>OZ022250.1:16537581-16557328 GCA_963978915.1 Caenorhabditis parvicauda | reverse complement strand
CCTCTTTTATTGACATAGAGGTTTAAAGCTTAAATTTTCATTCTTCAAATATAATTTTTGACCATATCCAATCAATAAAATACTCTAATTCCTAAAGTTCTCATGCTTGTAACAACCTTGACCCTATGACATCGAAGTATCCTTTGAATGGCTTTCGACCAGAGAATTTTCATATTCCAAAAATGTTCTATTCATTTTTTGTTCATGTCATCACTCACCTCTGTGTTATTCTCTAATGCATGACACTCCATGGCCTTCTGTTGAGATTTGTGCATACATTCTGCGTACTCGGTGCATAGCGGGCTCTGAAAATGGGAACGTTCAAAAGTTTATGAACACAATCATTTTCGTTTTTACTAGGCAAGTTTCGCAGAAAAAGGTATCACGGCCTGTAGTCTTGATTCTTGAAAAATTTCTTATACAATTCACGATTCTGAATAGAAATGTACGCGAATTTTCCACCCTGGTACGTACTTTATCATCCAAAATTTTATGACCGGCATTAATTTTGTTTTCAATAGTCTGTTTTCATTAGTTTCCAGCGATTCTATAATTCTGAACCGATTTTTTGTGATTGAAAGACTCAGTTCAATGTAGTATTCCCGGTGTTAGATGTCAAAAATGGTCGTAAACTTTTTAAATTTTTCGAAAAAACTCCATTTTCGGAAACTCGGGTGATACATAGCTTCCTCTACCTATAAAAAAGTCTGGCCTCCGTAAATCGAGTACTTAGTACCGTAGCAGTTTCGCCTTGAAATACAAGAACGATTTACGTAATGAGCCTTTAATTTCAATGGAGTGAAAGTAAAAATAATAATTTAAATCCACAAAGATCTAACTGTTCGTTGTGAGAGTCCCGACCCTACCGTACTCATTCTGCAAAATTGAGATTAGAGCGCGTTTGAAAACGGCCATGCTTCGTTTTTGTGCTTTCTAGTGTGTGCTAGTGCTTGATTTATACACAACTTGTTATCAAAATGATTTCTTGAATTGTAAAGAATGTTTCTATGAAAAATAAGACCTCTAAGTCAAACCGTTTTTGTTTTATGACCTAAAAACTGACCCCAGCTTGAGGATTCTCAAAAAGGTCGCCTACGAGATCGGAGACGTATGGTCTTTAACCATGTCTAGGTGATTTCAAACAGAGTCGACAAAATGAAAAAAGTTCTGTTTATGAGCTTCCAAGTGGATCCAGCTATTCTAGAGCAAGAATGGGCCCATACGGAGTTGATATCTTCTTTCAGAACTGTTCAGTCGAATGTGACCTCTCAAATCTCATCCGGTGACCCCGGATGTTCACCGATTTGGTTAGTTCCCTCATTTTACGTTTTTAAAAATTGCAATTTCCAGAATTATGCACCTGAAAACAGGTAAATGTGTGATGAAAGAAAAAAACGAGAAATAAATGTGATGTGTAAGAAGTCGATTTTGAGTGAACTTGAGAAAATCACAAATTTTTCTGCAAGAACACTACCGATCACCCCGATATTTTTTCACAATGTGAAAAAATGTTTTTCTGATATCTATGCAACTTTAAGACCGATCCGATAACCCAGCGTTAGGATATGTCGAAAAATGATATCGTCCAAAAACTTTCTATCGCTACTGTATGTGTAGTGTGTAATTTTTCCCTAGAAGATGTTTGGAAAATGACCTGAACAGTCTAATGATCATTAGACAACCTAGACCAGTTAATTATTCACCTACGCAAATAACGAACATCTGGTGAAAACAAATAAATAAACGTACCGCATCGATCAAAGTTGAGTTGTTTTGGGCGGAGCTGAATTGTATGATAGTGAGCAAGAAAAGTGATGAGAAGTGAGTCTTCATACCTGAAAAAAAAGTGGAAAAATAAATGGAACAGGAACTTTTTTAAACAGGAAGAAACGGAAGTGATATGTAGGTTGAGTGTAAACTTGGCTAGCGTGTCACTTTGACGTGATTTCTGTTCAGAAATGTTTTCAAATATTTCAAAAACGTTTTTCAAGGTGTAAAAAATCCAAGAAAAACTATTATTTTGGAAAGTACAATTCTCGAGTAGCTTTATTAGGACAGATTCCAGAAACTATATCATTTTCAGGATAAAAATAGGGAGTCTTTATTATTTCGAGCAATATTGGCAGGTGCTCTCCCTCATTTGACTTTTTGAAAAGTGAAGGGTGGTATGGTTATGGTGTCACATCTTCCGTTAAAGTGGGAATATCCAGATTGAATTTTGAAGGAATATACCTGAAGGTTATAAGAAAATAATAAAATTTGAAAAATTGAATTTTGACGCGTGACGTGGCAGCATACTACACGCAAAGTGATCGACCAATACTTACGGCGCACCCTGTATTATTTTGGGACGAACCGGAATGTGTCTATTATTTTGAGACATATTTTGAAGAGGTTAGCGGAGTGCTCCTATTATTCTGGGACAGGTCTCTCAAAAACTAAAAAATAGAGTTTCAAGGGTCGAAAAGATCAGAAAGTGGGGTGAAAAAGTGCCGGTAACTATATTATTTTGGGACAAACCAGAGCGTTCTTATTATTTTGGGACAATTAAGAGTGTTCTTATTATTTTAGGACAATTCATAATGTTCTTATTATTTTGGGACACATCCGAGTGTATCCAATATTTTGACAAAACCAAAGCGTTCTTGTTATTTTGAAACAGTCCAGGCCATTCTTGTTATTTTGAGACAAATTCAGAGTGTGTTTATTAATATGGGACACCTCGAAGAGTATCTAAAAACTAGAGTTTCAAGGGTCGAAAAGATCAGAAAGTGAGGTGAAAAATGCCGGTAACTATATTATTTCGGGACAAACCAGAGAGTTCTTATTATTTTGGGACAATTCAGAGTGTTCTTATTATTTTGGGACTATTCAGAGTGTTCTTATTATTTTGGGACACATCCGAGTGTATCCATTATTTTGACAAAACCAAAGCGTTCTTGTTATTTTGAAACAGTCCAGACCATTCTTGTTATTTTGAGACGAATTCAAAGTGTGTTTATTAATATGGGACACCTCGAAGAGTATCTAAAAAACTGAAAACTAGAGTTTCGAGGGTCGAAAAGATCAGAGAGTGGGGTGAAAAAATTCGGTAGCTATATTATTTTCGGACAAACCAGAACGTTCTTATTATTTTGGGACAATTCGGAGTGTTCTTATTATTTTAGGACAATCCAAATCGTTCTTATTATTTTGGGACACATCTGAGTGTATCCATTATTTTGACAAAACCAAAGCGTTCTTGTTATTTTGAAACAGTCCAGGCCATTCTTGTTATTTCGAGACAAATTCAGAGTGTGTTTATTAATATGGGACACCTCGAAGAGTATCTAAAAAACTGAAAACTAGAGTTTCAAGGGTCGAAAAGATCAGAGAGTGGGGTGAAAAAATTCGGTAGCTATATTATTTTCGGACAAACCAGAGCGTTCTTATTATTTTGGGACAATTCAGAGTGTTCTTATTATTTTAGGACAATCCAAATGGCTCTTATTATTTTGGGACACATCTGAGTGTATCCATTATTTTGACAAAACCAAAGCGTTCTTATTATTTTGAAACAGTCCAGGCCATTCTTGTTATTTTGAGACGAATTCAGAGTGTGTTTATTAATATGGGACACCTCGAAGAGTATCTAAAAAACTGAAAACTAGAGTTTCAAGGGTCGAAAAGGTCAGCAAGTGGCTGGAAGGGGCACGCAAACTCATCAAGACAGATTAGGAAGGAGTTTGATTGAGCCGGCCGAAGAGGAGCACCAGCCGGCTCCTGGTGTGGTGTCCTTTTTGCCGATGGGTTCCAACGTTGGTCATTAAATGGGAATTGTCATTAGCGATGCTAGTGTCGGGTAAGCTAGTCCCGCATTAATTGAACCTAGTCACGAACTTGAAGAAGTTGGTTTTTGATAAGAAATCGGTGACTCTATTGTTTTGGGACACATCGGTGACTCTATTATTTTGGGAAACATCGGTGACTCTATTATTTTGGGACACATCGGTGACTCTATTATTTTGGGACACATCGGTGTCATTTTTATTTTAGAAACATTTCCGTATGTTTTGTCCATTAATTTTAGAGAACAAAACTGAGTGTCCTTATTATTTTAGGACACATCTGAGTGTCCCTATAATTCTGGGACACATCTCAGGGTCACTAACGTTTTAGGAAAATTGTCAGTGTCCTCATAATTTTGGGACACACCCAAGTGTCCTTATTATTTTGGGACGAACCGGAACGCTCTTATTATTTTGGAATAAAACAAAACGTTCCTATTATTTCCGGACAAGTTCAGAGTGTGTTTATTATTGTGGGACGGGGGGTTTCCCATCATTCTGAAACAGATTTACGAGTGTGCCTATTATTATAGGACAATCATAAAGAAGCAAGATCGGTCAAGGAGTCAATGAGAAAACATGTCTGGTCATACGCTGTATATGAAGGATATGAGAGAATTCGGCGTCTGGGATGTTTACGACCCCTCGGGGAGTCGTCCGAATCTGCTTCCGCGGTGCTCTGCGCGTAATAAAATCTCAAACTTGGTGAAATGTGTAAATTAGATGACAAGTCCATAAAAGAGCCCCGCTTTTCGGAGGAGTGGAGAAAGAGCCTTTTTGGTTAAGAGCATACGTCGCGAGCTGTTATGCATACGATAATTACATTTGGGGTGTGCCCTCACCAAGGGGGGTACACCAAGACCACCATGCAGATAACATCTAGCTCACAATGATTGAATGAGGGTGTGATAGATTGGCTCGATTCAATGGGTATCTCAGCAAGTAGAGCGGAACGCCGGACGCGGAAAATTTTCATTTTTCACGAAAGTAAAGTGGAAGAAAATATAGTTTTGCGGAAGGCGGACGCGTAAGAGGAAATTACATTGCTAAAAAGGCCGGATGCGGAAGAAATTCAATTCTTCCGGAAGGCGGAAAATCTAGATTTGTGGACGCGGAAGCGGAAAAAGAAAATGGGCGGAAAGTGGAGAGCGGAAAAATTCATTTATCCCGAATGCGGTTGGTTGAAATTGGCGGATTTTTTGTGAAAAGAGCGGTGAAGTTCTATTTTGACGGAAAGCGGAAGCGGAACGCGGTACTCCGGGTGCACCAAGCCCACCAAGCCCACCAAGCAGATAACATCTAGCCGCTCACAATGAATGATTGAGGCGAAATGTGTGAGATCCCCTCGATTTAATGGGTTATCGAGCTCAAAACAAAAATACCCGGATTGTAATAAAGAGGATGAATGAGCTCTGTAAGGTTCCAATTCGAAGCAGACACGTATGCATAGGTGTTCGTTATTTAGGGAAGAGAGCTTTAGGCGTTTTTTGTTTTCCGATTTGTTTTGCGATGGAGCTGGAGGGTTGAATGAAGAGGTATTTTCAAAAATGAGTTCATTTCTGGTTCTAATGAACATGCCACATTCACGGAGTCCTAGAAAGACGGGAGTGAGGAATTTGACACATTGTAAAAACCCGCGTTCATGACGTAATCTGCAGCCAATAGTTATTCCCTTTTATAATAAGCTTAGGTCAAGTTGGAAGAACAGTTTTTGTGAAGAGCCAACTCTTGGTACACTGTGGAATTCACCATTTTATGATGTGTCAAATTCCTCACTCCCGTCTTTGTAGCACGGCGTGTCACATTCGTATTATAATAGAACAAGGGGACCGCCCCCTTTGCGCCGCCCACTTTTCGTGAGGCCGATTTTTTGGGTGATCCATTTATGTGTCGATTTATGAGGGGGCGAGTGGACAGAGGAAGGGTTGTGCAAAAGTGGCCGGTAGTTGACGAGATTCGAACGCGCGTTAAGCGAATAGAAATCCAACGCTTTAACCACTCGGTCACCGCTGCACGTTTTTTAAAAAATTTTCCAGCGCCATTCGCGTGACCACTGGGGCCCCTCGCAGGTTGTTGCATTAGTTCTAGCCAAACTTACATTAGTGTTGGCCGAGTTAGGCCTTTTCGGGGAGTGCGGAAGCGGACAGCGAGGAGAGCGTGGGAGAGAGAGAAATGTAAATGAAGCAAATGAGAGAGAGAAGGAAAGAGAGATAGATTTTTGAGAAAAAAAAGTGTTTTGGAGCGTTAGCAAAAAAACTCCAGCGGCCCGAGCGTAGCGAGGAATAGCTGCTGGTTTGTATTATTCAGAAAAAAGAGAGTTTTTTGATGTGCCAAAAGTTTTGACTTGTTGAACGGTGCGAATGCAAATTGTTTTTTACAGTAGTTTAGAATTCAAGTTTTTATTGTAGATGACAAAAATTTCTGAGAACTGCATTCTTCTTTTAAAAAGCTTTGTTCGGTTGGTTGAAGATTCACATGCAAGGTGCAAATTGAACATGACTCATGAATATTCATTCCCTTTTCATGCAGTCTATTTGGTTCTGCTAGGGTAAGGTCTTCCTGATGACCACACGAAAAAATGGTCTTAGCGAACAAAAAGAAAAATAATGAAGAAACATGAGTAGTTTCACTAGAAAAGGGAAATAAAACATTTGGACTCTAACTAAACCGAATTCTCTTGTTATAGTTAATTAGTGATAAAATAAGTTCGACACTATTTTTGAGTAATAGAAAATATATGGAAATTGAGAGGAAACACAGTTTGCGACAATTTGTAGCGCCACAAAAACTCCATAGAGCACAAAGGCCGCATAATGAATGCTCAGATCATGAGGGGAGTGCTATAAAATTGAATCCAATCAATAAATCGAAAAACTCTGGGGCCGTTTTTAACAAGAATTTGTAGAAAATTATAAAAAGCGCTTATGTTCACAATTTGTAGCGCGACAGAAACTCTCTATAAAGCACAATGAATGCTCAGATCAATGAAGAAGAAGACAAAGAAACCAAAGGAATAAGATGTAACAGTTGGTGTGTGATGCCCTCCATCCAGGTAACACTATTTCCTACTTGATACTCTTGGTTACAACCCACACACAGAGTCTGCTCTCTGGTCTCCTTCAACTTTCAAGAGCTTTGCTGACATATCAAAAACGTATTACAACAGGGTAACCGAGAGTTATCGCGTTGGTTGGACTTCTCGACGAGTTGGGTTGCACTAACACGGTGCAACACTTTGAGCTGTTCCAAAAGTGGGCGGGGCAACCAAGGATGGTCGGTCAAAAATCGCTTAGTTGCAAAATTTTCAAATCGAGACCGGTTAGTCTTCTCAAATTATCCCACAATAACTTCTAAAACAATTTTCCGGAGCGGAAAGTTGAATTTATTGATTGGGGTCGACTGATTCGCGCCTTTTTTGAAACTCAACCCCCAATCGATGTTTTCGCTCTTGGTATACCGTGACTAGGAGTGTCCTTTGTTAGAAAACAGGCTATGTCCTCCATCTCATGTTGAAATTTTACAAACCTATTGAAAATTCTTTGAACGGGTGGATATGCTTCTCTCTGTTGTTTCAGAAGCACGCTGACACTAGTTCCAGACACTATCGGTGTCAATTCGTGGAGAGAGTATTGTTAAAACATCATTTAGGAATAGTTATGTACCAAAAAGTACTTTGGTAATCATTTTTCGGGTGTTTCACAAAAAGGTTGCCAGTTCAGAAGTTCTGCATGCTATATTCTTAATCCATGAAAAATCGAAATATCAATAAGTTTATTCAACAAACAGAGTCGAAATATACAAAAAACGGGGGGTTTTGGTCCCTTTGCAGTTTATTTTCTCCTGCAGCATTGTCCGTTCCCGCATGGAGAGTAGTTGGCTTGGCAAGCGCAGGACGAAGCAGTCGTGGAAGTAGCTGGGCTCTGCTGACAGGCAGTCGTCTGTGGTTGACTGTACGCTTGGCAGGAGTTGTCACAAGTCGATTGACAGGCCTGAGCACACTGCTGAGCTGGCTCCTGAATAACCATCAATTGGTAGTTGAACAAAGTACTGTCACTCACCTGCTGGGAAACACACTGCTGGGTGCATGAGCTCTGACATTGTTGGTTGCACGAGTCGGATTGAGCAACGCTGGTCTGCAGGATGATCTGGATCACATGGGTCGGGGTAGCCTGGGTGCTGGTTGAATCAACTGAGTATGGGTTGTAGGCTGGGGCCTGAGTGGCGGCGACGCAGGACTGAGTGCAGGCTGGTTGACAGGATGGGGCGCATTGGGAGTATTGTGGAGTCTGGGTGGTCGTTGTCGTGGTGGTTGGTGCCTCGTACTGTGGTGCCTGGGTCGCGGCGATGCAGGACTGGGTGCAGGCTGGTTGGCATGCCGAGTTGCAGTTGTTGTTGGTTCCAGTGTTGCTTGCATATGGGTTGTAGTACACCTGAGAAGCAGTGTTCGAGTTGTAGGATGGGGCAACGGTTTGGGTGTAGGTTTGGCTGTTGGCATATGGGTTGTAGGCTGGGGCTGCGGTCTGTGAGTAAGACTGAGCCTGCTGGCACGCGTTGGAGCATTGTGTGTTGCAGGCGGTGGAGCAGTCAGATGAAGGTTGGTTCTGGGCGGTGCACGACGACTGGCATTGCTGTTGGCATGCTGGCTGGCATCTAGCAGCGTCCTGCGCGGTGCTGATCTCAAGGTTGATCTGGATCACGCTACCCTGGTTACTGCTGCTTGATGCATCGGAATAACTCTGGCTGCATTGGTTGTTGCACTGCTGTTCGCATTGTGGTTGACATGTTGGTGAAGCCTGAGACTGAACGGAGCAAGCATTCTGGCACTGGTTAGTACAGGCTGGCTGACACTGCGAGTACTGCGGTGCCTGGGTCGTGGTGGTCGTAGTCGTAGTCGTAGTTGGAGCATCATACTGCTGTCCACATGAAGAAGTGCACGAGTTCTGGCACGTCTGCTGGCAGTTGGACACAGCTGGGGAGGCCTGACACTGCTGGGTGCAGCTCTGCTGACAGGCTGGTGCGCATTGGGTTGATTGGACCTGAATGGTGATATAGTCAAGCAGACGTCACTATTGAATACCTGCTGGGTGGTTGGGGTGTACTGCTGGGTGTACTGCTGGTTGTTCTGGCAATTGCATCCAATCGAGCTGCTGGTGGTTGGTGTCTGCTGCACCACTGGGGTGGACTGACACTGACACGACTGGGTCTGGCTGGCCTGTTGGCATTGGCAGCTGGACTGTTGCAATTGCTGTTGTTGACAACCACATTGACGCTTCTCGCGGCTAATCACACTCGCCTGAAGTCAAATTTAGAGTTGTTTTTTTAGCTCTGATAAATTCGAATGAGTTTCAGTATATTTATTAACAATTCAATCCGACGCAAAAAATGAATGAACTCATATAGAAACACAAAAAATATTTGTCAATTTTTTTTTCTGAAGTTAAATCTTGAATTTTCTATTTTTTGAATTGTATGAAGCGTTTGAAAATACTTGAACGAACTGTTAAGAGTAAATTTAGTGAGTGATTTATTTTGAATTCCAAATAATGCCCATCTACACGAAGAACACAAAAAAATCTTAGTCAATTTTGCTCCTGATTTCATTTCAATTTCAAACGCGCTCTCATCTCAATTTTGAAGAATGAGTACGGTAGGAGTCGAGACTCTCACAACGAACAGTTAGATCTTTGTGGATTTGAATTATTGTTCTTACTTTCAGTTCATTGAAATTAAAGGCTCATTATGTAAATCGTTCTTGTATTTCAAGGCGAAACTGCTACGGTACTAAGCACCCGATTTACGGAGGCCAGACTTTTTTACAGGTAGAGGAAGCTCTGTGGGTCTAGCTTCTTACCAATAACCACCTGATTTTTGTCAATTTTCACTTTCCAAACATGTCAAAACTCGGATTGCGCAGGACTTACCTGAGCTACAAGTGCTGTGACGGCGAGAAGGAGAACGATATAGTGCTTCATGTCGCTGAGAACTGAACTGTTCACGGTTGCTGGTTACCACAGGCAACTCGTTGCTTTTATACAGAGAGCTGAGAACCGGCTTCTCGCATGTTAAAATAGGCTGTGTGCTCTGTATTGCGCGAGCGAGCGAGGCGTGAAAATTGGTTAAACTTGACCGAGAGCTATTTCATTACATGTTTTGCTGTTACTCAGAACAGGAACCGTACTAAGCAGTAACCTGAGGAGGACAACAACTCTGCGCGGAAGCAGGACATTCAGATAGATTCCAATTTAATGATAATAATAACTTTGAAAAAATAAAATTCATAAGCTTTGTGACGAGCAGCACAGATAATAGGCGTACTCAGATGGGATCCAACCACATCTAGTTTGGGAAAAACTGGAATCCAATCTGATTTTTCTGGATCCAATCAGAGTTGAGCTTTCTGATTACTTTTAAATGCTCCAGATGTACTCGGAACTTTAGTTAACAGATAGATCATGAACAACAGTATTATGGAATGAATCATCATGATGTGTCATCATGGTTATAGGCCCATTTTCCATCAAATAAAAAACTGCTAATTGGATCCAATGTGACAGAACTGGATCCAATCAGATAAAATCCTTCAAATAACTATAATGCCCCGGAGAATTATTTTCTCGCCGAACCCAAATAACACGATGAATCTTTGGTCAGCACGAGTATTTTGATAAATATTCCATTCCGATTGGAAACCCAACTCTGGATCCAATCTGATTTTTTCTGGATTGGGACCAATACTTATTGGTCACTCTGTAATATGTGAGTTAATTTTTGACAAAATAATGGTTAATATTTGATGCTCTCTAAAAATTTTGTCGTCGAACTATCGATCACACCAAATTATCAAAAGGTAGTCTTCTCCCTTCTCTGTAGTAACCTACCCTCCTCTCTATCCACTCTAAACTTCTGTTCTATCATACTCTCTATTCCCACACTCTATCTTTTTTCCCGCCGATTCCCACCCGCAAGTAGCATTATCCTATCCTCCCATCACCTGAGCATTTCCCAGATAACTTGTCCTTACAATTGATACCCTATTCGTTCTTTTATTTATTCAACTTTCTTCTTATTCTCACTTTTTCCGCCTTACGGAATAAACTATATATATAATATTAGTTATTGAATGCATAAGCTCAAAATTGCAGAACAATTGTAGTTCGTTCAATATTTTTATACTAACAAGAAAAGTCTTCATATTCTTTTGCCATTAGCTCTCTAAAAATTTTGTCAGCGAACTGTTTGTTTCCTTAGAATAATAGCCAAATTTCTATCCCAAAAAAGTGCTGCATAAGTACATACTTTGTTTTTCAAAAGTCTTCGCATTTTTCTCTGGTTTTGTTATTCAAGTTTTGTTCTGATAGAATTGTAGCTGAATTCACATCCAAAAAGGGATCAAAAAGATTGATTAAAAAATTCAAAATTCGTCTTTTATCTTCAATTTTTTCGAACCAAAATGTCAAAATCATCATTTTTCTCACTTTTTTTCCAACCCAACAGGGAGTACCATCAAGTATTCCTCAAAATAACTCACAAGTCGGGAACTTGTTCACCGACTACAAGAAATCCGACCTCAAAGTACTTGAAATCAGAAAATTCGCGCTGTTTGTGACTTTTGTTGTGCTTTCCATGTACTCTGATCGCTTCCCGAGGTGTCGATACATTGTTGACACGTGTATATTTACCTACGATTCCTGGCATGGAATTATGAGTAAGTTGGTTCCGGTTACCCGTTTTACCGTATGGAGAAGCAGTGGTGACCGGTTTTGGACTGTTTCAATCCACTCTGGTGGAAGTGGAAGTGGAAGATTATTCTCTGACATTCCTCGGAATCTTCTTTTTCCAAAATTTTTTGTCGACCGGCATTGGACCATACGATGTCCGGGACAACTGTCGCCCAATTACAGTCCAATGCCGATCCATTCACAGTCCATCGGTTCTTCACTGCTCGGGACACGCATAACTTTTGCGGGGGTATGACACATGAAATATTTTCCTTCTATATCCGGACCCCTGGTATGATAATGGGTACCACTTTCAAGCAAAGTAGGCGTAACCGAACCTAAATGGACCAGTGCGCCGCAGGCTCAAAAAATATAGTCCAATGTTGGAACTGACATGTGCGACCACGCAATACATTCTATAGTTCGACTTACAGTCGTTCCTACTCCGAAGTGCAGAGAAGGAAAGATCTGAAAAGTCTTCGCTAGATAGGTCATTGCAGCCACTCGCGGACATATGGCGGGTTTCGCCGTTTTGTCCATTCGTCGTTCAGTCCATCTGTCGCCCGGTCCATCTGTCGCCCATTTACGGTCTAATGCCGGCCCGCCAAAAGTTTTGGAGGTTGATTGTGGCCGTTCTGGCTACCTTCTACAACTCACTTTTGAAACTTTAGAAATACTACTGGAAATTCCAAGTCTACAAAAGAAAAAGATTAGTTCGTCTCTCTATGGAGATTCAGAGATAAGTTCTCCTCTCCTGTCTCATAATGACAATTTTCACTTCAAGTGTTAATAACTTCATACCCACTGGAGATGTTCTCCTCGTTTTCCTTCTCCTCTCCTATCTCATAATGACAACAATTTTCACTTCAAGTGTTAATAACTTCATTCCCACTGGAGATATCAGCTTCTACTTTTGTTGAAAGACAGGCGGGGCGAAGGTCTTCAAAAGGTTATTATTCTTGTCTTCCAAGTTCTGACCCTTGTTATAATATTTGATTGGAACCTTCCTAAATTACGGTCAAATACAATTTGTCTGGTTGGAATTGATATAAATGTCCTGGTCACCAATGTCCTATCAATATTCACTAGCTGTTGAACCTTCCAGGCGTTTCGCGCATTTTTTGGATGCTCGCATTCGTTGTTAACAATAAACCCAAGCACACGAAATAATTTTTCTCACATAAGGTACTTTTTTTCAATTTTTTCTGTTCCAGGAGCTTCGCCCCCTGGGATCTCCGTCGCCCGAAAATTATTTCTACTCCCGGGGGCTTCGCCCCCTGTGAGATCCAGCGCAATTCTCTCTCTAAACTTTTATTTATTACAGAAAAAAGGTTAAAAGAAAAAAGAGCAGAAAGGTAAAAACCTAAACATGCATGGGCATATTGCCAATCATTCATTGTTTTTAATTATTATCAACCCCTTCTTTCGTTAACTTCATGAATCACAAATATAAAAGAGTCAAATAAAATTCACTCGTTTATTTTCATGTTTGAGATGATTAAAAATTTAAGAAAAATTATCGATGCTGATCATTCCATGCGAGAGTGCAGCCTAAAAATAAAAATCCGGTCACTGTTTGTTTAAAACCCAAAACCTATCGAGTATATTACGCGGAGTAATTTTGATCTTACTGTCCAGTTCCAATTCGATGTTTGTGTGTGCAGAACACGAGTAAACAACAAACTAATGTTCAGTCCGTTTTTCCAGGACCAGAAAACAACAAAAACGTGTTGGATTCTTTGGAGATCTTTTCTGAATTGAAGATGACTTTTTGTAGTACTTGAGAAGAACTTCGACTCTCTCTCTCTCTCTCTCTCTCTCTCTCTCTCTCTCTCTCTCTCTCTCTCTCCTCTCTCTCTCCTCTCTCTCTATCTCTCTCTCTCTCTCTCTCTCTCTCTCTCTCTCTCTCTCTCTCTCTCTCTCTCTCTCTGTCTCTCTCTCTCTTTCTCTCTCAACCCACTCATTTCCAAACTGATTCTAATAGAATTCCACCGTGACGAATAGTTTTTACCCTTTGAGTAGTTCTCTTGCCCTTAAGTCAAGATGAGACCTCCCATGGTCTAAATGGCCAGTAATATGCAATGAAGTGTGAAAGTACAACTTCCTCCTCATTCCCTCGTTGCTCGTATGTTATCCCTCTGAAATTTATCCTTTTGCCCCTTTGTGAACACCAAAACAATGCGAAATGTCGCCAGTTTCAACACTTTTCATCCTTTTTGTAGTTCCGGTGAACTCGTTGCAGTGCTATAAAGGTTAATTTATCAGAAAAGGAGAGAGAGAAAATAAAAAAAAGTAGAGAGAGAAAGAGAGAGAGAGAGAGAGAAAGAGAGAGATGGAGTGACAGAGAGGGAAAGAAAGAGAGAGAGATAGTGAGAGAGAGAGAGAGAGAGAGAGAGAGAGAGAGAGAGAGAGAGAGAGAGAGAGAGAGAGAGAGAGAGAGAGAGATGGAGATAGAGGGAGAGAGAGAGGGGTAGAGAAAAAATCAATTTTTTCAATCTTCAGGGATCCAAGGAGACAGTAAAGGTTATCGTACTGTGAAAGAGAGAGAGAAAGAGAGAGAGAGAGAGAGAGAGAGAGAGAGAGAGAGAGAGAGAGAGAGAGAGAGAGACAAAGAGGGAGAGGAAGTAAGAGAGAGAGAGAGAGCGAGAGAGAAAAATAAGTTTATTTTTTTAATATAATTTCATAATTACCAAGAAAAAAATCAATTCTCTTCAATTTTCAATATTCAGGGATTCAAGGAGACAGTAAAGGATATCGTACTGTAGAATGCAAGACCGGCTACTGTATCAAGTGAGTACTGTAACTTTATTCTTTTCGACCAGCTTTTTCAGACTCCTGAACCGACAAGACCAAACTATGTACAGATGTGATGATTTCACTACGTTCTGCCAGGTAAAAACAAAAGAGGGATGTTTAGTGAGAGGATAGAACTTTGACCTAAAATGGCGAATATTCATGTCTTATCCACTAGACCACGCGAGCAAAAGAATATGAACCAACTTTCAGAAAGATGAATGTGTTGTGACGTCACAAAACGAACGAATTTGTTGTTGTTCGACCAAGTTATGCAATTCATCGTCTACTTTCACAATCTACCCTTCAATTATTGTAATTTTCGCGTTTTGTCATATTTTCAATGAATTTGTTTGGTGAAGTTGTTCTATAGGTCAAAAGTTTTGCAAATTTTGTTCAGAGTGATTTTTTGGTGGAAATAAAAACATTTTCTCTTTTTTATATTTCTTTTTTTGTATTTTTGGACCCAGCATAGAAACAAAAATAGTGTAATGTCCGATTTTTTAAATCACCAAAAATTATTAACCAGTGTTGTTTTGAACAATTTCGAATGTATACTATAGGATCGTTCACTATCCGGACTGATTTTATCTATCCTGAATCTCGGCATAATCAGGTCATCGCCGGCATATCACCGAATAACATCAGAATTCCCCTCATTTGCATAGAGAATGGTGAAGATAGACACATTCCGGCTAGCCGGAGTCGTCATTTCTACCACATCAGCTTTGACCATTGTCATCGCCTTGTATACCTTCGCTTCCATCTCAAACTCCATCAACAGAGCGGAAGAAGAAATTTTCTCACGACAGGCCAACTTCAAGGTAAGGATTTGATTTCGCTCGTGTGGTGTGCCAAAATGTACAACAACAACATACAGGGTGGGCGCAAAGTATTGCAACATAACTTTGAGCATGTGCTCCAAGCCTCCCATTTGGAAATTTCTCATTTTTTCTTTTTCCATTCATTACGGAACTCTTTCGGAACGTTCTCTACAAATTTCATCCAACAGACATCCGTTTTCACAAAGTTGAAGCAAAATTACCATCCGGAAAAATTGTTCAAATGCACAAGTGCTGGCAGGCGCCAAAAAATACGAATTTCCGAAATTATTTTTGATAGTAGAAGATCACGAAATTGGACGTAAAGTGTGTTTTATAATAGACAGTATTATGATCTATCTGAATCCACAAACAAAACGACCTAGAGAGTTCCTACAAAAACACAGAGCCAGCTCATCGTAGGCATAAAACAAAGGGGAAATCCTCTTTTTCAAGTTCAAGTCGCCGATACAATATCCTTTTTTCGCCGTTTCAGAATTCTATCAATTTTGCCACACTGAAATATATATTTGAAAAGGTATTTTCTGATGAATTGTAAAAAATTAGCCGTCAGAAGTATCGGACTCTTGAGAACTGATATGATTAAAGCAAAGATGGTGAGCGTTCCGCGGACGAAAAAAAATCCAAAGTACTTTCAAATGTTATCAGAATTAAAGACTGAAAATTCCAAATGAATAATTAAGTATTTGACTATATATTGCATAAATTTTCGCAAATTCTGGCGGGACCAACGAAAGTTATAGCGTTGTCATCATCTTGAAATACTTTGCGCCCACCCTGTATCTTCTAGCTCACCTCGTGTGACCTTCCAATAAGTTGTTCTTCGTCGTACAGTTTCTGACTCTCCAATTTTTTTCACGGGCGCACACAGGGCGCAAAACAGACCTGGCCTGTTTTTTTGGGCGCACTTGTGTTTTTCGAGGCGCCTGCCCGCCCAAGAAAAATTTTGGAGACTCATCTGGTACGATAATTAAGTTATAGACGCTTCGCTCGTGTGATGTGGTAATAAGTGCTCATAACTACAGGTATAGTTTTACATTCGTATGGTGTGTCAAAAGTACACCATAAAAATAGTCGATTTTTCACACCTCGCGTCGCTCATGTGATATGGCAATTCACGGAAGTCAACTCTGATTGGATCCAGAAAAAATCTGGCTGGATCCAGAAAAAAATCAGATTGGATCCAGAGTTGTGTTTCCAATCGGGATGGAATGTTTATCAAAATACTCGTGCTGACCAAAGATTCACCGTGTTATTTGGGTTCGGCGAGAAAATTATTCTCCGGGTTCTCCGGCTATCAGGGATCCAGTGCCGTCAGATTAGATCCAATTAGCAGTTTTTTATTTGATGGAAAATGGGCCTATAACCATGATGACACATCAAGATGATTCATTCCATAATACTTTTGTTCATGATCTATCTGTTAACTCAAGCTTCGAGTACATCTGGAGCATTTAAAAGTAATCCGAAAAGTCAACTGGATTCAGAAAAAATCAGATTGGATTCCAGTTTTGCCCAAACTAGATGTGGTTGGATCCAATCTGAGTTGCCTTCTCTGAGAAGAAGTAAATCATCAACACAATTATACTTTATCAATGAGTACTCATAAATTACAGTTGAAGCTTTACACTCGCTTCGCTCGTTTCTTGTGTAGGATAGCACGATTGGCACTGCATTCAGGCTTAAGCATGGCTTGATTTGGGGGGTCGACCTGAAATACTACGTTGCAGCTATGCTTAAACCACGGAAAACCCAAGCCTAATCACACATTAACTTAAGGCCAAGTCACAAATCATCTGGGCTGAGCTCATCGAAACAGGGCGATCACTTCGTATCCCGAGAAACTATGGTTCATCTGATGGCGTCGCTACAGAAGAAGCCAAAGGGGTTCTTCATAAATGCAGTCGTAAGTGATTTAATGGCAAACAAACTGAATTTATCGTAAATCAGGTAAAAAATGGCATAAGATTTGCGAGTTCGATGACTTGTGAGAAGTCTTTGAGTCTTTGGTAACGTTTAAAACTATTTTTCGTTCTAGAGTCGCGCATAAATATGAAAAAAAATATTAATATGCAATTGCAAAGTGGTCATCTCGGATTGTTAGAATTGATTATATTGATTGGTCTTTTTTCGAGGCATCGTCTCCACTCGATTTTTTGATCTTGATATGCTTCCCGGTACTTTTTCATTTTTTCAGAATGCACCAGACTCCACTGTCCACAAGGACCGATTGGAGAAGAAGGACCACCCGGGAACGACGGAACCCCAGGGCTCCCGGGAAAATCTGGCGTCCCGGGAATTGACGGTGATGACGTGGAATTGGAGCCACAACCGGAGGCGCCTTGCTCGATTTGCCCTGCAGGACCACAAGGACCACGGGGACCACAAGGGGAACGCGGACTACCAGGAAAGCAGGGTCAGAAGGGACACCCCGGAAAGTCTGGATTTCCGGGAGTCGCTGGTAGAATGGGAAGTGGAGGTGGAAGAGGAGCCCCAGGAGTTGATGGAACCCCCGGAGCCCGTGGTCCCCCTGGAGACACTGTTATTGGTGGGTTTTGACAAATCTAGTAAAATGTGAGCCAAGTTGTACAAAACGCTTAACACTTTAATTATTGAAACTATGCATGTTCCTCCAAAACTTTGGGTGGACCGGCATCGGACCGTAAATGGGCGACTATCGTCCCGGACATGTGTCGCCCAATTACAGTCCATGTGTCGCCCAATTACAGTCCATGTGTCGCCCAATTACAGTCCATGTGTCGCCCGGTTGGATGAAAGGGGCGACACATGGACCGTATATGAACGACACTTGTCCGGAACGACTGTCGCCCATCTACGGTTCAGTGCCGGTCCACCCAAAGTTTTGGAGTTGACGCTAGGTCTAGACTCTATCAGTTTGTTATCATTAACCCTTTTTTTACGAAAAAGTAGACTGAATCATGAATCTTTTTCCATTTATCTCTGTCGAGACCTCAAATTTTAGGCTAAGACGATCTGTCATTCACACGATTCATTTTTCGTATCAAGTTTAACCCCGTTGCTTCATTATCTCACGGGAACTTTCCTGAATAAGGGTCAAATACAACATCAAAGATTACGGCTTGAGACCACATCTAAATATTTTTTGTGTTTTTAAGGGCTTTTATAATAAAAAAATCTTGATCACCATCAATGTTGCTGTCTCACCACGAATACCCCAAGAAACAAGTCGAGAACACTGAAGTCACGTCAGATCTGTATTATGCTGATTAGTTGTCATTTATGCTCTGAAATTTTTTTTGTATCATGTGTATTTTTATGATCTTCGAAACAGTTACCATCTGCCCTTTCGCTTGTTTATTATATGCTAAATTGAGTCAAAAACTAGTTAAAACTACTGAAAAATACAACAAAATTCGATTTTTACAGTAGCATTCAATATTCACACAATTTTTGGTTTATAAATAAGGAACCAACTTCATAACTCGCAATTACTTTTTACAAATCATTATTTCTTGATTTTCAGCCGGAGAAGGAGTGAAAGGACCCACCGGACCCCCAGGAAGTCCAGGACCGAAAGGACCTCCCGGAACCCCGGGCAGGCCATCAAACATAAGAGGAAGCCCTGGAAAAATCGGCCCACAAGGAGCTATCGGTGCCACAGGAAAGGTGAGTTGCTTGACTTAATACAGTACTACCTACAGTAACCAAATTACAGTACGGCGCATACGGTGAGCAAGGAGATGTTGGTGCTCCTGGAGAGCCAGGACTACCTTCTACATACTGCCCGTCGGATTGTGGTGTCAACAAGATCTTGTCTCAGATTGGAGGCGTTCCAGCTCAGGTCAGTCCGTTCAAAAGTTCATGAACAATGGCTTTTTCATACAGTAAACTGCAAACTACGGTATTTTAGCAGAAGGTCAAAATTTCAAAAGTAGTAGATTCAATCATTCTGAATTCATTGAGCATAGTGTCGCTACTGGGAAACTTCTGAAAATCGAGATAGATAATGTTGAAATTAAATGATCCCCAATAGTAGATCAGAAAATTTCAAGCAAGAGCTGGCAAAGTATGGGTGGCCACCGTCCCCTCCTGGCATAGCTCCAAGCGATTATTCGCTTCTTCCGCTCATGTTTTTCCTCACTGCATTATTACTTCTGATGAGTGGAAAAAAATCAATTGGCAACTGCGGAGTTCCAGAGCGGGAAAATTGACCGACTCCTTTTTTGAGGCTCCGCCCACTTTTTTGATTTTGACACACTGAGCATGTTTGAGTGTTCAAGAACAAAATTCTGATTTTTATCTCCTTACATGGGAAGTATATGAAAGCCCGGAGAATCTATGATGTCTGAGTGGTCTCATAGGTTTTCAAATATGGTGAAGACAATGGGACTGCTCTCAGAAATTGCTTAACTGACCTTGTTCAGGAGTTATGGCCAAAAATAGAATTCACATGCAGTTTTCAAAAAAGTCTGTGATGCTGCGTAGGAAGAACTGTTGAGATCGTGCATTTTATTGAATCTTAAAGGTTCGAGATGCACGGAAAACATAGTATGCCTTGATTCTGAGGCTCGACTCTGAAGTTACA
>OZ022250.1:16530081-16532581 GCA_963978915.1 Caenorhabditis parvicauda | reverse complement strand
GAGAAAGATGGAAGAGACCTTGCTTCTAAAATCCACTTCTTTTTTTCAATTAACAAGTCTGAATATCTACAAATCAAAAAAATGATCCAAATCGATGAATTTTGAGATATTATTGAGTTTGAGTTTGAGATATTAGAAGATATTCAGACTGAAGTGATTTTGTAAGGAAAAAGGGGAAAAGGAGCTCTGAGCGTAGCGAAGACTACCTTCTTTTTCTGAATTATTATAAAAGTTAGGTTTCGCAAAATTAACCAAATTCAGATGGTTGCGATTCTGATAGGTTGAATGAACTCAAACTTCCGAGAATACGGTCACGAACAAGACATCAAAATCCATTCAGGCTTCGTGAGCATAATTTATACGGCTGTTATAAACAAGGATGGGACAGACAGAATAAACAAACGATCAGGTAAAAGTCGATGATAGGTACGATTTGTTTGAGAATCGACTTTCCGATTCTCCGATGAAGTGGATTAGAATCAGTACATGAGAGTACGGTATTATTGTTTTTCCGGTAGAGGAAACAATGTTGTGCCTGTGACTTCACTCACTTCGCATACTTCGTTGATCCATTTTCGCGTTTTCATTCAACAGCGACCAGTCATGGATGGATTTAGTACTTTTGCCTGCTGGCAGTACCACTTTTTACAATTTTCCAACCCTTTGCAATGTGATTCCACCCTGTACTTCAAACATAATAGAGTTGTCGTCCAAAAGTTTACGAACACTGATGATTTTTCTCTGAACGAAGCGAGGAGATGACCCGGTCGAGTTTAGAGCGAAGCGAGGAGATGACTCGGTCGAGTTTAGAGAGAAGCGAGGAGATGACCCGGTGGAGATTTCATAGATACATTAAATAACTCGAAAGCTTTTCGTGGACCTGCATTGGACCGTAAATGGGCTCGGTTCGCCCGGTCCATCTGTCGCCCAATTACAGTCCAATGCTGGCCCATTCACAGTCCATCTGGCGCCTGGTCCATCTGTCGCCCATCTACAGTCCAATGCCGATCCTCCAAAAGTTTTGAAGTAACTCACCTCTAACCTGAGCGATAATCATAAAATTTTCTCCAAACATCATCATCATATTATTAATTGACAAATCCTCCGCCCACTTTGCCCCGCCCCCTTTTTCGTGAGGCAAATTTTTGGGTGAAGCTTTTTGGTTTTGGTTGTGGGGGAAAGGGTTGTGCAAAAGTGGCCGGTAGTTGACGGGAATCGAACGCGCATTAAGCGAGTAGAAATCCAACGCTTTAACCACTCGGTCACCGCTGCACGTTTTTTGAGAGCGCTTTACGCGTGACCACTGGCGGCTTACAAGTTGTTGCATTGGTTCTAGCCCGACTTGCATTAGTTTTCGCCGTAATTGAATTGTACAGGGAGTGTGAAAGCGAACAGCGAGTGAAAACTACTTATTTTTTCAATAAAAAGGTCTGAATATGTGTTTTTGTAATGAAAAACGGCTCTGAGCGTAGCGAGGACTACCTGCTTGTTTTCAAAAATCGAAACAATGAGAGAATCGAGTTACCTTGGTTCGTTCTAATTTAAAATTTTTTACAACAGTCATATATCCGTTCTGTTCCTACTTCGAACCACTTTTGCCCTTATCACATTCGTTTTTATAAGAAATATTTTTCAACTAAATAAATTTTCAGGAGTTTTTCAATACCTATAACTTCAAACGCAGCCTGCCAGCCACTTGATTAACTCATGAACGAGCTTCTTGAAGGACAGGAGGTCATTAAAACTGCTACCTTCCTTTTTCTCGTCACATCATGTTCCACGGGTGAGTTTTGATGTTTGAGAAGTGTCGTCAGAAAAAACTAAATTCAATCAAGTTATGGAAAGAAGTCAACTCTGTTTGAAGTTTCTATCCGGTTCAGTTTTCAAGTAAAAGAAACATGAATAAAAGGTTAGATTTTTTTTTGAAATACTTACAGTAGTCCGACTTTAAGAGACGATTCAAATCGAAAAAAAATTTTTTTCGATCCAATTTTTTTTTCAATATTTCTTCCGACGATTTTTCTCGAGTGTTGCTTATTTTCAACCAAGTCTCTTTCTACATTTTATTTTTCCACTTTCAGAAAAAAAGTTTTTTCCGTTTTTCTGGTGTTTCATTTTTCTTCGATTTTTCTCAATTTTTTTGTTTTTTTATTTGTTCTTTTTGAAAACTTTCAGTTTTGTGATTAAGCTGAAAGCCCGCCAATTCAAAGGCGAAATTTGACACAAACCGTGAGAAAATGGCTTCTATCTGTTGTTTTCTTTTAGTTGAAACTTCAGACATTCAACGGGCCGTATGAGCTACTACAATGCTGTCGATGGGTCTGATGGTGAGTTCATAAATTTATGACATATCTAAGTAAAAATCTTGAAGCTCCGCCCACCTAGGATTTGTTATTCTTGATACATTCTGGAGACGGGTAAAATCTTCTGGATAAATAGTACTTTTTTCAATTCTCTCCATATGCTTTTTTTCAGTAAGTAAGAATAATAATTCAAATCC
>OZ022250.1:16450810-16519881 GCA_963978915.1 Caenorhabditis parvicauda | reverse complement strand
CAAACGCGCTCTAATCTCAATTTTGCAGAATGAGTACGGTAACTCTCACAACGAACAGTTAAATCTTTGTGGATTTAAACTATTATTCTTACTTACAGTTCATTGAAATTAAAGGCGCATCACTTAATCGTTCTTGTGTTTCAAGGCGAAACTGCTACAGTACTAAGTAACCGATTTACGGAGGCCAGATTTTTTTACAGGTAGAGAAAGCTATGTGATTCAGCAATTTTTCGATATTAAAAGAATTTCGAAACTCGAAACAATTTTTAAAATCTCAGGAAATCATCTAAATTTTTAGAAAATAATCAAAAGTTGAAAAAAAAAACATCTACTTTTCTGATATGAAAATAAATTTGAAACTGGGAAAATTATCAAAATCTCAGAAAATCTTTGGAACTCGAGAAAGTCCCAAAACCCAGTGATTGTATCTGTCACTAGATCTCATCCAATTTTTCTCTCTTGAACTATTTCAAAGGTCAAAAGAGTTATGATGAAATCACAAATTTCGACGTTGTAAAAAGAGTGGTTTCTAGTGGTTGTACACTTTACCTACATCTAATTTAACTTTTGACCTAATCGAATTCAACTTTTGACCTAAACTATGTAATTAACATTTTCAGATTTAAGTTTACTCCGATTTACCTGACTAATTTTACCGTTTTCATATGAACCCGCGAGGGCTGGTCCTAGACACGACAGTCGTGTTGATGTTTCACCCCATTTTCATGACAAAAGTGGACCGCTCGTTCCACGTCCAATGCAGATATCAAGAGTTGAATACTCAAGTCACTAACAGTATTGACGTCAGGTAATATACACTGTGGCTATAAAATACGGGATCGGTACACGAAGCTCCGCTATTCGAATGAGATTTTAGATTTCTCTTTGAAATTTTGGTCTATCGCAGCCAACACTATTCTTCACAAGTGTACTAATATTAATCTGGATTCATTAACTTCGAACCGGTGTATGATGATTTGATTGAAAACAGTGGATTTTCAAGTGGACATAAAATAGAGGAACGCTACTGTTCGGAAAACTGTTAAGAAGATCATGATGATTACCATACTAACGCGGTGGAGACTAAAAACTTCTAAAATGCAGAAATTTACAGGATTCGACAAGATTTGAACGTAACTCTGTCAAAATTGTCGGAATGATGAAAATAAAAATATCAATTGTTAAAAAAAAAAAATGTGTCACTGTCATCATTAATTCCAAATTCCGAGCGTTGATCTTCAAATTACAGTAGCGTTCCTCTATTTTATGTCCACTTGAAAATCCACTGTTTTCAATCAAATCATCATACACCGCGGTTCAAAGTTAATGAATCCGGATGAAATTTAGTACAATTGTGGAGAATAGTGTTGGCTACGATAGACCAAAATTTCAGAGAGAAATATAGAATCTTGTTCAAGTAGTGGAGCTTTGTGCACCGTTCTTGTCAAATTCCAAGATTTTTAGTTGACTTCAAAACATGTTTTTTGAAATAACTGATTCATCTCAATCATTGATATCATATTTTTACTGGAAAAGCACAACTTGACTGAAAATCGACGTCTCTAGGCACCTGATAGACCAATTCACTTGAAGTTTAGACAAGGAGTGGATTCAATTGTGCTGAGTCTAGAAATGTTATTTTTGTTCGATTATTTTTCAAACTCAGCCCTTTACAGCACCGAAGCGGCAACCGAGCTTCCAGAGGTGTCAGAATCAAACGATCCCGGGTCAACCCCCATATGTCAATACGAAGTTCTCAAAGGGTCAGAAACAGGTCCTACCATATCCTTTGCTACCGTAGGGGATACCGTATATCACAAATGGTCCTGCAGCGGGCAGGACTTGAGCAGGTACTGTATGACTGTCCATACGTGTGTAGCAGACGATGGACAAGGCATGGGCCAGCAGTTGATTGATAAAGATGGGTGAGTCTTTCAAACTGAATTTTGACCTTTTTCTGAAATTTCGTATAGGAAAATTCTGTTTTTTTTTCTTTTTTTTTTAATTTCTTTTTATTTTTATTTATTTTAATTTTAATTTTTTATTTTTATTAATATTTTAAATTTTTATTTAAATTTTTTAAATTTAAATAAAAAAATTTCAAAAAAAACTGAAAACAGTTACAAAATAACTTGACTATAATAACCACCGGTTTCAGTTTTCTACAGTGAAACACTTTAACCCGTATAAAATTCCCGATTGTTTCTGAAATTGAGAAATGTATAAAAATGACGCGTTTTATTCTCAAATCACAGTGTAAGCTGCAACAGTTTGTCACAGTTCAAAGGACCACCCAAGAAGTTAATGTTTTCAGATGCACTATGGACTCTTTCATTTTGAAGCAACTTGAGTACAACCAGAAACTTGAAGCTGGTCAATATTCAAATGTGTTCAAGTTCGCTGACAAACCAACAATCTTCTTTTCTTGTATGATTCGGGTCGATTTGAAAGAAAATCTCACTGAAGCTTGTCCTGTAAGTGTTCTCTCTCTCTCTCTCTCTCTCTCTCTCTCTCTCTCTCTCTCTCTCTCTCTCTCTCTCTCTCTCTTTCTCTTTCTCTTTCTCCCTCCCTCTCTCCCTCCCTCTCTCCCTCTCTCTCTCTCTCTCTCTCTCTCTCTCTCTCTCTCTCTCTCTCTCTCTCTCTCTCTCTCTCTCTCACTCTCTCTCTATCTCTCTCTCTCTCTCTCTCTCTCTCTCTCTCTCTCTCTCTCTCTCTCTCTCTCTCTCTCTCTCTCTCTCTCTCTTTCTCTCACTCTCACTCTCCCTCTATCTCTCTCTCTCTCTCTCTTTCTCTCTCCCTCTCTCTCTCTCACTCTCACTCTCACTCTCCCTCTATCTCTCTCTCTCTCTCCCTCTCTCTCTCTCTCTCTCTCTCTCTCTCTCTCTCTCTCTCTCTCTCTCTCTCTCTCTCTCTCTCTCTCTCTCTCTCTTTCTCCCTCTCTCTCTCTCTCTCTCTCTCTCTCTCTCTCTCTCTCTCTCTCTCTCTCTCTCTCTCTCTCTTCTCTCTCTCTCTCTCTCTCTCTCTCTCTCTCTCTCTCTCTCTCTCTCTCTCTCTCTCTCTCTCTCTCTCTTTCTCCCTCTCTCTTTCTCCCTCCCTCTCTCTCTCTCTCTCTCTCTCTCTCTCTCTCTCTCTCTTCCTCTCTCTTCCTCTCTCTCCCTCTCTCTCTCTCCCTCTTTTTCCCTCTCTCTTCCCCCCCTCTCTCTCATAATCTCTTAAAAAATCACTCAATCTCAGACTCCTCAAGAATACTGCTCACCTACAGTCAACATGACACTTCCCGTCAAAACAGAACGAAGATTCGGACCAGACATCCCAGAGACCTTCCCTCGACCGACTGAAGAACCGAGGTTAAGCGAAGATCAGTACCAATACAATTTTGTGGACACTATGGCTCAGGACGCTCAGCAAGTTTCAGTTCTGTGAGTTTTAATAACTTGCGTGGTTTTCAACTACAATGACAAGAAGTGGAACTACGATATTTTTGTTGTTATACAAATATGGGTTGATATTTTTGCCTCAAAATCTCTGCCTAGTCAACGAGTACTGGTGTCTATCGTTTTGTTTAGTTTTATGAAGATTGATAAAGTCCAAACAAAGTTAGGAATTCACTTCTGAAGAATAACCGAAAAACCGAAACTCTTGTGTTCTACTTTTTGTGGCACACACTGTTCCAAGTACACTATCAAAGTTTCGTGTTTTCTACATTAAATAAAATTGTAATTTCATGTACAGGAATGTTACTTTCCTTACAGAGCAAGTCGCCTCATCCGAAGGGACACCAACAAAATGCTAGCAGACTACGATGTGTCAGCACCTACAGTAGCCGTTATTGATCTACCCGAGACTGTACCAACCCCACCACAGACTATAAAAATGCCGAAGAAAGTGAGCAACTATCAAAAACCATTCTAAAACAAAATAAGAAATAGCTTTCAATTTTGGTCTCGGAAAGACTTTAAGTATTTCCTCCATTTTGTGATTTCGTTATTCTAGGACCTATCGCCCATCGACTTTTTCAATTTTATCGAAACATATTTGGACTCTGCTTGGAATCAATTAAAGTCATCGAGACAGTCTTGGTATTATGATTCCGTTGTTCTGAAACACTTTATAAATATTTTCGAAAGATTTTGGAACACTAATTTTTTGACATCAAGATTTGTATGATTTTGGCCTCGAAAAAATCTCTCAGAACTTTCTCCATTTTACGATTCTGCTGTTAACATCTATCGGGAAGCTTTTTAGCAATTCGAAGACCCAAAAACTTTATAATATTTCAGAATGAAGTCTGCCTATCAAAAACGATCATAGTTCTCTCGATACTACTGGTCATCACCTTATTATCTGGAAGCACCTTGCTGATGGTCCTAGTTCACAGAAAAATGTTATGGAAAGGTGGGTTGATCCCAAAACTAATCGATAAATCGATTTTCAGGGAAGCGATTGACCCCATTCCCTCATCCAGACTACTAATGACGTCATTCAACGGTTACCTAGTTTTAAAATAACTTGTAAATAAATAAAATAAGGCCCCCTTGCTATAATTTATTTGTTTTCATATGACGAGGGATATTACCATGTGAGCAGAAAGTTTCTCACGTTGTTTCTACAAACATTCTCTGATGATTAATTCTGGCAGACTAAGAAATATGACTCATGAAATGATTTTGAAAGTTCAATTTTTGGGCCCTTTGCTACTTATATACTGTGATTTTTTCAACTATCTCAAAACCTATTAATATACAGCACTGAGAAATGTACCTCTCTCAGAGAAGTCAACTCTGATTGGATCCAGAAAAAATCAAATTGGATCCAGAGTTGTGTTTCCAATCGGAACTAAATATATTTCAAAATACTCGTGCTGACCAAAGATTCATCGTGTTATTTGGGTTCGGCGAGAAAATAATTATCCGGGGCATTATAGTTATTAAAAGGATTTTATCAGAATGGATCCAGTTCTGTCAGATTGGATCCAATTAACAGTTTTTCATTTGATGAAAAATAGGCCTATAACCATGACGACACATCATGATGATTCATTCCATAATACTTTTGTTCATGATCTATCTGTTAATTTAAGTTTCGAGTACACCTGGAGCATTTGAGAGTAATCAAAGAAGTCAATTCTGATTGGATCCAGAAAAAAATCAGATTGGATTCCAGTTTTTCCCAAACTAGATGTGGTTGGATCCAATCTGGGTTGCCTCTTCTGAGCTCGAAAAATCTTTTCGTTCTTTAACTGAGAAGTTTAAAAAATTTTTCCTCAGATTTTGATTTTTCAGCAGATCGCTTACCAAATTTATTTATTCTCTTTCTGGTAATTCTTCAAACCTATCTTTTTTTGCTTTAAAAAAAGTTTTCCCATACTCGAGTATTTGACCACTGTTTCCTCCCCACACCGTAAAGCTGATGATAAGGCCATCGAGGCAGTCCAGCGCGACTTCACGCGCAAAGTGTTCTTCCGTGTCCATGGGTTAATTAATCTAGAGGATAAATTTCCGTATGAGCACCGCTGCGCATACCTCAAGCTGGATAGTTTACACCGTCGTCGACGATGCTCTGACCTAAAATTTATCCGTAAAATCCTACTTAACAAAGTTGATGTGCTACCGATTGATCTATTTAAGGTAATTCCCTCAAGGACCCGTGGAGCTGCCTTCAAAATCACCTGCCGAGCCCCGAAAAAGAATTCAAGATCCAAATCCTTCGTTCCGCGCGTGGTAAAGGACTTCAATCGCCTCTTCAAACACAAGCCTCTCGACATGTTTCACCTGGTCCTGAAAGATGCTTCCTTCTAGCCTATGCCCCCTCCCGTTTACAGCCCTCTCCACACAAAAAATCTCACCCCTCCATTCCCATTTTTTCCCTTTTCTTTATTTATCTCCTTATCTCCACGTTCCCCCTTCTATCCAAATAGTTCTGGTTACTTACAGTTGAGAGGAAAAACTTCCACACTACTCTCCTTCCATTGTTTTTATCTCATCGTATGCTCGGGACTGGGGTATACCCGGCCCCCGTGCCTTGCAATATGTATCGATCACACCAAATTATCAAAAGGTAGTCTTCTCCCTTCTCTGTAGTAACGTTCCCTCCTCTCTATCCACTCTAAACTTCTGTTCTATCTTACTCTCTATTCCCACCCTCTATCTTTTTCTCCCGCCGTTTCCCACCCCCAAGTAGCATCATCCTATCCTCCCTTCACCTGATCATTTCCCAGATAACTTCTCCTTCAATTGATACCCTATTCGTTCTTTTATTTATTATCCAACTTTATTCTTATTCTCACTTTTTCCGCCTTACGGAATAAACTATATATATATATAAAAAAAGTTTTCTTTACAGTTAACAGTATGGATGAACCTTTTTCTTGATAAATAAAGTTATTCATGTTCAAAATTCCTTTCGACAAGAGTATGACTTTCAATTCACTTCCAAAAACATCTTTCTGAAGCGACTACTGTAGGTCGGTAGTACGGATTAAGAAAAAAGTTGTCATCTTGCCTTGAGCTGAATTGGAGTATTAGTTTGCATGGGATCGGTGGGTCTGATCAAAACAGACTTTGAAGTTTCTAGTGGATGATGTAACTGTCATCTTGCAAGACTTCTATGTAGATCCATTGGGTATTCGAGGCTTTTGAAAAAAATTCCCCTTTTGTACATTTGACCTCTATTCAGACAAAACAATCCATCGGATAGATCCCATTCATGTCATTTCTATAGAGTCGGTGAAACGTATGATAACCGGCGTCGATTATTGATTGATTCAGAATGAGTTTTTTCAATTTGCAGGAAAACTTTGTCTTTTGAAGTAGTTTTATCATCTAAAAGAACCTATATTATGGTCCTAGTGGATAGAAAAAATAATGGAGAGATTTTCTATTTTTCCATAGCTTAAGCTTAGTGAAAAATTACGAAGAACTTCCGGAACGGTTCTTCAGAACCTTTGCTATAATTTATACGAAAATCATGTCAAGAGTACACTTTTCTTTGTTTTATCCGGTCTAAATCCTAAGCCTGAAGCCTTGGAGCCTAATTATCAAGCCTAGGTCTCAATTCATCATTGTCAAGCTTAAGTCTGTCAAGAAGAGTTTCTCAATGATCACCCTTGGTCAAAGAATGAAAGCCGGCAGATCGCCACAATAGAGAAGTCAACTTTGATTGGATCCAGAAAAAATCAGATTGGATTCCAGTTTTTCCCAAACTAGATGTGATTGGATCCAATTTGAGTTGCCTTCTCTGAGTAAGATGAAGCGACGACATCATCAAAGAGAAACGAATTCCGGTTTGATCTGGAAGTTTATTTTCCACGCCTGACAACGAGATCACCGAAGTGTCCAAAGAAAGTTTCCGAAAAAAGCCTGCAAGATTGGAATTCTCCACTCAAGTGCACGAAAGTTGGCAGGCTTCAATGACGTGAAATCCATCCGGAACACCCGCAGCCTCTCCACCCACTTCCGAAACTCTGTGACGGAGTTACACACGGATGACTTGAACACAGAGAGGGGGACACGCCTCCAGCCTCACTTCGACTTCACTTCACACTGACACCATGCACTGGTCCGTCTTCTCGTCCACCATCGCCACCATTATTGTTCTCTTCCTGTCAGTGTGTACTTCTGTGGTCAACACGCAGCCATTGTTTCAGGTTGGTTTTGGTCTTGTATGGAGAGGCTATGAAACTAGGTAGTCATGGGCAAAGAGTGAGAGGAACAACTTACACCATGCACCATGACACCACGCGTGATACCATCGATTGTGGTCTCGTGTTTTATCATTCTTATCACAGTTTCAGGCTTGAAACTGCTGCATCGGAGCTTAGACATGGCTTAGATTTTAGGTTATAGGCTCGAGACTGGTAGCACAGCGTGGTGTCAGTAGGCTCGTTTACTAATTTCCGGGAATCGATTTATCGATTAGATTTTGATCAAACCCGTCTTTTCAAAGCATTTTCATTTGCACTAGGACCATGAAAAAGATTCTTCTAGATTACAAGACAATGACTATAGTACTGACTTTGAGAGGCAGGTTTCACTCTGAAACATTTGGTGACGGTTTTTTAAAAGTGTTTTTTCTCTTTCTTTCTCTCTCTCTCTTCCTCTCACTCTTGGAATCGTTCTGAATATAGAGTCATTGATTTATCAATGATCTTAACCTTTATCTTGAATGGTTATCTGATTCTTACAAGTTCCACAATATAATTTTACTTCCTTTCGATTTATAGAGATTTCAAATTACAGAAGATGCTTAAAATATTTATATTTTTCCTTTAACCTTTGACAACAAGTAAATCTACTAATTTGACATTGAACACTAGTGACAGAAATAAATGCCCCATTATGAAAATTTATGATGACTTGGTATCTGGATAGAGAAAGAGTAGGAGAGAGAGGGAGAGAAAGAGAGAGAGAGAGAGAGAGAGAGAGAGAGAGAGAGAGAGAGAGAGAGGGAGAGAAAGAGAGAGAGAGAGAGAGAGAGAGAGAGAGAGAGAGAGAGAGAGGGGGGAGAGAGAGAGGGAGAGAGAGGGAGAGAGAGAGAGAGAGAGAGAGAGAGAGAGAGAGAGAGAGAGAGAGAGAGAGAGAGAGAGAGAGAGAGAGAGAGAGAGAGAGAGAGAGCGAAGGGGTTATTTATAGAAGTTGAGTCATGTAGCCTATCACAACACATCATTTCGGTGTGAATAAACTAATCTCGCAATAACTTCCAACCTATTGAATCAAAAGAATTCGGAAGCAGAAAAACAATCTGATGCTTACATGAAGTGACATCTTTGTGGATTTGTCGACATAATATAATGACATCCCCCAAGCGACCGTACATTCTGTTGTGTGAGAAGACATTCCTCTTCATTTTCTGTTGTTTGACATATGAAGAAATCAGAAAATCCATTAAACGGCCAATCTCTACGTATCTTCACCCTAATTTTTTGAGAACGGGTAAATAAAAGACATGGAATTTTTGTTTCGGGATGAGTTTGAATACGTATCAGACTCTATCTTGGGACATCTCATAATTTCCAAGTCGACTAAACCAGCGGCGGGTCCGCGACTGATTGTTGTTGGCTTTCCTGAATTTCGGAATAAACCAGAGAGAACGATAGTATTTATTCTTATCGTATAAACGTCCTATGTGACTGGGATGACTACTTCTGCAAACATAAGTAGGGAAAAATAGCCGGAACCGAGCATGTGACGTCAAATCACAGGATTTCGAGACACTAGAATCATGATTTACAGAAAGAAACAATCCGAAGGCAAAAAAAAACTTCTTCTCGACAGCGCTCTTTTTTAATATCTTGATAGTTTTTAAAGAAGTGACTGAAAGTCAAAAAGCCATATGAGTCGACAAAAAGTTCCTCCATTATAGCATGAAATCGTCTCTCATAGACTCCGAACGAAGGTAGTCCTCGGAAATAGTGTGCCACTCCTCGGTCAGGGTGTTCTAGAGTTAAGTTGTTTCGCAAGCAAGGTCTCCCGGATAAAATGATACTGACTTAAAGTACTGAGAAGACTAGTATCGTAACGGTCAGCAGTCCTGATCATCGGTCCAGGAATCTTAACCTTTTCAATCGAAGGCAAGTACGCATAATGCATTTGTTTGTTTTTACCTCGAAACTACACGATTAAGCCGAGTTATTCATGTACATCTTATGCAATGGAATAAGTGAATACCTAATTTTTGCATTGTTTGGGAACATTTCCACTAGTATATGAAAGAGTAATACTAGGAATGTTCGTAGGTTTCAGACATCACATTTATGTTATTGTGGAAGTGAGAGAAACAGAGAGAGAGAGAGAGAGAGAGAGAGAGAGAGAGAGAGAGAGAGAGAGAGAGAGAGAGAGAGAGAGAGAGAGAGAGAGATCAAAAGTATACGACCGATCAAATCATCTCCAAACTTTCAGGAGATTCAACCAGACTCCTTGACAGGAATGAAAAGATCGTCAAACTTCTTCTACGGCGAATCCAATCAGCGAGGTCTTCGTGGTCTCCGTGGCAAAAGATGGCCTCTCCCGGAAGACGATATCATCTACAAACGCGCACCATTGATCAAGGGGCTGAGAGGAAAGCGAGCGCAAATGTAAGTTGAACGAGTCTGGTGTGGGCGCCCGGGCGCCTTCTATCAAAAATCGATTTTTAAAACTTCTTTTTTCATTCCTTATAAGCTTATGAACTGTCTTGCTTTCCTACCCCTAATTAGAGAAAGAGAGAGAGAATAGATAGATAATAATAAAGGAACCCCGAGAGTAGCGAGGAATATGTTCTTGTCGATACAAAATAAATTTTCAGATACTAAACGGCACCAACGAAAGAAGAAGTGAGAGGCCAGCATAGTCGATTTGTTCAAAACTTGTCTATTTTCATCATGTGTAATGAATGAGTTTTTGTTTGGTTTATGCTGATTATAGTGATGACTGCTGAGGTACTGTCCCCATCGGCGGTGATCTTCAGAAGGACCATGTGATTCTAGAACTGTCAGAATTCACCGTTATCATTCTCACTTCCAGAGCCTTCTAACTTGGTCGATAGACTGCGAATGGACTTGTCGCCTATTTACGGCTCGATGCCGGTCCACCCAAAACTTTGGAGTAAGCTCTGAAAAACTTCCTGGGTTGTTTTCTCGGCTACCGTAAGACTAAAAAAAAACAACTGAGACTTGTCCAGTTGATTGCACATGGCTCACTTCCGAAAGCAAACTTTTCAAGATTGTACTCATTTCATTTATGGTTCATTAGACAACAGGTCTACAAAACATTCGTGAAACCAATAGGAATCGGGAGATTTTATTATCCATTAGGTTGTCGGCAAAGTCTTGGGCTACTTTTGAGTAAGAACTCAATCAAAGAAGAATCTCTCTTTCGAAAGGAATAGGTCATATGGAGAGAAAAGTCGATAGTCGCTCAGAGCCTACAATACTTTAACTCATGCCGGAATGGCTTCCACAAGCAGGGAATCCACAAGTGTCCTGAACATTGGAAGTACATTCTTGATCATAGTAGAGCAGAGTTGCACGGAATTCCGACTTCCGCTTTTTTTCCCTTCCGACTTCCGTGAAAAAATTTCACTTCCGACTTCCGCCAAAAGAATTTTTTTCGTAAAAATGACGAAAAAACCGTGAAATCGTTTCTACTCAGTCATGAATTGACCTTCACCTGTTGAGAATGAGCGGATATACGATATCTCTGGGTTTTTCAACTTTCTCCATAATAAATTTGTCGCCGGTACGTCGCTTCCCTGTCGCCATTCCATATAGCATCGCCGTATAATCGCCTGTACGTCGCCATATTGTCGTCGTTTGGTAAGGCATACCGAATGGCGACAAAAATATTATGGAGTTTTTTGCTCTCCCGACTAACGTTGAAAAAATTCTAATTTCGACTTCCGTCTTTTTTCACTTCCGACATCCGTTTTGAAAAATTTTACTCTCGTGCAACTCTGTAGTAGAGCATATAATTGAATTCTTGATTTAGTTTGTTCCGAGAAATGATTTATTAAAAAAAAAAAGCCCAAGACATTGCCGAAAACCCAAAACACTTCTCACATATTCCTTTCCCATTTTTAAAGCACAATGCTCACACGGTTGGTATCATATACATAATTGTTCAAAACAATTCCAGAATAAGTAGAAAAGATCATGGAGATCTCTTTCGATGAATAGGATTACGATTTCAATGAGAGACTTGGTGGGATTTAGCATATAATAATAAACAATTCGGGTGGTCTGTATACACTGCGGCAAAAGGAGTTGAAAAGTGTAAGCAAAGAAAATCGATCGAGTAGATCAAATTTCAGTTACTGTAGTTCGAAAAAATTTCCTTTTCCTACTTTTTTCATCCCAGTATCACAAATCGTATCGTAAAAATGTTTGAAATAGGTAAAACTATCGTTGGGAACAGTCCGCAACGTTCATTATGTCGAGTGAAACATTTATCAAAGTACAAACACTTTCGAAAATGAAAGCAGAGGTTGTGAAGCGGTTATATTGTCTTATGCCTATGCCACGGTGTGCTGTATCAGGGCTGTTACGAAATTCAAAAAAATCCGTAAATTTTTATTTGTTGCATCGGTTTTAACGATTAAAGAATCCGTTCGCACACCTAGACACAGGCATAAGACAATGTAACCGCTTTGCAACCGCTTTGCCGGTCACCGCTTTCATTTTCAAAAGTGTTTATACTGTATTAAATGTTTCACTTGTCATAATGAACGTTGTGAACTGGTCCCAACGATAGTTTTACCTACTTCAAACATTTTTCCGTTACGATTTGTCAATCTAGGATGAAAAACAGCAGGAAAAGTGAAATTTTTCGAACTACAGTAACTGAAATCTGATCTACTCTATCGGTTTTCTTGGCAATTAGTAAATCGCATCCCATCGCATCCCGCATCCCGTCGCATCCCGTTTTTTTCAAACGTCTGTAACTTTGCTCGGAACAGCCCAATCACCTTGTATTTAGGCTTAGGTTGAACGTTAAGCTGACCCAAACCTAACCTAAGCTTAAAAAAGAGGTGTTCATGCGATGCGAAAAAAGTTATCGCATCCCGTTTTTGAAAATGGGATGCGGGATGCGGGATGCGATGGGATGCGATTTACTAATTGCCGGTTTTCTTTGCTTACACTTTGCAACTGCGTTTGCCGCAGTGTGGTTCGTAGTGGGAAAATCGTTAACTTAACGACTATCAGTATTGTTGAACCTGGAGAAATCGAAGTTCAACGATTAACGGTTTCGTTAAAACAAAAAATTCGTTAAATGGAATTTTTGTTTTGATTTAAACGTTAATCGTTGAATTACGATTTCTCCAAGTCCAAAAAACTCGAAATCTTTAAAATAAAGATTTTTCTTTGAACGGATTTTATCGTTGAAACCGATTTAACAAAAAAAAATTACAGGATCCGTTAAATTTCGCGGCATTACGATGAGTAGGATAGAGAAAGATTCAGAAGTTGATTTTATTTTTCACTACTAATTACAAAACGATTAGCGACATTGTATGTCAACTTCGTTTTCACGGAAAACAGAAATTTTAAGTTTTTTTACAATAAAATTAAAACTCCCCCACATTTTAGTGGAAAACAGAGGCAAGACTGGAAACTTTAGAGTTGATCCGAGCATTATCAAGGAAATCACGAAAGGCAAAGACATCTGAGGTATGAAGAGTGAGTAGAAACGTATGGAAGCAAAAAGAAATAAATTTCTTGTCTTCATACATAAAAATACGATAGGATAATGAATAATCACTCTTCATACCTCCGCGATTCATTTTGGAAAGAAAGATAGAAACAGTCTCTGTAATTTTTGTGGCAGGCACGTGTCTCGATTGTGGCGAGCACTTGTCTTCATTTCTCCACGGGTGTGCTGCTATGTGCCTGCCACAACAGAATTACAGAGAGTACCGTTAAAAATACGAACGCTAAAATTTCAAAGTTTTTTAAGTATTTCAAAATGACTTCATTTCTCCAAATTTTAATTTTGAAAGTTTTGGCCAAATAGATTGCGAAATTGATCAAAAATGAACTGAAATAACTGGATTTTGTGTTGGCCTGACATGTACAGTATTTCCCGATTTATTGATGATTAAAAAAAACTAAAGTTCTGAACTTTTGCCCGTTATTGCACGTTGATAAATCTTTGCGTTCGTATCTTTTATGACGATTCTGCATATGATTAAATCATAAATACCTATTGAGATGTTGACGGCAGCGATGAAGATGCTCCCGTTGACGTCGATGGAAAGGATCCAGAGGTCATAGGTTGATCTTCTTCCTTCTCATTTTTCACCGGATCTCCGTTCGCGTCGAGTAGTATCGGAGGTTTTTTCGCGATTGTTGCTTCGGCAAGGTTTCCCATTAGCTCTAACTGAAACGATTCGCTTATCCTTGTGAAGGAAAAGGTTTTCGGTAAAAACATCCATGGTTCTTTTAAACGTTAACTGCGTTAACATTGACATCTCTTTTTTAGATTGATGTTTGGTTTGAGTTAGCTTAAGGTTTCACCTTACATTCCGCATAAACAAGAGCTGATTGGGATGTTCAGAGCAATGATATTCAAAATTTAAAAAAACCTATGCGATTCACTGAATGCCGATGAATTATTACCAAATTACGATTATAATATTTCTCAGAAGCGCTATCAAAAAAATCTTTCTCTTAACACATCTGGATGGGTCTCAACACTGGATCCCACTAACGTTCAAGGTCATGTCTCACACGGGAATACTACCAAGAAGCCACATAATTGGGAAGTCTGACTGGGATTGTTATTTGAATATGTTGACTCTTGTTCAAGTTTCTGCATCAGAAAAGTATACTTTTGTGGGAGTACCTAGCCATTTACTTTTTCATAGTTTTCGGATCATAAAAAGATCAACATACAAGTTTTGATACAGGTTCCATCGTTTTCAGCAAAAAAAAGAACCTCCGATTTCGTGGGTACTTGGGAACATTTACAAGTCAGGTTAGCTTCACATTAAACCCAAGCTCAGAAATCAAGAAAGATTTAAGCGTACTATAAATCACTTTTTGTAGAAATCTTGAAACAGTACCTCGAAGGGAGCCGCTCGCGAGACAATTGCTCGTTTTTTCGCCTTTTTCGCCAGCAGTTTCACATCGTCTTCAGTCACGTTGGCAGATAGACTCTGCTCGATGTCTAAAAAATCAACCTTAGATCCTGTTTTACACATTTTTTCTAGAAAGGGTCCGAAAGCGTGATACTTCAAAAGTTTTCGAGATAACCAAGTATTATGCATTGAAAAAAATGAAACTAACTAGTCAATAGCCTCATTCCAGCTTCGTAATTTCGTTGCATTTCCGTTTTCTCGGTGATTTTGTTCCTGAGGAAATCTCGCATCTTTTCCTGTAATAAGAAGTATTCACTGTTGTAAAATCACTGTTTCTGGTACTATCAAGATTTTACGTTACAAATTCCACCATCTCTGTGTGACAAAAACAATGAAATGCGGATAAAAAGAAATTTGATGATAAAATTCACCTGTAGCATTCGCATATTCTCTTCTTGCTCCCTTTTGATCGAGAATTGTTGACCAGTCATTTTCCTCTCACGACTCTCCATCTGGAGCTTGTAAAGAACGTCACTCGACTGAAATTGAAGTTTTTCATGTATGTAAAATTTGAGGTGATCTAATATTTTTCCATGTTTTCGAGCTAAACTGTCTTTCCGTACTTCAGGTTTGGGTCAGGGTTTAACCCAAAGACATGAAATTAGCCAATAACACGATATGTTTCAGTGAAATTTTACCCATCGCGCCATCTGAGCACTTTCTTCAATCTCTTTGATTCCGGCCACAAGTTCTGGGTGTGTTCCGTCAGCAAGTCGAGCCTTCGCCAACCTTATCTGAATCACCTAACTACAACGGATTCACATGATTAGTCAACCTCCGCGTTTCTCCTTTCTCGCACAAGTACACGAATCTCATGGTAGTAGTTTTCCGCGACGATAATTTTACGGAGGTATTCTTCTCTCCTGCGAAAAAGAGATAAAAGAAAAACTGAAGTCGTAACAAACGTTTTCTCATAGGTTTCCGGATCAAAATCCAATTCGGACTCAGTATCAGATGCCTTCTCAACATCAGACTCTTTTTCCTCCATGCTCTGAAAATAACAAGGTGGTTTCCGTCATTCAAATTCAGCTGGGAGTAACTATGGCAATATCGACTGCATGCACATAAACTAATGGTTGCCAAGAGGAAGTATTGTGAAGTCCTTTCAAAAACGAGAAAAAGTGAAGAAACGATGAAAATAAAAACAAAAACCAGTTCACGCGAATTTTGCAAAATTTCCGTGACCTCGTTGCATACTTATTTTTATTTTTTATTTCGTCGTTTTCGAACACTAGCTTGGATGGATTACTCCGATTCAGAATACGAGGGTTTTGTTTCATAATTTTTATCAATGATTCTCTTCTCTTATCTTTTCGTATCACTCTGTTGTCAAATCATTCATTATAATTTCACTACTCTATTCATTCAAATTCTTTCCAGACAAAATAGTGAATGGGCCAATGACAGCGACTCCTCACATTGTCAATTTGAATGTTGGCGGTACAAGATTTGCAACAAGTTCAAATACACTCAGTTGGATCCCAGATACGTTTTTTTCAAGGTATTGCGATGTATTTCTCTAGTCACCGCGGAAATTTTCAGTTTATTGAGTGGAAGACTTCATACCGTCAAAGATGAGTCCGGGGCTATTTTTATTGATAGAGACCCCGACGTGTTCAAAGTTATCCTCAATTATCTACGAACGAAGCAAGTCGATCTGAGGTAATTCTGTAAAAGTTCTTGAAGTTTAAAGTTTGTTCCAGTTCTGTAAACTTGGAGACGCTGAAGCACGAAGCCCAGTATTTTGGACTAGCGCCACTAGTTAGAAGATTGACGTTGTGTGAAGAATTGGACGTTTCCAACTGTGGAAGTGTTCTCTTCTATGCAATGTTGCCAGCTCCAGATGTCAACTTTGAAGATGTCCCATTCAGAAAGAATATAGTAAGTTTTTTTTCTAGTTTTCACATGGAAAGTAATTGATAGTATCGTTTAAATGATCCTTCATTTAGTTACCGGGTCCTTCGACTGATGGAAGCACAACATCTCAGGATATTTTCTTGAATCCATCAAGTACCAAAAGGAGAGAGATTCATGTCTATGTAAAGGATTAATAACCTACTTGTAAGTATCCTATGATTTTTAGGGAAGCGGTACTTCAACACCAAGATGCTGTGGTCATGTGAAGAAGAGCTCTTATGAGCTGAACAAATACGTTAGTTTCTGATTTTTTACTGAAAGGAATCATTCGAAATACACATATATCGCTAGAAGCATCGCCGTTTTCAAACGCGCTCCAATCTCAATTTTGCAGAATGAGTACGGTACCTCTCACAACGAACAGTCAGATCTTTGCGGATTTAAATTATCATTCTTACTTACAGTTCATTGAAATTAAAGGCGCATCACTTAATCGTTCTTGTGTTTCAAGGCGAAACTGCTACAGTACTAAGTAACCGATTTACGGAGGCCAGATTTTTTTACAGGTAGAGAAAGCTATGTGAAATACGTTTGCGTACAACGAAATGAAACTCGAAATGTGTGTGTTTTACGAAGAACAGAACCAAAAGTGACATGAAAATTTCTATTTCAGCTGAAAAACGAGCTGACACAACTGATGCGGTCGAACAACTTCTCTCCGGACAGGGCTCTGGACCCGATGAGAGTCAGAATGCTCAGAACGCACGGAAACACGCTGGTTGTTGGATACGCGTACTATACGTGTCTCTTTCGGTATGTTTTGAAGTCGTGATGATGCTTTTTTTGAAGAAAATGTACCATTTGATAGCCTTTTCTGACCATCGCAATAGTTACGAAACTTTATCGGTTTTGTTTAAAGAAGAAGAACTGTTATTTAACCGTCTTACTGTTTTGTTAAAAATGGAAGAACCGGTAATTTAACGGTCAATTATCTCGCACACTGCGAAAAACGCAGTTGAAAAGTGTAAGCAAAGAAAATGGATAGAGTAGATCAAAATTCAGTTACTGTAGTTCAAAAAATTTTACTTTTCCTACATTTTTTTGTCCCAGGTTCACAAGTCGTAACGTAAAAATGTTTGAAATAGATAAAACTATCGTTGGGAACAGTCCGCAACGTTCATTATGTCAAGTGAAACATTTATTAAAGTATAAACACTCGAAGATAAAATCTGAGGTCGGCGAAGCGGTTGCGAAGCGGTTTTCTTGTCTTCTGCCTTTGCCGAGGTGTGTCTCGCTGAAATTAAAAGTTGAAAACCATATTTTAGCGTTTTTTCTGTTACGATCTTGGTCAATAATGCATTTTCCAACAAAGAATCCCAGTTTGACAGCTTTAACGAAATTCACCGTTAATTTACGTTAAATTTGAAATATTAGCTGAAGAATTAACGTTTTCGTTGAATCGGAAATTTTGTAGCTTTTGTGAGTATTTTTCGTGTTGCAATTTTTATTTAAAAAAAATAGGAAGCTATTATTTCTACTTCTCGAATATTCTACTTCTTAAATTTTCTACCTGAACAATCAAAAAGAAATTCTGATTCAACTTTCAGTGTGAGAAACTGTTACACACCTCGGCAATTTCGTGACAGCCCTGATACAGCACACCGTGGCATAGGCATAAGACAATAAAACCGCTTCGCAACCGCTTTGCTGACGTCCACTTTTCTTTCCGAAAGTGTTTGTACTTCAATAACTGCTTAACTTGACAAAATGAACGTTGCGGACTATCCCCAACGATAGTTTTAACTACTTCAAACATTTTTACGCTACGATTTGTGAATCTGGGACGAAAAAAAAGAAGGAAAAGAAAAATTTTTTGAACTACAGTAACTGAAATTTGATCTACTCTATCGATTTTCTTTGCTTACACTTTTCAACTGCGTTTGCCGCAGTGCGTGTTGATTTAATGTTTAACGGTTTCTTTAAGTAGGATATTACGTAACGAGCCCTGGTTCAAAGAAGTTTTTATAGCCTGAAAGACTCGGTCGGATGGCAAGAGCTCTGGACATCACCACGAATGCCCCAATCGATCAAACACGTCGCGATCATGTCCAAGTTTGGCACGCAGTCCCTAGACAAGCTGGTGGCAATGGGACTGGACAACGAGTCAGTAGTACTGTACGTTGTGTTCGAAGACGGAACAATGCTGAAGAAGGGTGTCTTCTCACTAGGAGTTCCCGTCGACAAGCTCTTCTTTGTCGGCTCTCAAATGGTTGCGCTGAGCAAACTGGGGAAAGTCGGCATATGGCATTCTATGACGCAGAACTGGCAGGTGCAAGGTGGGTGTTTTATGGAATTACTATCAGCTGTCAGTTGGGTTTTACCTCAGACGAAGAAAATGAGATTTTCGAGAGCAGCATGTTTGACAGCAGAATTGCATTCCAAACCTTCCAAGCGGATGACGAAACAAGTGCCTTCAAACAAAAGTTGAAAGTTAATTTGGGAGAGAAAGCGGGAAATGAAAACGATCCGTGAAATTCTGATAACGAGGTTTTGTTCCTGATAAGACGGAAATGATGGTAGAAACAGGTCGAAATATGAATTGAAGTTTTTCTTAGCGAAAAACGGGAAAGAAAGTGTTCCCGAGCGTAGAGAGGGTGTTTGTTTCAAAAGCTGATTATATTCGTGTGAATGACAGATCGTCTCAGTGACCAGGGGGTTTAGCACAAAATATTTATTGAGTCCAACGTTTCGGCGTCATGCCATCATCAGGGACAGTAAGTTACCTATAAGTGTTCACATGAGATAGGTTAGCATTATGAGGTTAGTTTGAAAACAGGTTGATGTAGTTAGAAATGAAAATAAAACATGTTAGTGGAAGGGACCGTATAACGGCAAACAGGTAGTGTAGGTAACTTACTGTTTCTGATGATGGCATGACGCCGAAACGTTGGACTCAATAAATATTTTGTGCTAAACCCGTGGTCACTGAGACGATCTGTCATTCACACGAATCTAACAAACGATGCACAATAACACCTTCCGCAACCTACAACTAATTCGAAGCTGATTATAGATATAACACCGATATCGTGCCACGACACAGCTGGATCGTCACTCTTGCTTGGGTGTACTAATGGAGCCATGTACTACATTGACATGCAGAAGTTCCCACTTAGGTAAGATTAACCTTCTGAATTCATCACTATTTATATGTACAAATGTTCAGAATGAAGGACAACGACCTCCTGGTCACAGAGCTCTATAGAGACCCAAGCGAAGACTCGATCACGGCGATTTCGGTCTTTCTGACACCGAAAACTGGTGAGCTTTTGAATTCATGTACAGTTTAGTTGGATTAAAACGCATTTGACCGCACAATTCTGAAATGCTCGTTTTTTGAAGTTTTGGACGTTATTTGAGCGGTTATTTGGCACTTTATTTTGATTAAGAACAAAAAAGTAGGTAACTTTAAATACTAGCTACGAAAAATCACAAAATGTATGTGACCTCAAAATTTTGTAATGCTGAATTCTCACCTTACACACTGCGGCAAACGCAGTTGAAAAAGTGTAAGCAAAGAAAATCGATAGAGTAGATCAAATTTCAGTTACTGTAGTTCAAAAAATTTTACTGTTCCTACTTTTTTGTCCCAGTATCACAAATCGTAACGGTTTTATTGTCTCATGCCTTTGCCGAGGTGTGCCTTACTTTTCTGAATTCTTTTGTCTAATCATTGGATCAATCCACGAATGCTTTTGCTAACCAGGGAATGCCACCAGGGGGCCACGAATTTGTACATTCTGACAGGTCTCCTAGGTTTTCGAATAGGCTGAAGATGATAGAACTGCTTTCAAAAGTTGCGGAACCGAACTGGTTTTTGAGTTTCGGTCGATACCAGTTTTGCATGTAAAATTGGATGAAATCGCGTACTCCCCTATTTCTGTGCGTCAACGCAAGATTGATTTAAAATTTTTGTGTTGCTCAGGAAAGTAAAACCAAATTAGATCGCGAAATTTCCAAATTAGATCGTGAAAAAATTAAATTAGAATTGGCACGATCTAATTTGGTTTTTTCGCGATTTTTCTCACTTTTTTCACGATCTAATTTACTTTTTTCTGAACGTTTTTTCTCAAAATACCTTCAAATAAAAACAAAAAAAATGGAAAATTCATCTAAAATAACACAATATGACAACATAAATACAAAAATAGGCATGAAAATGTTTGTAATTGTCGTCATGTCCTTGCTGTTCTTTGACAATCTGGAATAGAAATATTTAGATCGAAATAACTATGTTTCATTCACCTCAGCTTTTTTGGTGTAATCAGGAGTTGAAGTTGCGTAGACCACCAGCCATTTTCTCAGAACGTGGTTCCAGTTGTATCAGTACCATCTTCGTGTAGAACTTGCACGTAGAGTCTGAATTTTTCTTTTCATAGGTATCAAGTGGTTTATCAAAGCGCGAAACACTCTATTTCTGAAGACGTGAAAGAAGAATTTGAACATTGAATACTGAAGACAAAACTGATTCCTCAACTCAACTATCGGGAATAAATTGTTCGGCGTGAATAGATCAAAATTTTGATAGCGAGTGATCATCATATCAAACTTCTAATAATTATTCTCTCATTTAAAAGCAAAAATTTATTTTCCTACATATTCTAAACTTTCACAGATTTAATTCTTCAACTATGATTCCAGCGCAGTCGAATACTCTAGCTAATTCAGATCTCACGTGTCAGTTAATGGTCGTCATATTCTAGTCAGAAAGATGTCATAAAAACGATAAGGGGGACGAAGTATTCTTGAAAATTCTGTTGTTTCTTGAGGTAACTCAACTGGAAATCATACCCTTTCACTGGTTTAGTTACATGAAAAATCCTCCAGTGGTAGTAGAGTGGATGTAACCCTGTGAATCTGTAAAATTATTATTGCTTGAGTAACTTCATAGAACATCTCATATCAAACAATCAAATGACTTACCTTATCCGTTTTCCATTCGCCAATTTTTGGCTGGAATCTTACTTCATTCGTTCTTTGCGGAGATGTAAGTAACTTTTGATATGGGGCAATGTCTGTAATCGTATTCTGATTTGAAGGAGAATCAAAGAGGTCCTTTTAATTGAAACTGTCGCATCAAGAATGTTGAACAAAACTCACCATTCACGTTTCGTCTGTATCAGGACCATTTCTATCCATATTCTCTTCGTGTCGTCTCTGTAAACTGAGATATTTCGTATCAAAAAGACGAATTGCGAGGAAAATGATTATGAACCGAGAATTTTCTTTTTGGCCGAAAAACTGGCTTCACCAAAAACGTACAGAAGCATTTTTAAACTCAAAAGTTCGAATAAGGCAAACTTGTAACTTTGAATTCGCTAGTTAACATTGGAATAAAGCAACAACAGCAGAAAACGCGTGATGAAATGAAGAAGAGAATTCAAAAAAAAAAGAAACGTGTGAGATTAGCGTAGGAGCACACTTGCACATGGGTTAAGAACTTGTAATTTTTTTCCTTCTTTCAACTTCCAACTTTTTTTTACTACGCTTTTACAATCGAGTGATTTCTGTTCACAATAAAAGTGAAGCCCTAAACTACTTATCAAACATCTAGTCATAACCACAGCACAAAAAAGAACGTATTATTTCTTCATCGCGATAAATAAATGAAGAAAAAGTACGAAGCATCAAATATCGTTGAAGATTGTGGGCGCAAAAAGATTCAATACGTATAAAATCATGCTGAAGTTAGGACCCCACATTTCTATTTCTCTACCTTGCTAGATGTGCACGTTAGAAATGAAAATGCCTCACCCAAAAGTTTGCCTCATAAGTTTAGGTGTAGCAAAGAGGTCGGTCCCATTGTACTATTAATTTTCATACTTTTCTCTACAATTCAAACTTTTATTCAGTAAACTAGATTCATTATGCTCTAATTCTGTCTCCCTTGATGAATTAGAGGAAACTATATCTAGTTTACTCACTGCAATTTTCAAGTGTGCATAACTTTTGAAGAAAGTAAAATTTTCAAAAAATGAGAGATACGTATTCTTATAATTTCATACTCTACCGGAAAAAGTAGTTATCGGATGTGTCAGCCATATCAATTTGGATCTAATTTACCTCATTTAGCAAATTAGATCAAAATAGATCTAATTTACCTATTTTAATTTTTTTCGCGGCATAACTTCTGAAGAAGTAGGAATTTTCAAAATCTGAGAAAAAAGTATTCTTATAATTTTCTACTCTACCAGAAAAAGTAGTTTTCGGATCTTCCCGCCATATCAAATTAGATCTAATTTACCTCATTTAGCAAATTAGATCAAAATAGATCTAATTTACTTATTTTAATGTTTTTCGCGGCATAACTTCTGAAGAAGTAGGAATTTTCAAAATCTGAGAAAAACGTATTCTTATAATTTTCTACTCTACCAGAAAAAGTAGTTTTCGGATTTTCCGGCCATATCAAATTAGATCTAATTTACCTTATTTTTGGAAAATAGATCTAATTTGCCTATTTTCATCTTTTTCGTGGCATAACTTCTGAAAGAGGTGGAATTTTCAAAAACTGAGAAAAACGTATTCTTACATTCCCTTACTCTACCAGAAAAAGTAGTTATCGTAGGTATCGGCCAAATCAATTTAGATCTAATTTGGAAATTTCGCGATCTAATCTGGTTTTACTTCCCTGAGTGCGTCGCCTAGTGGTCAAGAGCTAGCGCTCACGCTTTTGGTCTCGCGGGTTCGATTCCCATCGAACCCCATTTTATTTGTTTTTTAGTTATGGTTGTTTCTAATTTCCATTTTTTAAAATAATTATTGTGCAACCACTTTTTTTTCTCAATTTCTACTTCGTCATGGTGTAATGTATTTTGTAGCATGCTCATGCATGATATCTTCACAGCACCATCCTTCTAGTTAAAATGGCGCACCTGTTTTTAAAAAAAGAAACTGAATTTTTCATCACCTATTATCTTGGTTGTGTCTCTTCAGTACGCAGTAAGTATCGTAGGAAAGACATGATACATTCATCGATCAGTTATAATAGTATTCAACTCAATCAGATCAATTATAAAATCGTGACACGATATGATGTCACCCTCACTAAAGTAAGTTTTACGAAATACAGGAAAACAATTGTAACAAAAAAACAGATAGATTGGCGTTTGGTGGGAATCGAACCCACGATACCAAAAGCATGAGCGCTAGCTCTTGACCACTAGGCGACGCAACACGAAAATTTTGAATCAACCTTGCGTTTATGCACAGAAATAGGGGAGTACGCAATTTCATCCAAATTTACATGTAAAACTGGTACCGACCGTAACTCAAAAACCAGGTCGGTTCCGCAACTTTTGAAAGCAGTTCTATCATCTTCAGCCTATTCGAAAACCTAGGAGACCTGTCAGAATGTACAATTTCGTGGCCCCCTGGTGGCATTCCCTGGTAAGGTGAAAAATACGACTCATCAGCCATTCTTGTGACTTTCCCTAAAAACATTACGAAAATCATCTAGAAAAGGATTGTGGTTTTGATATTTCTCGAACTCATGATGAGAGCGATGAACATGTTAGAAACTTTTTCGAACCATGTGGATAAAAACTTCGCGTTTGGAAGGGTCTGTGTCCAAACGAAGTGTGTGAAGGAGAAAATAAATTTAATGATTCACTGATGTTCGGCAAAATGTAAAACGCAGACCGTGCAGCCATGCAGCCCATGCAGCCAACAGTAATTTATAAAGATATACCTTTTATAATAAGCTTAGCTGAGGTTCGGAAAACGACTTTCGTGAAGGTTCGAGTTTGGTAACGCAAGAAAGTCGTTTTCCGAACCTCAGCTAAGCTTATTATAAAAGGTAAATTACTGTTGGCTGCATGGGCTGCATGGCTGCACGGTCTGCGTTTTACATTTTGCCCTGATTTTCAGATGTTTGCGGTAACTGGATCGAGATTGCATACGGTACATCATCAGGAGCGGTTCGAGTCATCGTTCAACACCCCGAGACGGTAGGCCATGGGCCCCAACTCTTCCAGGTAACCTATCATGACTATTATGTTTTTTTTTTCGCAAGATACATTTCAGACATTCACAGTGCACAATTCGCCAGTGACCAAAGTCTCGTTGACGAACAGTCATCTCATAAGTGGTGAGTACCAAGGCTGTCTACGAAATTTATGATTTAACGATTGATGGTTTCGTTGAAACTGGAAAACTTGACAATTTAACGTTTAACGGATTTGTTAAAATTTTTCAACAAAAGTAGCATGAAAATGAATAGAATATCAAATTGACAACATTTTTCGTTGTATATCGTCACATTTGGAATGTTAGCTGAAGGAATAAAGGCTTCGTTAAATTCGGAAAATGCCGGTAATTTAACGTTTAACATTTAATACGGAAAAAATGTACTAAATTGTTTGAATCAAGAATCATTTCCTTAAGGAAAGCTCACAAGGTGAAAAATTTTTTGTGATAATCAAGTTTAAACTTTGATCAAATCTTAGCATTGTACCTAACTAGTTCTTTGAACCTTACCTAAGCCTAAAATTTGAGGTGTCGACAAAGATAAATGAAAAGATGATTCCTGATTCAAACGATTCAGTACTCTTTTTCGTATTAAATAACGTTTAACGACTCCGTTAAATCGGAAATTTTGTAAACGGTCTCGGTTAGTATTTTTTCGTGTTCCAATTTTTTCATTTAAAAAATGGGACGCTTACAGGGATGCTGCTGTGTTTTCAAATTCGTTCTTTTAGCTGAATATTTACAAAAAAAAGAAAAATCCTGATTTAACTTTCAGTGTGCTCCGAGTATAATCACGTGAGGTCGTGGATGGTGATGCGCTTTCGCGGTATGATCAGCACTCAACCAGGAAACCAGAGCCTCGCTTCGTTCAAAGTTCTCACGTTGGACGCGACCGATGAGACTGTCGACAAGATTTATTCGGACCCAGGTTGGTTTTTACACTATAATGAAGAATTTATCGAGAATACTCCGAAATAGGAAATTGAAGTGAGAGTACGTTGTTAGTTGTGAGGTATCGCTCTTCAGTTTCCAAGCTTTTTTTTCAAATGATTTTCATTGATCGGTCCATAAAAATACCTCTGATTTTACTCTGTGATAGAGAATTTCTCGCAAATACCCCCAAAATAGACATGATTTTACAATTATAAACCAAGAAGTCGGAATAAGAGATTGTTTTTAGTAGAGGTTAGCAGGTATTGCGTTTTTATAGTTTTCATGTTCATCACTTCAAATTATTGATTTTTTGGTTGCTCTACATGAAATATCATTTTGGTAACTGGTTTTTGAGGAGTTTGAATAAAGTTCGAAACTAAAGTGAATGTATAACTTGATTATTGAAAAGAGACTTCTAGAAGCTTCAATAACATGTTTTCAAAGTGATTTCATATGTCGGTTCAGGGCCATACGGAGACCAAGACGCGGATCAAGTATTCATCCAACGACTTATTCCAGACACGAATCAGGTCTTTGTCAGGCTAGCTTCGACAGGAGAAAGGTGAAGTTTTTCATTTTACCGAAATCTCTGAAAATGTTCTTTTCGAAGAGTTTTGCGCAATGTCATGCAGTGATTAGCACAAGATATGTTTGTTTTCCAACGTTCTGGCATAAAAGCCGTCATCAGGGAAGAAGGTTTAATTACCCTAGTTTAAAGGTTTAATTACTCATACAAATTCACCTTAACTAGTAGTCAATAATCTTATTTTTTTCTATCCATAAGGGCTACTTTCTTCGGGACTTGGGTCCGCCCGTGCCCCGGTGCCTTAGAACCTGCCATCTACCCCCTCCCCCTCAAGGGGCCCTTTTTTTTCGATTCAAAATCATACGACATCTCTCACAGTCGACTGGTGAAGGATCACCATTTCCTATTACTTCTATTCATACACGCTATTCTCTTTTTATCTATTTTTCCGATTAACGGAATAAATCTATATTATTATAATTACCCTAGTTGGAGGTATAATTTTCTTGATGATGGTTTGCCGAAACGTTGGAAAATGAACATGTCTTGTGCTAATCCGCGATCCGATCGATCCGTCATCAATCATATTAATAAAGGTCAAATCCTCCGTCCACTTTGTCCCGCCTACTTTTCGTGAGGCAATTGGGTGAAGCTTTTTGATTTTGCTGTGGGGAAGAGAGAGGAGAGAAGTAAAACGGCTGGGAGTTTACAGGATTCGATCGAACACGCGTTGAGCGCGTAGAGACCACTCGGTCACCGCTGCACGAAATTTTGTGGCGACCTCTGAGCTGAGTATTCATGGCTGCTCCTCGCGTGTTAGTGCATTGGTTTTTAGCGAAACTAGCATTAGTTGTGGTCGCATTTGGATTGGACAGAGGGAAAAAGGCCCCGAGCGTAGTGAGGGCAAGTGTGCTATTGTGGGGAAAAAGGACCCCAAGCGTAGAGAGGCCAAGCGTGCTTGTATACAATAATCAACACGATGAACAATTACACTCTTCACGAATAACACTTGATTCAGAATTTGCACGATCAAAACGGTCGACGGGTCAGCCATCACGTCGTTCACCGTTCACGAGTGTGAAGGGTCGAGTAGAATCGGAAGTCGCCCGAGACGTTTTCTCTTCTGTGGAACAAGCAACGGCAATGTCCAGGTGATTTTTCTTTCTTTTGAAGTTCTCGGTTGGAACTGAGCTTTTTAACAAGTTTTTTTTCCAAATTAAAAACACATAAAACATGTCTGAATTGGGTTTGTTTCTATTGTTTCCGATCTAGGTAATTTTAATTAAACGTGGAGAAATCGATATCTCAAAGATCAAAACTGTTGGTTCCTAATTTTTTAAAGTGAAAACTCCGTAATTCAACGATTATCGGTTTTGTTACTTGAAAAATCTGAATTTAACGACTGACAGTTTCGGTTGAATTATAATACCATTTTACGAATCTAAAACAGTTATTTCGTTTTAATGGAACCGATAATTGTGGTATCAATGGTTTTCTCATTTTTAAAAAATTCGAGTTTTGAAATCAACTAAATGAAAAGACATTTTCAATCATTGTCGAAAAGCAAGAGGAAACAAAACATTAACGGAAAATACCATGAAAGGATGCGTTTCAGATGTGGGACCTGACGACGGCAATGGATCAGTATCACGCGGCACGTAGTGCCTTTTTCCCACAGGCCATTCAAGCAGTCAACCAGCAACAGCAACAGCAGCAGACTTCGTTGAATGGTGGGTTTTATTTTATTCTAAAAAATAAATTGAATTAAGCAAGTGAACTATTGCTATATTATCCACAAATTAATTCCACATTAATTCTAGATTTATTAAAATTTCATTTTAAACTATAGTCAGAGCAAGAAACATGAGTGAGTATGAAAGAGAACCTTGAACAACGTTGTACGCCTAAAATAGTGAAAAAGTGAAATTTAATTAAAAATTGAGGTAATCTGGAATAATTCAGAATTAATATAGAAGTGTGAAAATGATTAACCACATTAATTCAATTTTGATTCAGTTTTTCTAAAGTTATGTTCATCTCGCTCAGAGAAGGCAACTCAGATTGGATCCAACCACATCTAGTTTGGAAAAATCTGGAATCCAATCTGATTTTTTCTGGATCCAATCAGAGTTGACTTTTCTGATTACTTTTAAATGCCCCAGATGTACTCCAAACTTTAGTTAACAGATAGATCATGAACAAAAGTATTATGGAATGAATCATCATGATGTGTCATCATAGTTATAGGTCCATTTTTCATCAAATAAAAACACTGCTAATTGGATCCAATTTGACTGCACTGGATCCAATCTGATAAAATCTTTCAAATAACTATGAAGCCCCGGAGAATTATTTCATCGCCGAACCTAAATAACACGGTGAATCTTTTGTCAGCACGAGTATTTTGAAATATATTTCCTTCCGATTGGAAACACAACTCTGGATACAAATTGATTTTTTCTGGATCCGATCAGAGTTGACTTCTCCCAGAGATTAATCTCTTTTTCAGGTACCGGAGTTCACAATGATATGAAGTTTGCACACAATGTCAGACTGCCGAGTAGCTTGCTTCAGGTAATTTTTTGAGTAGTTTGTACTGAATTCTAACAAAAAGTTACACTTTTACCTTCGTAAGTGGGGTTCAACGCAGACCAGACATGTTTTAGTCAGGTTTTGTAGAAAAATGAAAATTTCTAGAGTGATTTTATATGAATCGACTTCAAGTGTTAAATATGCAGTTTTGTGTAAAGACTATGTGATTTTACTTCGAAATATGCTTAGGTTGAAAAAAAATTTAAAAGTTTTAAAATTTTAATATTTAAAGTATTCTACTCGGATATTAAAATTGTAATATATTGAGTGTTCTACTCAAATATTGAAGATTTCAATAGTTAAAGTGTTTTTAGTAGAATCATATTAATAATAGAACAAGGGGACCGCCCCCTTTTCTTGAGGCAAATTTTTGGGTGATCCATTTATGTGTCGATTTACGGCGGGGGGGGGGGGGAGATGGGGAAGGTTTGTGCAAAAGTGACAGGGAGAGAGGCTGAGAGAGAGAGAGAGAGAGAAAGAGAGATCGAGAGAGAGAGAGAGAGAAATAGCAAGGACCTTGCTTCTTCTAAAAACCACTTCTTTTTTCAATTAGGAAGTCTGAATATGTGATTTTGTAATGAACAAGGGAGAGAGGGGCTCTGAGCGTACCGAGGACTTTCTGCTTGTATTAAATACGTAAAAATGATAAGAACTCAAAATATAGCGATTCCGCCACCACGATTTGAGTGTAGCGAAATTTTCTTGGTTAGCGACCTCTAATGTTTTTGAAAATCTTCATGAGGGGTTGCAATACCTTTGCGGGGGTATGACACATGAAATATTTCAGCCTCTATATCCGGACCCCTGGTATACGATAGTGGGTACCACTTTCAAGTCAAAACGGGTGTATCTACCTCTGAATAGACACTGGTCCTAATTTTTTAAAAATGAATGTTATTTTTTCAGGGACTGTCGGGTCCAACAGCACACGAACTGCTGGCCCTGATTGACGAATGTGACATTTGTTGCTCCTCCATGTCACCAACACCCTGCAGCACACCAAATCACCTTAACAACATGTCTTCAGACAAGTGAGAAACCGCCCGAGTTCTAGCCCCCATTTTAGCCTGAGGTACGCATTTTGTACAAATAATTTTCTGTCAACTGTAAATCGATTTTAGCCAGTGATTGAAAATCACAAAAATATCCGTTTGAAACGTCAAATGTAAACTGTAAGCATGACGAACTGCATTATAGTGTTGAGCAGTAGCGCGTAATAGGTGAAGCAGTGTACGCAGTTGACGACAAAAAGAGTAGTGAGTGCATTCGTCGATGTTCAGTTCTCACCAAGTAAAGATTGTTGAGCTCGTTGCGGTCAGCCGCCTTACACTTGTGTGTATGCACTGACTGCTCCTTTCGTCGTCAGAAAAGTGTCCTGGGTAGAGCAGTGTACGCAGTTGATGACAAAAAGAGTAGTGAGTGCATTCATCGACGTTTAGTTCTCAACAAGTAAAAATTGTTGGGCTCGTTGCGGTCAGCCGCCTGACACTTGTCTCTATGCACTGACTGCTCCGTTTGTCGTCAGAAAGTGTCCTGGGTAGAGCAATGTACGCGCTTGACGAAAAAAAAAGTGAGTGCATTCATCGACGTTCAGTTCTCAACAAGTAAAAATTGTTGAGCTCGTTGCGGTCAGCCGCCTTACACTTGTGTGTATGCACTGACTGATCCTTTTGTTGTCAGAAAAGTGTCCTGGGTAGAGCAATGTACGCGCTTGACGACAAAAAAAGTAGTGAGTGCATTCATCGACGTTTAGTTCTCAACAAGTAAAAATTGTTGAGCTCGTTGCGGTCAGCCGCCTTACACTTGTGTGTATGCACTGACTGCTCCTTTCGTCGTCAGAAAAGTGTCCTGGGTAGAGCAGTGTACGCAGTTGATGACAAAAAGAGTAGTGAGTGCATTCATCGACGTTTAGTTCTCAACAAGTAAAAATTGTTGAGCTCGTTGCGGTCAGCCGCCTTACTCTTGTGTGTATGCACTGACTGCTCCGTTTGTCGTCAGAAAGTGTCCTGGGTAGATCAATGTACGCGCTTGACGACAAAAAGAGTAGTGAGTGCATTCATCGACGTTTAGTTCTCAACAAGTAAAAATTGTTGGGCTCGTTGCGGTCAGCCGCCTTACACTTGTGTGTATGCACTGACTGCTCCTTTCGTCGTCAGAAAAGTGTCGTGGATAGAGCAATATACGCGCTTGACGACAAAAAGAGTAGTGAGTGCATTCATCGACGTTTAGTTCTCAACAAGTAAAAATTGTTGAGCTCGTTGCGGTCAGCCGCCTTACACTTGTGTGTATGCACTGACTGCTCCTTTTGTCGTCAGTAAATTGTCCTGGGTAGAGCAATGTACGCGCTTGACGACAAAAAGAGTAGTGAGTGCATTCATCGAAGTCCAGTTCTTCGGTCTGTCAGCTCACCTCTGAGAGTCTGCACTGACTGCTCTTTTTTGTCGTCAGAAAAGTAACCTGCAAAAACACTGTAATTTTCATATATTCGTCCAAAACATTCACTAACCACTAACTGTCTTTATCTATTGTAACAACCAACCTAGTCCCCTTGTACGTAAACTTGTATTGTGATAAAAATGGCATTTTTTCTGGTCGTAATAAATTATGTTCGAATATTTCAGCTTGCCCTTTTTCTCGAATTGTCGTCGGACTATGAACTATATCTGAATAACTTTATTTCTAGCTTCTAACAGAGTTCAGAATGGCGAAACCTGTGAAAGACCCATACAAGGTTCTTGAAATAGAGAAGGGAGCATCGGAAAAGGAAATCAAGAAAGCGTACCGACTTCAGTGCTTGAAATGGCATCCTGACAAAAATTTGGATAATAAAGATGAAGGTGAGAGTTTCCATTATCCTGGGAAGTCTTTTTTTCGTTTTGATGTGGATTCTCATACTCTCTCAGAAATTTTGACAATCCGTTCAGTTTTGGTTAATATCGGCCAAAAATTAGAACCATTTGAGTCGACAAAAACCCGAAGTCGAAAAAAACCCGAGTGAGAAACGGCTGGAAACGATATAAAAATACCCAAAACTTGATTAAACACCACGTATTTCCGGTCTACAAAATGGCAAAAATATTTCAGCGGAACGAAAGTTCAATGAAGTGAAAGAAGCTTTCAATTTCCTATTCGATAAGGAGAAACGAGTGAGTTTTTTTTTACTCAAAAGTTTTTTTTTAAATAAGAAAATAAGAGGAATTTAAATTTTTGATGATTTAGATCACGAATAGTCACAACTATTTTTTTGAGTTTCAAATATGTTACAAAAAAACCTTCGCTGTGCTCTGGTTGATTACTGGATGTAATGTGAGCCACAGTTTCATCGAAGGTGGTGGAGAAATGTAGTTGGACGAATCCTCCTGACGGAAAAACGGAATTTAGTAAAGCGTATCCCGTTGCATCCTGCATCCCGTTTTTTTTAAACGTTAATAACTTTGCTCAAAACAGACCAATCACCTTGTTTTTAGGCTTAGGTTGAACCTTTAGCTAGCCCAACCTAACCTAAGCCTAAAACAGAAGTGTTCATAGTAACCCACATCACGTTTTTTTACGTTTGAAAAAAACGGGATGCAACGGGTAGCAGTCAAAATGGGATGTGTTTTGCTAAATGCCCAGGAAAACAGTTATAAATTCAATTTTCAGTCTGAGTATGATCGCGGAAAGGAGAGCGAACGTGTTGCAGAAGAACGGAAACGGGAAAGAATGGAAAAAGCAGATGGCGAGAGGAAAAAGTGAGTACAATCGACTAGAATCAACGAAAACAAGATCAAGTTGATGATAAGATCACTATTTTTATTAGAATGAGAAAAGAATAATGCCTTCAAAACGTTGAATTTTCAATTTCATCTGCTTCAGAAAATCTTATTTTCTCGATGAGTTACATCAAAACTGAAGAAAGATTGAATTTGAGTAAAAGGCAGTGAAACTTTCACGAAATTTCCGGGTTTCTATCCACCTTCTATTTTTTATCGCGCTCCGTTTTGAAAGTTTTTACTTCCGTGAATCTCTGATTCCCAAAAAAGACCATGAATTACCGGTTTCCAGAAAGATTGAAGAGTTGGAACGAAGAGAAAAAGAATTTTTGGATCGAAATAAGCGACCCGCGGAAAACGCTCCAATGAGCATGGCACAGGAGCTGAAGAAGAGGAAGGTTCAGGTACATTTGTTACGGTTGGATTTAGAAAATATAAAAATAATTTTTATGAAGAAAATTTTGAAAAATTGAACGTTGAATTTTGAAAAATATAAGTCTGAAAATCATAAATATTGGCTGTTTTTCATGAAGAACATCAGTAAAATGAAATAAAATTTGTCATTTTCGATATCATCAATATTGAAAATGAAGTTTTGAAATGTAAATTTTTTTCGCGAAAGTTTCGAATCAATCTTGCGTTGATGCGAAGAAACAGGGGATTCCGCGATTCCATCCAAATTTACATGTAAAACTGGTATCGACCGTAACTCAAAAACCAGGTCGGTTCCGCAGCTTTTGAGACCGGTTCTATCATCTTCATCGTATTTGAAAACCTAAGAGATCAGTCAGATTGTACAATTTCGTGGACATTCCCTGGTAAGCTTGAAAAAAAAAGAATTATTGTTGGCTGCAGATACGTGTGGAGTGTTAGTGTGAAATTTTACTCCAGAACTCTAAATCATTAATTAATGAAGCATGATTTTTGTTCTTGTCCACGTTGTGACTAATTTTTTAAGGAATCGCGAATTAGAGATGAAATAGAAGAAATCAGAAAGCAGCTGGAGAAAGAAGCCAATGAAGAGGTGAAAAGGCAAATGGAGCGAATGAAGACTGCCCAGGATACGCATTCTAGTGTTGTAGATGGTGAGATTTCTTTCGTATTTTGGCATCATATTTTATCTTTCTTACATGAAGTTTATTGTAAAAATGACGGTAGTTCACACCGCGCTAAGCGCAGTAGAAAAGTGTCGGATCAAGCAGCGAGAGGAGGCGACCAATAAGCAGCGAGCACAAACTCCGCCCCTCCGTAAATCCTGTACCGCTGTAGATCAAATTACAGTTACTGTAGTTGAAAAAAACTTTTATCTCTTACGTTTTTTTCTAAATTAGTAGGTTTTCGAATTCCGAGCTTCGAAAACGTCATTGTTTCAGTTAATGTGAATAAGAATTGAATCGCCAAACTTTCACGATTATCGTCGTGTGTGGTCTTTTATTTCAATAGTTTCAAAACTAGCTTGGTTAACGTTTTAGGGTTCTAGCAAAAATGAATATATTATTTTCATTGCAAAATTTTATTGTCACCTAATTTTTATTTATTTTTTTCATTTTCAGAAACAGTGACGCCAAAGTTGATAGTCAAATGGAAACCGGAGAAGGACGAAGATTACGACGAAGAGGCGTTGAAGATCATCTTCGAACCATACGGACGCATAGCAAACGTGTCTCCGGCTCTGACAGTCAAAAAAGGCAAGAAAAAGTGTCTGATCGAGTTTGAAATGGGAACGAACGCCTGGGGAGCAGAGTTGGAAACTGGTGTAAGCCCTGGACCAGAAATAACAGCAGAATGGCTGAATCCACCGGTTGATGTGAAGAAGCGTGAAGAAGAGAAGCAGAAGAAGGCGCAGGAGAAGCAGAGTGAGATTTTGTGTATAGAAAAATGGGTAAAGATAGATTATGTGAGGAAATAATAGAAAGCTGAAAGTTCTAGAAAAAGTACTTCCTGCTTTTCAGCCAGCTAACTCTAGGAAATAACAGATCTGAAAAAAAACTTTCAGAGATGTTTTATGTGTAGTTGAATGATGAAAGATGTGTCAAAAAATAATGGAAGATTGCAAATTCTAGAAAGAAAGTACTTCCTGCTTCCCTGTCAGCAGAAATTTCAGTTTTTGGAATATATATGCGATTATTATCTATCATAAACTACCGAATAACGTGTTACCCACTTCGATTTTGTCGATTTTAGAGTGAAAATCAGAATTTTCTATTTTCCGTTATCTGCGAATAACTCTGAATTCTGAGAAGCTGAATTTCATGTCTGCCCAGAATTTATCCTTCCGCGCGGTGCTGCGCGGAATAGAAATAACATTGTACTACTCGCATCCTATCTATGCGTAATTAACACTGAAATTTCTTTTTTTTCAATCCAATTTTTGATTGTAGAAGTAGGGAAACTCTTTTCCTAGTGAAAATATGATCCAAGTGAAAAAACATTTTTTAAAAAATAAATTTATTACAGATCTCGAAGCGATGTCGTTGGAAGACTTAGAGGCACAAATTCTTGGTGGATTCTGATCCAATCATTGTTATTGAATCCGGTTTGAATGACTTGTTTGTACATAAAGTTGTTTTTTTTCTATTACATGTGTTTTTCCTTGTTCACTTTAGAGGTTGGATGCCTTTAGCTCTCTGTGGTTTGTAGTTTTGATGTTGTATCTTAACGTTTCAGATGGAAGTGGTTGTTGACAGATCGTCTTGTTATGACCAGTAGAATTGCACAAGATATCTACTAGTCGTAACAAGACGATCTGTCAACAACCACAATAATCAACAAGATGCACAATACTTGTTTCAGATGGAAGTGGCCAAGATCAAGTGCCGATTGAGAAAGGAATTTGAGAAGTTGGATGATGAAGATGTGAGTTTTAGAATCTTATGAATTTCTTGGAATTAAAAATCGCCAAATCTGGATGAATTCTGGTAGGTTTCGACAAAAAAGGGACCCATTTGAGTCTACAAGAACCTATTACCTATTCTGGTATGCTTTCAACATAATTAATTTGGCATATCTGGAAAAACTAAAATTTTACAAGAATCGCCAAATCTGGCTTTGATTTACCAGAACTGACCAGGTTTACCTGGACCAGAGAATGATAATCAGAGTTGCACAGAAGTAAAATTTTTCAAAACGGAAGTCGGAAGTGAATTTTTTAAACGGAAGTCGGAAGACGGAAGTGAAATTTTTTTCACGGAAGTCGGAAGTGAAAAAAGGGCGGAAGTCGGAAGTAGAATTTTTTCAACGGTAGTCGGGAGTGCAAAAAAGTTGAAAAACCTAGAGATATTGTATATTCGTGCATTCTCAACAGGTGATAGGTCAATTCCATACTGAATACAAACGATTTCACGGTTTTTTCGTCATTTTTCACGAAAAAAAAATTTTTTTGACGGAAGTCGGAAGTAGAATTTGTTAAACGGAAGTCGGAAGTGAAATTTTTTTCACGAAAGTCGGAAGTCGGAAGTGAAAAAAGGGCGGAAGTCGGAAGTCGGAATTCCGTGCAACTCTGATGATAATGATCAGAAATTAAAAAAAAAGATAATGATCATGCCATTGGGTGCACCTATTGCTGGACCCTTCTCGATATAGTCAACGCGTACTTGGCATCCTTTCTCATTCCTCCCCATATTCCAGTCCTCATTTTTCAATCCTCATTTTTCAATCCCTTTTATCTTTTCATACACATACTGTTTTGATACTCTATCACATGGTTGTTTTTTTTCTTTTCTCTTTCTTTTACTCTCCTTTACTCCGCTTTACGGAATAAACTATTATTATTATTATTGGCGATCTGTGTAAAATCGGGAAACCACCACTATTACTATTATAAAACGCACGTGTAACAAAAAATGTTTATATGTTTTCATATATATACAAGCACTCTTCAGGGGCGCTTCGCGCCCCCCAATTCATTTTTTTCACGCCAGTTTTGATACTCAAAACAAAGAATGAAAAAGTGAACGAACGTCTTTCAAAAAAAAAAAACGTGAACTTTCAGACAACTTGGAACTTCTTAAAATCTCCATTTCTGAAAATTAAAATGCTAGGCGATAAATGGATCACGTTGAGGACACGTTTGAATGTCAAAACTAAGGAAATCCGTGCCGCGCAGCAGCGCGCGGTCTGATCAAATTAAAAAGTTGATGCGCATCTCCGCTTCAACAGTACCTTTCCGATGGCGTTTTCACCGTTCTGATCCGACTCCTATGAGCTGAGAACAGGCCGCGGAAAGACAGTGTGACCAAATAGCCTTTTTTCATAAGAATAGAATAGATATATAGATATATAGATGTCGGGGTATTTGTCTGACTATAAATGTGTGAATAACTCTTTTCGGAATCGACATTTCCGGCTGAAACTTTGGCACGAGATAACGAAAATTACGTATACTTTGTCTGAACTTATTCGAAATTTCTAGCTATCACGATACCGTAGTTATGACCTAATTAGTGCAAATTGGGGTCAAATTTCACGTGTCACGTAGACAATGTTTAACAGTTGTCGAACACGTGTTTCCAAAGCGCAGTGGCAGAGAAGTCGATCACAAAACTTATCGAAGCCCGATCATTTCCTGTTCGGTCATTTTCCTTTTGTTTTAATCCTACAAGTGCAACCTTTTTCAATAAAAAGTTCAGAGATAAAAATACTGTAGAAAAACATTTTCATGCGCTTAGTCTCCCAGGGGGCGAAGCCCCCGGGAGCACTTTTATGCACTTGGTCTCCCAGGGGGCGAAGCCCCCGGGATTAGAAAAATACTTTTGTGCACTTGGTCTTCCAGGGGGCGAAGCCCCCAGGAGTAGAAAAATACTTTTGTACACTTGATCTCCCAGGGGGCGAAGCCCCCAGGAGTAGAAAAATTCTTTTGTGAACTTGATCTCCCAGGGGGCGAAGCCCCCAGGAGTAGAAAATACTTCTGAGCACTAGGTCTCCCAGGGGGCCCCGGGAGTAGAAAAATTATCGTTCGCCGGGGAACACGGGGGCGCAGCCCCATGGAACAAACAAACTTGAGAGAAAGTTGCTCATATGAGAAAAATTATTTCCTGCACTTGAGTTTTTCGATAGCAGAGAATATGAGCATCCAAAAAAACACGCGAAACGCCTGAGCGCAGCGAAGGTTCAACATTATGTGAAATTCCGATAAATCCATCTTTTCGTCTACTCAAATGGGTATGATTGTTTGTCGAAAATTACCATAACTGGGCAGGGTTCAAGCCGAACTTTTATGCACCTTTTATAGCTGATTATGAATGACCTTTTCAACAATTTCCCATCAAAGTAATAGGAGTTGGTCATTCAGGTAGAAGATATTCTTCACTTTGTTCAAAACCATGTTGAGTCTATGAAAGCCGCAAATAATGGGTCAACGAATGGAAAGAAATTGATGGCTGCTAGAAAACGTCAAAGGGAGAAGCTGGAGAGGATTCCCGGTTATATCAGAGAGCAGGTTATTTTTGAGTAAAAATTATATTCTAATTCACAGCAAATAGAAATGAATCGAGCAGCGAGGGGAGGCGACCAATAAGCAGCGAGCACAAACTCCGCCCCTTCGTAAATCCTGCACCGCTGTAGATCAAATTACAGTTACTGTAGTTAAAAACTTTTTTCTCTGACGTTTTTTTTTCAAAATTCATGATAAAAAGCTAGTTACGAATGAAAGTTACATGGTTTGCAATTGTTCAATAGCAATCGTCGAAACAAATTCGCTTGTTAACTTGAGAAAAATATGAAAAAAATATTGATGTGCGATCGCGCCCTATAGCGAATTTTCGTTCAATATAATTTGCGGGCAACGCGTCTAGTCGATAACGATCACCTTTAGCTCGGCGTGCACAGTAAATTTTATAAAAAATTGACGTTTTCATAGAGAAATAACTAAAAATGCTTGATTCCGAAATTGTAAAGTAAGAATGAAACCATTCACAATGCGGATCAGGGATAAGTGGATATAGCCGCACTGCGACCGCTTTGCGAGACCCTCTGCGGAGCGCACGTATCTCATTATTTTATTTACGTTTCCCGTTACTACATTTCACACAGGCCTTGAAAAAATGTAGGAAAAACTAAATTATATGAACTACACTAACTGAAATGTTATCTACTCTATCGCACACCTCGGCACAGGCATAAGACAATATAACCGCTCCGCAACCGCGTTGCCGACCTCCGCTTTCATTTTCAAAAGTGTTTGTACTTTAACAAATGTTTCACTTGACATAATGAACGTTGCGGACTGTTCCAAACGATAGTTTTACCTACTTCAAACACTTTTCCGTTGCGATTTGTGAATCTGCGATGAAAAAAAATAGAAAAAGTTTGAACTACAGTAACTGAAATTTGATCTACCTCTAGAAAAAATAGAGTTCATTGAGTGGCACCAAAAAAATAACTCTGAATTTGTTCCGGAATTAACTCTGAATGTACTCCGGAATTAACTCTGAATGTACTCCGGATTAACTCTGAATGTATTCCGGAATTAACTCTGAATATACTCCGGAATTGATTCTGAATGTACTCCGGAATTAACTCTGAATATACTCCGGAATTGATTCTGAATGTACTCCGGAATTAACTCTGAATGTACTCCGGAATTAACTCTGAATATACTCCGGAATTGATTCTGAATGTACTCCGGAATTAACTCTGAATATACTCCGGAATTAACTCTGAATGTACTCCGGAATTAACTCTGAATATACTCCGGAATTGATTCTGAATGTACTCCGGAATTGATTCTGAATGTACTCCGGAATTAACTCTGAATGTACTCCGGAATTAACTCTGAATTAACTTTTTTTGCGAACATCTGAAAGTAAGATACCGAAATAGTAGAGACCCGGAAATGATTTTCAAAAGTTACTAGAATCAGTTTCAGTTGCTTTTCTCTTTTTATGACCTCTGTGATCGTTCAACTTTATATGAAGTCAATTCAGAGTTAATTCCGGAGTACATTCAGAGTTAATTCCGGAGTACATTCAGAGTTAATTCCGGAGTACATTCAGAGTTAATTGTTTTGGTGCCACTCAATTAACTCTATATTAATTTTTTTCTAGAGTACTCTATCGATTTGCTTTGCTTACACCTTTTGAAAACCTTTTTTTCTCACAAATTTCAGAAAAAATTGTACGAGTAAAGTGAAATTCAGAGTTGCCTATACGACAAGCATGACAAGCTGATAAAATGGCCAACGTTCGGTTATGACAAGGACTGCACAGAAGAGAATACGGTAATGCGGATACGGTAGAAATATCAAAAAACACTTTTGTTCCAGGCGATCATAGATTCTTTTCTTTTTGACGAAGAGCTGGTCGACGAGATGCTTGATAAGTTGGATATTAGCAGGTATGTTTTACAATTTCTTTTCTATATTTACAAACGCAATTTTTAATCAGATCGAAAATATACTACAAGATCTGTGAGAGTAATGTAGGAAAAATACTACCTACAATTACTCGTATGTCGAGAGAATAAGTCAATTTTAGATCATTAAAGAAACATCGAAATATAGTGTAGCGAAAATTTTCTGATTAGCGACCTCAATTTTTTTTGTGAAAATCGTCATTATGAGTGGTTGCATTACCTTTGCGGGGGATGACACATGAAATATTTTCCTTCCATATCCGGACCCCTGGTATATGATGGTGGTTCTCACTTTCAAGCCAAAATGAGCGTAACGGAACCTAAATGGACTATTAATTCATAACCAAACCATTCGTATTTGGAATCGGAAAAATGCTGAATCTGTACCGTTTGGTTTTTTTTTAGCTGACATGGGAATGCTACCAAGACACCATGAAATTGGAAGGTCTGACTTATCTCCTAGGTTTTCAAATACGCTGAAGATGATAGAACCGGTCTCAAAAGTTGCGGAACCGATCCGATTTCAGAGTTATGGCCCAAAAACCTAGGAAAAATGCCGTTTCGAGCTATTGAGCCCATGCGATTGATCGAGCGAATGATGTTCCGCTTCTTTTCGATGAAAAAATAATTTTGTGAAAAAAAAAACCATTCATACGATGCGTTTCTGAAGAAAAAAGTCGTTTTTTCTAGTTTCAAAATTTGCATAGGATCATGTGTAAAAATGCTTATCATTGCAAAAAAGGGATGTGCGAACTAGGGCGCCAACGTCTAAAAGAAAAATCGTGTTCTCGGTGGTCTAGTGGTTATGCTGCAGGGCTTCTGCTTTTGCCTTGGAGGGTTCGAATCCCATCTTCTGCATTGTTTTTTGTTTGTTTTGTAGGAGTTAATTATATCTTTTTATGAGGTAGATATTACAAACGAGTGAGAAATGCTGTTTCGAACTTTACAAACGGATCAAAATGGTCCCAAAACTTTTTTGCTATCAGAAATATCTTAACAACGATGCATATTAATTGAAAAACAGTAAGTACGAAAATGAAAACGACAGTTGGGACAGTTACAAAACGAGGGTTCATCACATGTACAGAGAATGTCCGAATTTCCGTAGAATAGCAGTTCGGGAAGCGTCGAAAACGGTCCTGGATGCACAGTACTCTCACTTCATATTAAAATTTTTTAAAAGTAAATATGTCCGAGCACACGATTTTTTTTATTCGTACTTCTAATATAATTTGTACAGAAAAAAACAAAAAAGATTGCAGAAAGTGGGATTCGAACCCTACAAGACAAAAGCAGAAACCCTGCGGCATAACCACTGGGCCACCGAGAACACGATTTTTCTTTTAGACGTTGGCGCCCTAGTTCGCACATCCCTTTTTTGCAATGATAAGCATTTTTACACATGATCCTATGCAAATTTTGAAACTAGAAAAAACGACTTTTTTCTTCAGAAACGCATCGTATGAATGGTTTTTTCTCACAAAATGATTTTTTCATCGAAAAGAAGCGAAACATCATTCGCTCGACCAATCGCATGGGCTCATTAGCTCAAAATGACATTTTTCCTATGTTTTTGGGCCATAACTCTGAAACCGGGTCGGTTCCGCAACTTTTGAGACCGGTTCTATCATCTTCAGCGTATTTGAAAACCTAGGAGATGAGTCAGATCTCCCAAATTCATGGTGTCTTGGTAGCATTCCCATGTGAAACACAATTAAGCTGTTCAGTTTTTTTTAAATGAAGTTTGAACCTAATGACATCTTTTTTTCCTACATAGATCTGCTAAACGTGAATCAAACAATGGCGAGACATGATTCCAAAATAATGAACACTATCATAAGATATGCATTTATTCAAAAAGAGTCCTCACAAAAGACATGAGCAGTACTAAATGGGGTAAAAAAAAGGTTGGGACAAATGTAGTGATGGGAGTAAAACATATACGCAAACTCGCACTGGTAAACTGAGGAAGGAAGAAAGAGAAAGATGAAGAGAGAGAATGGAAGAGAGAGAGAGAGAGAGAGAGAGAGAGAGAAAGGAAAAGGAAAAGAAGCAAGGATAGGTTACAGTTATAGTGAAAACTTTGAGGTTGCACGCAGGTAGGGTGAATGACAAGTTGGGAATGCGTTGGAAATAATGAAAAACACATGCCTAACAAGCCTCCAGGAATAAGCCGAGTTAGTATAAACCTGAGCAAGCTAATCACGGCGATGTGAGTTCCGAAGAAAAACGCAATAGGATAAACGTACAACCAAAAAGTTACTAATTACCAATAAGTTTGAATAAATAGAAAATGGGAGAAAGAGAGTTGGAGAGAGAGAAAAGAAAACGGAAGAATAAAACAGTACATTGATCGAAAAAATCAGATTTTTCTTCCTCTAATCTAATCAGATTTTTCTTGATGTGATCAGATGTGTTAAAAGTATTAAAAGGATGTTAAAGAGAGTAACTGCGGTGACTTTTTCTTTTTTATCAATCACTTAGATCCATCAGATTCTTTGCTTCAAACAAATAGTGAAACGAAGAAGTTTCTGACAGCAAAAAAAATGAAATGAGACATTTTTCAGAAACTACTGTCTAGACTGCAAGTCCAAGCGAACCGAGCCCATGACTTTCATCAGTCATAGTTTGAGCACATGCCAAATCGAGTACATGTTCACGAAATTGATTCCACAGGAAGGAATCAACCATGTGAGTTTCTTATCGGACTGTGAGAGGCGTGACTGAAAATTCATTCGAGGGGCGTGGCTAGCAAGTGATCCGAGGGCGTGGCTAACAAGTGATCCGAGGGGCGTGGCTAACAAGTGATCCGAGGTGCGTGGCTAGCAAGTGATCCGAGGGGCGTGGTTAACAAGTGATCCGAAAGGCGTGGCTAACAAGTGATCCAAGGGGCGTGGCTAGCAAGTGATCCGAGGGGCGTGGTTAACAAGTGATCCGAAAGGCGTGGCTAACAAGTGATCCGAAAGGCGTGGCTAACAAGTGATCCGAGGGGCGTGGCTAACAAGTGATCCGAGGGGCGTGGCTAACAAGAAACCCGAGAGGCGTGGCTAACATGTGATCCGAGTAGCGTGGCTAACACGTGATCCGAGGGGCGTGGCTAACAAGTGATCCAAGGGGTGTGGCTAGCAAGTGATCCGAGGGGCGTGGCTAACAAGTGATCCGAAAGGCGTGGCTAACAAGTGATCCGAGAGGCGTGGCTAACAAGTGATCAACCATGTGTTGTAACAGGTAAAAACAACTTTCAGGTGCTGGATATAGGCAGTCGATTAGGCGCCATCATCTATGGTGCTTCGATTTTCAGGTAAGGTTTCTCTTCTAATCACTTATATCATTTTAAACGAGAAATCAAGGTTTTCTCAGCTATAAGAGGCTGAATCCATGTATTTCAAAAATTTCATTTTTAAAGAATTCCTTCTGATCGATTTTTTTAAACTGAAAAATATTATATTTCAGCGAAGGAAGTTTTCACACAACAGGTATAGAACTGAATCCCGACTTTGAGAAGCTGACCAACAAAGTCATCAAAAGATTCGGGCTCAAGGTAAGCTTCGGAATGTAATTAAACTGAGGAAATTGTAAAATGATCAGAAAAAAATCGATTGATTTCAATTAAAATCCTAAAAAATGTAAACTTTTCAGTGAAACGCTCGATTTATCTTGGTCAAATTATTTAAAGAATGTGTAATATTCAGAGCAAATTTCAATAACTTAAATTCAGTAAAAATCGAAAATTGATTTGATTAAAATTAAATTTTTGGAGATATTTTTTGTCTGTTTCACAAAAGTAGGCTCATTTTAATCATCGACTTACTTTTCGTTTTATCATTTTTTTTGATTTATTATGAAAAATTGAATCAAGTTGTTTTTGTTATTGAAAAAATTGGTATTTTTTTCAAAAAAACTGTAATGAAGTTGTTTTGGTGATTGAAAAAAATGGAAAAAATTTAAATAAGATATCTTGGAAGTCTTCAAGGAAAATATTGGTAAATTTCTGTTCCAGAAACGTTGTTCTGATAATTTTCAATTAAATGAATCAATTTTAATTCCTCAAAGTAACCCTTTTCAGAACGTGGAAGTAGTCATAGGAAACGTGATGTCTCACAGGGATCTAGTCGCAAGATCACAAGTCATCGTTATGAACAACGTATTCTCTTTCTTTCTGCAGAAGCATGAACAGGTGAGGAATCTGGTGATCAGATGATGAAAACGAGACAAATTTATGACTACTCCAAGTCAGGAAATGAAGCTTTTTGAAGAAACGGTTACTGTATCGGGTCCGAACAGTCGCATTAATATTCTGGGGTAGCGAAATTCGAATTTCCCAGAAAGACAGTACTGAGATTCAATTAAAATCATCGTTCAGATTGAATGCTGGGAATTCCTTCACGAAGCAATGCAGCCAGGCACTATTCTAATTCATCATCCGCAAGTCGACAAATCGTTGATGGATCTGGATCTGTCGTTCGACTACGACGAGTGGTTGGAGTTGGTGAGTTGAAATTTTAAATTTGCTCGGATATAACCTAAAAATTAGATCCAAAAGAAAGAGTCACGAAAATATTACTGAAGAATGTTTTGAGGCAAAGAACCGAAAGGTCTAACTGAACCGAACCATAGTTACAGTAATTTTTGAGTACTGTATCTTCAAATCAGATCCTCAGAATTGGATTGATTCATGATTTCCGTAAACACTGAACTTTTCTGAATAAAAAATTGTAAAATCTGCAAAAAACTAGTTTTTTTTCGAAGAGGCGACCAATAAGCAGCGAGCACAAACCCCGCCCCTCCGTAAATCTTACATCGCCGTAGATCAAATTACAGTTACTGTAGTTTGAAAACTTTTTCTCGAACGTTTTTTTTTTCGAAATTCATGATAAAAAGCTAGTTACGAAGGAAAGTTACATGATTTGCAATTATTCAATAGCAATCGGCGTAACAAATTCGCTTGTTAACTTAAGAAAATAGGACGAAATATTGAGAAAATTGATGTGCGAACGCGCTCTATAGCGAATTTGCGTGCAACGCGTCTAATCGATAACGATCACCTTTAGCTCGGTGTGTAATTCAGATCGATACCAGCGTCGAATGTACTGAATTCGGAGGTGATGACGAAGAGAAGTATGAGGATTGTATGGGCATCAACAAGTATGTTGTCAAAGAACGTCACTAGGTAATAGTATAGTCCGGCAAAATGTAAACCGCAGAGTGTCCGCAGAGCGCAGAGTCAATATTTTTTCAGACTTTGGAAGATTCCAAATAACACATACGGTTCCTAAATAGGCTTAGTATATGAAAACCCGGAGAATCTATGAGGTCTGAGTAGTCTCATAGGTTTTCCAATATGGTGAAGACGGTGGAACTGCTCTTAGAGGTTGCTTCACCGTGATCAAAGCTCATTTTTTGAGACTTTGTGTTTTGTCTCAGAATTGACTGAAAACGTAGGAATTGATAGATTCAATCATTCTGAATCGTTTGGGATAGGTCTCGCCTCTGGAAATCTGCTAGGAGTCGAGTTACAGAAGGTCAAAGCTGGACGATTATTAACGTCCACTTCAGATGCCTGTAACTTCAGAGTCAAGCCTCAGAATCCAGGCATTCTATGTTTTCCGTGCATCTCGAACCTCTAAAATTCAATAAAATGCAAAATCTCAACAGTTTTTCCTACGCAGCATCACAGATCTCACTTTTTTTTTAAAAAAATTGCATGTGAATTCTGTTTTGGCCATAATTCCTGAACGAGGTCGGTGAAGCAACTTCTGAGAGCATTTCCATCGTCTTCACTATATTTGAAAACCTATGAGACTACTCAGACCTCATAGATTCACCGGACTTTCATATACTTCCCATGTAAGCAAAATAGCGGTCCGATTTCCTAAGCCTGATGGTAGAAAAACTCTGCGGTCGCTGTGCGCTTTGCGGACACTCTGCGGTTTACATTTTGCCGTATTTTCCAGTTTTTTTTGTGCCTTCTCTGAATATTTTATTGATTGACGAATAGAAAATATCTATAATTTCTCAATTTTAACACCAATTAAATTTTGGAAGTTCAATTTGACATGTTACGAAAAGAGAGAGACTTAATTCCCAAATTTTGGCATTAATTAGGAATTTTCACGGAGTCCTAGAAAGACGGGAGTGAGGAATTCGACACATTGTAAAAACCCGTGTTCATGACGTCATGTATTAATCTCAATCTGCAATCTGCAGCCAACAGTTATTTCCTTTTATAATAAGCTTAGGTTAGGTTGGGGGAACAACTTTTGTGAAGAACCAAATGTTGGATACCCAAGTACACTGTGAAATTAACCATTTTATGATGTGTCAAATTCCTCACTCCCGTCTTTGTAGCACGGTGTGGAATTTTCCAATGTGATTAGAAAGTATTTTTCAATGTTGTCTGACCTAGACTTGAGACCTAGCCGATTGTGTTAAGCATGTCGAATGTTACGATGTTGTCTAATATTCCTCACTTTTCACTGTTTAAAATCCCTGGGAATGTTCTAATCTCGATCCGCAATCTTTACTTTTTTATTTTAAGGCTGAGAAAATGATTTTTGTGACAATCTGAGTCTTGGAAAGGCAAATTGTAAAAGGCACCCTGGCGGACCGGCACCTCGGCACCATCTAGTCTGCCATGATGGGGGTGGTGCCGTGAACAGTGGTGCCACTTTTTGCGATTTGGCACCACTGTTCGGTGAGAGTGGTGCCGTGGTGCCAAACTGAAAAAGGCACCCCGGCGGACCGGCACCTCGGCACCATCTAGTCTGCCATGATGGGGGTGGTGCCGTGAACAGTGGTGCCACTTTTTGCGATTTGGCACCACTGTTCGGTGAGAGTGGTTCCGTGGTGCCAAACTGAAAAAGGCACCCCGGCGGACCGGCACCTCGGCACCACTGCGTCCTCGGCACTAGGCATGGGCATATTGCCAATTTTTTTTCGAAATTTGAAATTTTTTTGTGAATTTGATTCAGAATCTGACATTCGATTCTGACATCATTGTCGACGACATCGTCGGTGACGTTGTCAAAAAACTTTTTTTTTGAAAATCAAATTTTTTGTGATTTCAATTTAGAATCTGAAATTTGAATGTCAGATTCTCAAAAGAATCGAATTTCAGATTCTGAATTGAATTCACAAAAAAAAATTTCAAATTTCAAAAAAAAAAGGCAATATGCCCATGCCTAGTACCTAGGACGCAGTGGTGCCGAGGTGCCGGTCCGCCGGGGTGTCTTTTTCAGATTGGCACCACGGCACCACTCTCACCGAACAGTGGTGCCAAATTGCAAAAAGTGGCACCACTGTTCACGGCACCACTCCCATCATGGCAGACTAGATGGTGCCGAGGTGCCGGTCCGCCAGGGTGCCTTTTACAATTTGCCTGATTTTTTTGTTTTGATCCTATTTCGACCATTTTCAATCAATTCTAGTATTCACAATCTCTCTTGTTGTTTCCTGTTGATTTTATTGTTGTTGAATGAACTTATTTCACTCTACTCGACGCAAAACGTTAGACAAAAAGATGTGAGGAATCTTTATGGAGGAAAGAGCTTAAGTACGCCCAGATTGCTCAAGAACAAATAAGCCCCCTACATTCATATTCAGAAGATGGGTCTCACAGCTCTCTACTTTTTACTAGTTGTGCGAGGTTTGTTCACTTCCTTGGAAAAAGTACAGTAAGGAGATTACGGTAGCACTCTTACAGCGAGCTCTTCTGAAAAACTAAAGTGAGAAAGTTATGAGACTTGCTTTGCAAGGTTCGTTCCCTCTCCTGAAAAAAAAACTACAGTAAGAAGAATGCGGTAGCTTTTTACTAGTTGTGCAAGGTTTTTTCTTCAAACCTGAAAAAACTACAGTATGAAGATTACGGTACCACTTTTACAGCAAAGTCTCCTGAAAAAACTAAAGTAAGAAAGTTATTATACTTAGATTTTCAAGGTTCGTTTCTTCCCTGAACAAAAACTACAGGAAAAAAATACGGCAGCTTTTTCACTAGATGTACAAGGTTAATTCTTCTAACCTGAAAAAACTACAGTATGAAGATTATGGTACCCCTTTTACTAGTTGTTCAAGGTCTTTTCTTCTACCCTGAAAAAACTACAGTATGAAGATTATGGTACCCCTTTTACTAGTTGTGCAAGGTCTTTTCTTCTACCCTGAAAAAACTACAGTATGAAGATTATGGTACCCCTTTTACTAGTTGTGCAAGGTCTTTTCTTCTTCTTTGAAAAAACTACAGTACGAAGAGGTACGACTTTTACAGTAACCCTTCAAGACTACACTCCCTTCACTGACGATGAAACGATTGGGTTGAAGGATTCACAGGTATACTGTAATGAGCCACGATGATATGGTATGTTTGAGGATGAAAGATGCATGAGTGTCACTTTCCGTGTGGAGATCCTGAACCTGGAAGGGAATAATACGATATCAGTGCCGGTGAGTTTGAGGTTACTGTAGGATTGGAGAATATTGGAAGCATTTTCAATCTTCAAGCCAAAGCAAGGAAAGAAGTTTTTTTTTGCAGTTTGACCTTGCTGATGGTGACATTAGAGGAAAATGTGCTGAAAGTAATAAGCATGAAGCTTCAATTTCCTCATCTTTGAATGTTAGCTCGGAAAGAACAAAGAAGTTGTCGTTTTTCTTCAAAACGGTGAGAGAGAGAGAGAGAGAGAGAGAGAGAGAGAGAGAGAGGGAGAGGGAGAGAGAGAGAGAGAGAGAGAGAGAGGTGGAGAGAGAGAGAGAGAGAAGAACACTTCAGGAAGAAATGAGAGTAAAACATGTCGACGAACTTCGATGGCAGTTGAAGAAAGTCGTGTACTCTGAAACTTTTGAAGGTTTGCTCGAAACATAATTTTGAGAATGGAAAATATTCATACGGTGAATCTGGAGTACTGTAAAATTAGAACGAACCCTCAGAACAAGCTTCTAAAGCGCCTTGAATCAAGAAAATCCATGAGTTCTGAAGAACTTTCTAGGAGTAAGAGCTCATACATTTTCGGGTGTACGTAGCTACGAAAAATGGTATTAAAAATGTTCTGAAGCGTACTTCATCCTATTTCAGGAAGAACAGCTCACTTCCAATCGGACAACACTTCGTTCGTCTTCTCGGCTCCACTGACTCAGAAGTATTTATGTGAAGATCGGATCAATGTTACTTTGACGAGTGATGAGTTTTCGTAAGTTACCACTGTCATGGTCGAAGGGGAGAGACATCTCAGGAAAGTAAAAGTAAATTAGATTCAGAAAAAAGTAAATTAGATTCACAAAAAAGTAAATTAGAATTGGCAGGATCTAATTTACTTTTTTGTGAATCTAATTTACTTTTTTATGAATCTAATTTACTTTTTTATAAATTTAATTTACTTTTTTATAAATTCTAATTCACCTTCTTACATGCAAAAAATCGCTCTGAAAGCCAATTTTAACACCATACTCGTATAATATCAATATTAAACATTCATCTACAGTAAAAGAACAATATTGACACAACGAATAGAAATTTTCAGAGAGGTTATAGCAGTAATCCAGTTCTTGGATCTGATTCTTCTGTTCTCGTCATCTGGAATGATGATATTTAGATCCACTAAACTTCGTTTTACTCACCCTAACTTTTTTTCCGCTTCAATCAGAGATCGGGACATGGCATCACACAGTTTCTTCTCTAACGTGTTTGTTCCATTGCATAGCAGAACTTGAATGTTGACTCTGAAATTGATTTTTAAAATAAGCTATTGTCTTGGCGAGCAGTGTCATACAGAGTGCAGAGTTGAACAGACTTTTTCTCCGGATTGAGAAAAAATTCGAGACAAAGTTGTGCTTCAGAGCCCCTTTACTATTGAAAAATCAAAGTTTTCGGAACTCCGCTGTCTGCGTGACCTGCGGATTCATTTAAAATTTTCGCAGTACGTGATGTATCAGTATACATAACACGTTAATTTTGAAAGCGAAAAATCCATTGAACACCAAGAGCGCAACTGACTGCAGTTTTTTTCTAAACCATGGAAATTTTAATTCACTGCTAAAAAATCGAGAAAATGACTGCTCTCGCGGAAAGCGTCAAATTTTTAATTTTATGTGAGTACTGAATCTTTTTTACAGGTATTCAGATCATGATCGGACGATCACGATTGTAGACGTAGTTCACATTAAAGCATTTCGAGAAATTCATTTTTCTTTCAAAAAAGAAAAACACTCACTTGTCTCCTATCTTCGAATCTGGTAATCGCCAGCTGTCTACTCCTTTCTCGATGGGTCTCTGCGCAGACTGTAAAAATATAATCTTCATCTAGATTCAAGAATCGAAACTAACCTTTCCAGTGGTCACAAGTCCTTTGTTTTGATTCGTTCTGCATTCTGAATAATCTTTATGAATTCGAGTTTAATGAACAAACAAAATGAAACTGAGGAAGGATTGACAGACTTAATGCGAAAAAGTGTACTGAATCGTTTCTATCAAGAATCATTTCCTTAAGGAAAACTTACAAGGTGAAAAATTTTTTGTGATGATCAAGTTTAAACTTTGATCAAATCTTAGCATTGTACCTAACTAGTGCTTTGAACCTTACCTAAGCCTAAAATTTGAGGTGTCGACAAAGATAAATGAAAAAATGATTCTTGATAGAAACGATTCAGTACACTTTTTCGTATTAAATGGATTGACAGGTATAACTACTTTGATAAGTCGCGAGGTCTGAATTTCCTTATAGAACTGTACGTCGGAGACGGCATAATCTGCCAACCCTCATGCCCGTGTCATGAATTATTCTCAATTTGCAACCTACAACCAAAAGTAATTTCCTTTTAAAATAATAAGCTTAGGATAGGTTGGGAGAACAACTTTTGTAAAGAATCAAGTCTTGGATACCGAAATCAGGCAAATATGGTGCCGTGAGGGTTGGCAGATTATGCTGTCTGCGGCGGGTCTGAAAAAAGCAACAAACAATTCAAAATTTACTCGCATATGCAATGACACATATAATTTGAATGTTCCTATGTGATTTTATTCAATTTGTAACAGAAGTATGACAATGAATAGAAGAGTTCCCCGTGTTTGAATCGATTTCAATCTACAAATCCTAAAAACACAATATAAAAGCTTCTACTCTTGTTTTGGAACATTACATACACGTATCTAGAAAGAAAATATTCTAACATAGATCTCAGTAAATTTTCAGATGAATACGATAAGAAAGGTGTAACAAAACGCAGAAAAAATAATTCGAAAAACGTTTTAAAAAAAAGTAAAAGTGCGATGTTTCACTTGACACGCGCATGACAAACTTATTTTATTCACTGCGTTTCACAAAACGAATTATTTTCTTCCTCGTTGTTACAACTACAGTCCATCTGTCCCCCAGTGACATGCTAGCACATTTTTATGAAAGACCTTGTAATATTCATACAAGACCTTGGAAATGCTCATATGAGAGCTGATAAAGTTCATACAACACCTGGTAATGTTAACATGGTGAATATTCGTTTTTCCACAATTTCTGAAAATTGTGGGAACTTCCAGCACAAAGGTTGGTAAGCAGCTCAAACCATACATTTCTTGTGAATTTCAGCCCGGACGATTGATGGGCTCTAGAGTTATGCTTGCTCGCTGAAATTGAGGTGTTAAAAAATAACGTCAAATTTTGCATTTTTTGTCTGTAACTGACACATCCATAGCGGAACAGTGAAATATTGAGCATTTTATAATTGAAAATATGCAGATGAATCTCAAAAAAGCGAAAATTTTTTTAAAAAAATTGAAAAAAGAAAAGTGAAAATAAAAAAATTTTTATAGATCTCACTACATTAGACTGAACAGATCAACCAGAAACTGTGATTTTCTTAGCTTTTCCCACTGCCTCGCCAGTCTGCAACATGTTCTTGGCGTCATCGTCAAGCTCAGAAGTGAAATTTCCTCAAGTACGGCACTCAAAAAACAAAAACAGATTCTTTGAAAAGGTATCATTCTATTTCGACATTTCGTAGATCCTCTAGACAATTTATATGGGCAGTCTCATGTGACACTGTTGGAAATGGCTTGTAAGATTCCACTGATAGCGCCCTCTCCCTTATTCTTATTACAGCTCGTTCTTCCGGTTTTTAAAATTTAACTGAATTGAGTTTTTTAGTTTCACATCATGCCTTCTCTACTTCTGAGTACCGTACTTAATGAAATTTTACTTCTAAGCTTGACGAAGAGGTCAAGAACATGTTGCAGGCTGGCGAGGCAGTGGGAGAAGCTAAGAAAACCACAGTTTTGGGTTGATCTGTTCAGTCTTATGTGGTTAGATCTATGAAAAAATGACAACCTCATGCTGACAAAGCCTAAAAGCAATCGGAAAAGCTTCATTGGCCTGTTCTAACAAAAATAGAACTTTCTGCTCTCCGGTCTCCTCACTTCTTAAAAAACTATGCCTGACCAGAATTTTCAATTTTTTGTGATTTATCTGAATATTTTCAATTATAAAATGCTTAAAATTTCACTGTTCCGCTCCGGATGTGTCGATTACATACAAAAAATGAAAACTTGACGTTATTTTTTAACACCTCAATTTCAGCGAGGAAGCATAACTCTAGAGCCCATCAATCGTCTGGGCTGAAATTCACAAGAAATGTATGGTTTGAGCTGCTTACCAACTTTTGTGCTGGAAGTTCCCACAGTTTTCAGAAATTGTGGAAAAATGAACCGTAATCAGAACTTGTCGTTTTTTTCTTAACACAGTGTATAAAAAGTACATTAGATCAAATTAGATCTAATTTACTCTTTCGACTTTCCGGAGGTCTATAACTTCTGATGTAGTGAAAATTTTTGAATTCTGTGAAAACTGTGTCCTTATAATTTCTTACTCTATCATAAAAAGTACTTTTAGTGACGCTCCGGTGAAATCACTCTAGATCTAATTTACTTTTTTTGTAAATTAGATCAAATTAGATCTAATTTACTTTTTCAAATCTTCAAAAGTGTATAACTTCTGAAAAAATAAAATTTTTTGAATTTTGAGAAAAACGTATTCTTATAATTCTCTACTCTATCATAAAATGTACTTTTGATGACGCTACGGTGAAATCACTCTAGATCTAATTTACTATTTTTGAGTAAATTAGATGAAATTAGATCTAATTTACTCATCTTTCAGGTTTTTTGAGCATAACTTCTGAAGGAATGAAAATTTTTGATTTTTGATAAAAACGTATTCTTACAATTCTCTACTCTATCATAAAATGTACTTTTGGTTACGCTACGGTGAAATCACTCTAGATCTAATTTACTATTTTGTGAATCTAATTTACTTTTGCTTTCCTGAGATAGAGACAACGGTCCGTTAGATAGTCTTCAAGTAGCCCACGGCGTCTTTGCTGTCAGATCATGCTATCGCGCCTGCGAGAGAGTACGTGTTATGGCGAGACGTAGACGCCGAAGGGACAGGAAAGATAGCACGTTGTTTTTGGAGAGCGTTAGAGTCCGTTTACCCATGTAAGCGGTGAGTAGAGGGATGTCCGTGATACTGTTGAGACTGAATAGGTATTTTGAAGGTTCAATATGATTGCCATGTTCAACCCGCAAATCGATGTTCAGCCTTATGGACCGAAGAGTAACAGTGAGTTTTGATGGATGTGAGAGAGAGAAAGAGGGAGGGAGAGAGAGAGAGAGAGAGAGAGAGAGAGAGAGAGAGAGAGAGAGAGAGAGAGAGAGAGAGAGAGAGAGAGAGAGAGAGATAGGGAGAGAGAGAGAGAGAGAGAGAGAGAGAGAGAGAGAGAGAGAGAGAGAGAGAAAGAGAGAGAGAGAGAGAGAGAGAGAGAGAGAGAGAGAAAGAGAGAGAGGTAGATAGATAGATAGATAGAGAGAGAGAGAGAGAGAGAGAGAGAGAGAGAGAGAGAGAGAGAGAGAGAGGTAGATAGAGAGAGGTAGAGAGAGAGAGAGAGAGAGAGAGAGAGAGAGAGAGAGAGAGAGAGAGAGAGAGAGAGAGAGAATGAGAGAGAGAGAGAAAATCAGCGGAAGCTTTGCTCCAAAAAAAAGAGAGTGAGAGAGAGAAAGAGAGAGAGAGAGAGAGAGAGAGAGAGAGAGAGAGACATAGCGAGAGAGAGCGAAAGAGAGCGAGAGAGAGAGAGAGAGAGAGAGAGAGAGAGAGAGAGAGAGAGAATTTCAGTTTACATCTGCGAAAGGACCAGAAAGAAGACTTTGTCTCAATCATTGGATAGCACATCTACAATCGTCTCAGGCGTAGTTCTCGGCATCTCATCTGTATTAACAATTGTCGGCCACATGGTCAGAAGACACTTCATACCACAAAGGAAACAAATTTATGAGAATTTGACAGGCAACTAAAATGTTGTATTTAAATTGTTTGAAAATAAAATAACATCTCGAACTTGTTTCTTTGGTTCAGTTTGGAGAAAATGTAACATTGTTCGGATTTTTCATGGAATAAATTTGAAAACGTTTGAGATCCATAACAATCCTATTTTGAAGCGAATCTGAGCCTCCATACTCAGGTTACAGTACTCGAAAGTCGTGATAGCCCGCGGCAACTAATAAATTCTGTAAATCGAAGAAATCCATCAAAATAGCCTTGGATTTATGATTCCGCAGTTTTAAAACACTTTAGAAATTATTTGGAATGGTTTTCGAGCGATTCGAAGACACAAGTTTTTTCGGTCAAAAAATCACATAAGGCTATAGCCCATGGATTTTTTCAATTTTGGCCTTGGCAAAAAATTGTTCAGATTATTTATGGAATCAATACAGAAACGTTTGATATTCAGAACGAGCCTACTTTGAAGCGAATCTGAGCTTTCAAACTCATGTTACAGTACTCGTAAGTTGTGATGGCCTACGGCGAAATATGCATTCCATAATTCGAAGAATACAATCGGAATAGCCTTGGATTCTTGATTTCGCACTTTTAAAACACTCTAGAAATAATTTGGAATGGTTTTCGAGCGATTCGAAGACACAAATTTTTTCGGTCAAAAAATCACATAAGGCTATAGCCCATGGATTTTTTCAATTTTGGCCTTGGCAAAAAATTGTTCAGATTATTTATGGAATCAATACAGAAACGTTTGATATTCAGAACGAGCCTACTTTGAAGCGAATCTGAGCTTTCAAACTCATGTTACAGTACTCGTAAGTTGTGATGGCCTACGGCGAAATATGCATTCCATAATTCGAAGAATACAATCGGAATAGCCTTGGATTCTTGATTTCGCACTTTTAAAACACTCTAGAAATAATTTGGAATGGTTTTCGAGCGATTCGAAGACACAAATTTTTTCGGTCAAAAAATCACATAAGGCTATAGCCCATGGATTTTTTCAATTTTGGCCTTGGCAAAAAATTGTTCAGATTATTTATGGAATCAATACAGAAACGTTTGATATTCAGAACGAGCCTACTTTCAAGCGAATCTGAGCTTTCAAACTCATGTTACAGTACTCGTAAGTTGTGATGGCCTACGGCGAAATATGCATTCCATAATTCGAAGAATACAATCGGAATAGCCTTGGATTCTTGATTTCGCACTTTTATAACACTCTAGAAATAATTTGGAATGGTTTTCGAGCGATTCGAAGACACAAATTTTTTCGGTCAAAAAATCACATAAGGCTATAGCCCATGGATTTTTTCAATTTTGGCCTTGACAAAAAATTGTTCAGATTATTTATGGAATCAATACAGAAACGTTTGATATTCAGAACGAGCCTACTTTCAAGCGAATCTGAGCTTTCAAACTCATGTTACAGTACTCGTAAGTTGTGATGGCCTACGGCGAAATATGCATTCCATAATTCGAAGAATACAATCGGAATAGCCTTGGATTCTTGATTTCGCACTTTTAAAACACTCTAGAAATAATTTGGAATGGTTTTCGAGCGATTCGAAGACACAAATTTTTTCGGTCAAAAAATCACATAAGGCTATAGCCCATGGATTTTTTCAATTTTGGCCTTGGCAAAAAATTGTTCAGATTATTTATGGAATCAATACAGAAACGTTTGATATTCAGAACGAGCCTACTTTGACGCGAATCTGAGCTTTCAAACTCATGTTACAGTACTCGTAAGTTGTGATGGCCTACGGCGAAATATGCATTCCATAATTCGAAGAATACAATCGGAATAGCCTTTGATTCTTGATTTCGCACTTTTAAAACACTCTAGAAATAATTTGGAATGGTTTTCGAGCGATTCGAAGACACAAATTTTTTCGGTCAAAAAATCACATAAGGCTATAGCCCATGGATGTTTTCAATTTTGGCCTTGGCAAAAAATTGTTCAGATTATTTATGGAATCAATACAGAAACGTTTGATATTCAGAACGAGCCTACTTTGAAGCGAATCTGAGCTTTCAAACTCATGTTACAGTACTCGTAAGTTGTGATGGCCTATGGCGAAATATGCATTCCATAATTCGAAGAATACAATCGGAATAGCCTTGGATTCTTGATTTCGCACTTTTAAAACACTCTAGAAATAATTTGGAATGGTTTTCGAGCGATTCGAAGACACAAATTTTTTCGGTCAAAAAATCACATAAGGCTATAGCCCATGGATTTTTTCAATTTTGGCCTTGGCAAAAAATTGTTCAGATTATTTATGGAATCAATACAGAAACGTTTGATATTCAGAACGAGCCTACTTTCAAGCGAATCTGAGCTTTCAAACTCATGTTACAGTACTCGTAAGTTGTGATGGCCTACGGCGAAATATGCATTCCATAATTCGAAGAATACAATCGGAATAGCCTTGGATTCTTGATTTCGCACTTTTAAAACACTCTAGAAATAATTTGGAATGGTTTTCGAGCGATTCGAAGACACAAATTTTTTCGGTCAAAAAATCACATAAGGCTATAGCCCATGGATTTTTTCAATTTTGGCCTTGGCAAAAAATTGTTCAGATTATTCATGGAATCAATACAGAAACGTTTGATATTCAGAACGAGCCTACTTTCAAGCGAATCTGAGCTTTCAAACTCATGTTACAGTACTCGTAAGTTGTGATGGCCTACGGCGAAATATGCATTCCATAATTCGAAGAATACAATCGGAATAGCCTTGGATTCTTGATTTCGCACTTTTAAAACACTCTAGAAATAATTTGGAATGGTTTTCGAGCGATTCGAAGACACAAATTTTTTCGGTCAAAAAATCACATAAGGCTATAGCCCATGGATTTTTTCAATTTTGGCCTTGGCAAAAAATTGTTCAGATTATTCATGGAATCAATACAGAAACGTTTGATATTCAGAACGAGCCTACTTTGAAGCGAATCTGAGCTTTCAAACTCATGTTACAGTACTCGTAAGTTGTGATGGCCTACGGCGAAATATGCATTCCATAATTCGAAGAATACAATCGGAATAGCCTTGGATTCTTGATTTCGCACTTTTAAAACACTCTAGAAATAATTTGGAATGGTTTTCGAGCGATTCGAAGACACAAATTTTTTCGGTCAAAAAATCACATAAGGCTATAGCCCATGGATTTTTTCAATTTTGGCCTTGGCAAAAATTGTTCAGATTATTTATGGAATCAATACAGAAACGTTTGATATTCAGAACGAGCCTACTTTGACGCGAATATGAGCTTTCAAACTCATGTTACAGTACTCGTAAGTTGCGATGGCCAACGGCGAAATATGCATTCCATAATTCGAAGAATCCAATCGGAATAGCCTTGGATTCTTGATTTCGCACTTTTAAAACACTCTAGAAATAATTTGGAATGGTTTTCGAGCGATTCCAAGACACAAATTTTTTCGGTCAAAAAATCACATAAGGCTATAGCCCATGGATTTTTTCAATTTTGGCCTTGGCAAAAAATTGTTCAGATTATTTATGGAATCAATACAGAAACGTTTGATATTCAGAACGAGCCTACTTTCAAGCGAATCTGAGCTTTCAAACTCATGTTACAGTACTCGTAAGTTGTGATGGCCTACGGCGAAATATGCATTCCATAATTCGAAGAATACAATCGGAATAGCCTTGGATTCTTGATTTCGCACTTTTAAAACACTCTAGAAATAATTTGGAATGGTTTTCGAGCGATTCGAAGACACAAATTTTTTCGGTCAAAAAATCACATAAGGCTATAGCCCATGGATTTTTTCAATTTTGGCCTTGGCAAAAAATTGTTCAGATTATTTATGGAATCAATACAGAAACGTTTGATATTCAGAACGAGCCTACTTTCAAGCGAATCTGAGCTTTCAAACTCATGTTACAGTACTCGTAAGTTGTGATGGCCTACGGCGAAATATGCATTCCATAATTCGAAGAATACAATCGGAATAGCCTTGGATTCTTGATTTCGCACTTTTAAAACACTCTAGAAATAATTTGGAATGGTTTTCGAGCGATTCGAAGAAACAAATTTTTTCGGTCAAAAAATCACATAAGGCTATAGCCCATGGATTTTTTCAATTTTGGCCTCGGCAAAAAATTGTTCAGATTATTTATGGAATCAATACAGAAACGTTTGATATTCAGAACGAGCCTACTTTGAAGCGAATCTGAGCTTTCAAACTCATGTTACAGTACTCGTAAGTTGTGATGGCCTATGGCGAAATATGCATTCCATAATTCGAAGAATACAATCGGAATAGCCTTGGATTCTTGATTTCGCACTTTTAAAACACTCTAGAAATAATTTGGAATGGTTTTCGAGCGATTCGAAGACACAAATTTTTTCGGTCAAAAAATCACATAAGGCTATAGCCCATGGATTTTTTCAATTTTGGCCTTGGCAAAAAATTGTTCAGATTATTTATGGAATCAATACAGAAACGTTTGATATTCAGAACGAGCCTACTTTGACGCGAATATGAGCTTTCAAACTCATGTTACAGTACTCGTAAGTTGCGATGGCCAACGGCGAAATATGCATTCCATAATTCGAAGAATCCAATCGGAATAGCCTTGGATTCTTGATTTCGCAATTTTAAAACACTCTAGAAATAATTTGGAATGGTTTTCGAGCGATTCGAAGACACAAATTTTTTCGGTCAAAAAATCACATAAGGCTATAGCCCATGGATTTTTTCAATTTTGGCCTTGGCAAAAAATTGTTCAGATTATTTATGGAATCAATACAGAAACGTTTGATATTCAGAACGAGCCTACTTTCAAGCGAATCTGAGCTTTCAAACTCATGTTACAGTACTCGTAAGTTGTGATGGCCTACGGCGAAATATGCATTCCATAATTCGAAGAATACAATCGGAATAGCCTTGGATTCTTGATTTCGCACTTTTAAAACACTCTAGAAATAATTTGGAATGGTTTTCGAGCGATTCGAAGACACAAATTTTTTCGGTCAAAAAATCACATAAGGCTATAGCCCATGGATTTTTTCAATTTTGGCCTTGGCAAAAAATTGTTCAGATTATTTATGGAATCAATACAGAAACGTTTGATATTCAGAACGAGCCTACTTTCAAGCGAATCTGAGCTTTCAAACTCATGTTACAGTACTCGTAAGTTGTGATGGCCTACGGCGAAATATGCATTCCATAATTCGAAGAATACAATCGGAATAGCCTTGGATTCTTGATTTCGCACTTTTAAAACACTCTAGAAATAATTTGGAATGGTTTTCGAGCGATTCGAAGACACAAATTTTTTCGGTCAAAAAATCACATAAGGCTATAGCCCATGGATTTTTTCAATTTTGGCCTTGGCAAAAAATTGTTCAGATTATTCATGGAATCAATACAGAAACGTTTGATATTCAGAACGAGCCTACTTTCAAGCGAATCTGAGCTTTCAAACTCATGTTACAGTACTCGTAAGTTGTGATGGCCTACGGCGAAATATGCATTCCATAATTCGAAGAATACAATCGGAATAGCCTTGGATTCTTGATTTCGCACTTTTAAAACACTCTAGAAATAATTTGGAATGGTTTTCGAGCGATTCGAAGACACAAATTTTTTCGGTCAAAAAATCACATAAGGCTATAGCCCATGGATTTTTTCAATTTTGGCCTTGGCAAAAAATTGTTCAGATTATTCATGGAATCAATACAGAAACGTTTGATATTCAGAACGAGCCTACTTTGAAGCGAATCTGAGCTTTCAAACTCATGTTACAGTACTCGTAAGTTGTGATGGCCTACGGCGAAATATGCATTCCATAATTCGAAGAATACAATCGGAATAGCCTTGGATTCTTGATTTCGCACTTTTAAAACACTCTAGAAATAATTTGGAATGGTTTTCGAGCGATTCGAAGACACAAATTTTTTCGGTCAAAAAATCACATAAGGCTATAGCCCATGGATTTTTTCAATTTTGGCCTTGGCAAAAATTGTTCAGATTATTTATGGAATCAATACAGAAACGTTTGATATTCAGAACGAGCCTACTTTGACGCGAATATGAGCTTTCAAACTCATGTTACAGTACTCGTAAGTTGCGATGGCCAACGGCGAAATATGCATTCCATAATTCGAAGAATCCAATCGGAATAGCCTTGGATTCTTGATTTCGCACTTTTAAAACACTCTAGAAATAATTTGGAATGGTTTTCGAGCGATTCCAAGACACAAATTTTTTCGGTCAAAAAATCACATAAGGCTATAGCCCATGGATTTTTTCAATTTTGGCCTTGGCAAAAAATTGTTCAGATTATTTATGGAATCAATACAGAAACGTTTGATATTCAGAACGAGCCTACTTTCAAGCGAATCTGAGCTTTCAAACTCATGTTACAGTACTCGTAAGTTGTGATGGCCTACGGCGAAATATGCATTCCATAATTCGAAGAATACAATCGGAATAGCCTTGGATTCTTGATTTCGCACTTTTAAAACACTCTAGAAATAATTTGGAATGGTTTTCGAGCGATTCGAAGACACAAATTTTTTCGGTCAAAAAATCACATAAGGCTATAGCCCATGGATTTTTTCAATTTTGGCCTTGGCAAAAAATTGTTCAGATTATTTATGGAATCAATACAGAAACGTTTGATATTCAGAACGAGCCTACTTTCAAGCGAATCTGAGCTTTCAAACTCATGTTACAGTACTCGTAAGTTGTGATGGCCTACGGCGAAATATGCATTCCATAATTCGAAGAATACAATCGGAATAGCCTTGGATTCTTGATTTCGCACTTTTAAAACACTCTAGAAATAATTTGGAATGGTTTTCGAGCGATTCGAAGAAACAAATTTTTTCGGTCAAAAAATCACATAAGGCTATAGCCCATGGATTTTTTCAATTTTGGCCTCGGCAAAAAATTGTTCAGATTATTTATGGAATCAATACAGAAACGTTTGATATTCAGAACGAGCCTACTTTGAAGCGAATCTGAGCTTTCAAACTCATGTTACAGTACTCGTAAGTTGTGATGGCCTATGGCGAAATATGCATTCCATAATTCGAAGAATACAATCGGAATAGCCTTGGATTCTTGATTTCGCACTTTTAAAACACTCTAGAAATAATTTGGAATGGTTTTCGAGCGATTCGAAGACACAAATTTTTTCGGTCAAAAAATCACATAAGGCTATAGCCCATGGATTTTTTCAATTTTGGCCTTGGCAAAAAATTGTTCAGATTATTTATGGAATCAATACAGAAACGTTTGATATTCAGAACGAGCCTACTTTGACGCGAATATGAGCTTTCAAACTCATGTTACAGTACTCGTAAGTTGCGATGGCCAACGGCGAAATATGCATTCCATAATTCGAAGAATCCAATCGGAATAGCCTTGGATTCTTGATTTCGCAATTTTAAAACACTCTAGAAATAATTTGGAATGGTTTTCGAGCGATTCGAAGACACAAATTTTTTCGGTCAAAAAATCACATAAGGCTATAGCCCATGGATTTTTTCAATTTTGGCCTTGGCAAAAAATTGTTCAGATTATTTATGGAATCAATACAGAAACGTTTGATATTCAGAACGAGCCTACTTTCAAGCGAATCTGAGCTTTCAAACTCATGTTACAGTACTCGTAAGTTGTGATGGCCTACGGCGAAATATGCATTCCATAATTCGAAGAATACAATCGGAATAGCCTTGGATTCTTGATTTCGCACTTTTAAAACACTCTAGAAATAATTTGGAATGGTTTTCGAGCGATTCGAAGACACAAATTTTTTCGGTCAAAAAATCACATAAGGCTATAGCCCATGGATTTTTTCAATTTTGGCCTTGGCAAAAAATTGTTCAGATTATTTATGGAATCAATACAGAAACGTTTGATATTCAGAACGAGCCTACTTTCAAGCGAATCTGAGCTTTCAAACTCATGTTACAGTACTCGTAAGTTGTGATGGCCTACGGCGAAATATGCATTCCATAATTCGAAGAATACAATCGGAATAGCCTTGGATTCTTGATTTCGCACTTTTAAAACACTCTAGAAATAATTTGGAATGGTTTTCGAGCGATTCGAAGAAACAAATTTTTTCGGTCAAAAAATCACATAAGGCTATAGCCCATGGATTTTTTCAATTTTGGCCTCGGCAAAAAATTGTTCAGATTATTTATGGAATCAATACAGAAACGTTTGATATTCAGAACGAGCCTACTTTGAAGCGAATCTGAGCTTTCAAACTCATGTTACAGTACTCGTAAGTTGTGATGGCCTATGGCGAAATATGCATTCCATAATTCGAAGAATACAATCGGAATAGCCTTGGATTCTTGATTTCGCACTTTTAAAACACTCTAGAAATAATTTGGAATGGTTTTCGAGCGATTCGAAGACACAAATTTTTTCGGTCAAAAAATCACATAAGGCTATAGCCCATGGATTTTTTCAATTTTGGCCTTGGCAAAAAATTGTTCAGATTATTTATGGAATCAATACAGAAACGTTTGATATTCAGAACGAGCCTACTTTGACGCGAATATGAGCTTTCAAACTCATGTTACAGTACTCGTAAGTTGCGATGGCCAACGGCGAAATATGCATTCCATAATTCGAAGAATCCAATCGGAATAGCCTTGGATTTATGGTTCCGCAGATTTAAAACACTCTAGAAATAATTTGGAATGGTTTTCGAGCGATTCGAAGACACAAATTTTTTCGGTCAAAAAATCACATAAGGCTATAGCCCATGGATTTTTTCAATTTTGGCCTTGGCAAAAAATTGTTCAGATTATTTATGGAATCAGTACAGAAACGTTTGATATTCAGAACGAGCCTACTTTCAAGCGAATCTGAGCTTTCAAACTCATGTTACAGTACTCGTAAGTTGTGATGGCCTACGGCGAAATATGCATTCCATAATTCGAAGAATACAATCGGAATAGCCTTGGATTCTTGATTTCGCACTTTTAAAACACTCTAGAAATAATTTGGAATGGTTTTCGAGCGATTCGAAGACACAAATTTTTTCGGTCAAAAAATCACATAAGGCTATAGCCCATGGATTTTTTCAATTTTGGCCTTGGCAAAAAATTGTTCAGATTATTTATGGAATCAATACAGAAACGTTTGATATTCAGAACGAGCCTACTTTCAAGCGAATCTGAGCTTTCAAACTCATGTTACAGTACTCGTAAGTTGTGATGGCCTACGGCGAAATATGCATTCCATAATTCGAAGAATACAATCGGAATAGCCTTGGATTCTTGATTTCGCACTTTTAAAACACTCTAGAAATAATTTGGAATGGTTTTCGAGCGATTCGAAGAAACAAATTTTTTCGGTCAAAAAATCACATAAGGCTATAGCCCATGGATTTTTTCAATTTTGGCCTCGGCAAAAAATTGTTCAGATTATTTATGGAATCAATACAGAAACGTTTGATATTCAGAACGAGCCTACTTTGAAGCGAATCTGAGCTTTCAAACTCATGTTACAGTACTCGTAAGTTGCGATGGCCAACGGCGAAATATGCATTCCATAATTCGAAGAATCCAATCGGAATAGCCTTGGATTTATGGTTCCGCAGATTTAAAACACTCTAGAAATCATTTGGAATGGTTTTCGAGCGATTCGAAGACACAAATTTTTTCGGTCAAAAAATCACATAAGGCTATAGCCCATGGATTTTTTCGATTTTGGCCTCGACAAAAAATTGTTCAGATTATTTATGGAATCAATACAGAAACGTTTGATATTCAGAACGAGCCTACTTTGACGCGAATATGAGCTTTCAAACTCATGTTACAGTACTCGTAAGTTGCGATGGCCAACGGCGAAATATGCATTCCATAATTCGAAGAATCCAATCGGAATAGCCTTGGATTTATGGTTCCGCAGTTTTAAAACACTCTAGAAATTATTTGGAATGGTTTTCGAGCGATTCGAAGACACAAATTTTTTCAATACAGAAACGTTTGATATTCAGAACGAGCCTACTTTGATGCGAATATGAGTCTAAAAACTCAAGTTACAGTACTCGTAAGTTGCGATGGCCCACGGCAACTACTAAATTATGAAACTCGGATAAATCCATTAGAATAGCTTTAGATTCACAAATCCTCTGCTCTTAAACATGTTATGAGTGACTTTAAAAAATTATCGAGCTGTTTGAAGATCAAAAATTCCTGATATTTTCAATTTTTGCCTCAAAAATTGTTAATTGGAAGGATATTTTTTCATACTAGCACTCCTATGTACCCATGTTCTCCGATCTCTTCGAGGGTAATCCGTGTAGTAGTAGGTAATAAACAAGTCAGGATGCGTATCTTCTTTTTCTTTTGTCCCACCTTTAAAGCAACACCAAACAAATTCAATTTCGTTCAGCTTGTCACTCTTTATCCCTTTTGGACTCTTACTCCTACTGGCATGTCTACAGATTGGCTTGGTTAATTATCTTACAATTTGCACATTCTTCTTTTACACACCTCGAAATAGACACGACGAAAAAAGGTTTAGCCTCGGCTTATGTCGATTTTCTCGGAATTTAGACGATTTATATATACTCTCTCTATGTCTCTCTGTCTTTTCATCTAAAAAACCATCCTCATGAAACATTATAGATTTAGAAAGACTATCCTCATGTTTCTCAAATAGCTGTTCAAGCTGAAGCGTTCACACATTTATTGAAATTTGTCTGCTTAACACTCTTCATATTCACATATAGTAGTCGTAGAGCTTCAAACAATATATTCCAGAAAACAACAATTGACTATTACTTTCTGCACATTTATTATTTCACTCGGACCATTCACATTTTTTCCGCTGTCAGAAGTTACTTCACTTGAAAACAACCAAACCAAACTATACTTATTATCTCTCTCTCTCTCTTTCTATCACTCTGTTTCTCTCTCTCTCTCTCTCTCTCTCTCTCTCTCTCTCTCTCTCTCTCTCTTTCTCTCTCTCTCTCTCTCTCTCTCTCTCTCTCTCTCTCTCTCTCTCTCTCTTTCTATCACTCTGTCTCGTTATCTCTCTCTCCCTCTCTTTTTCACTCTCTTTTTCTCACTCTCTCTTTCTTTGTCTCTGTCTCTCTGTCTCACTCTCTCTTTCTTTGTCTCTGTCTCTCTGTCTCTCTGTCTCTCTGTCTCTCTGTCTCTCTGTCTCTCTGTCTCTCTGTCTCCCTGTCTCTCTGTCTCTCTGTCTCTCTGTCTCTCTGTCTCTCTGACTCTCTGTCTCTCTGTATCTCTCTCTCTCTCTCTCTCTCTCTCTCTCTCTCTCTCTCTCTCCTCTCTCTCCCTCTCTCTCTATCTCTCTCTCTCTCTTTCTCTCTCTCTCTCTGTCTCTGTCTCTCTCTCTCTCTCCTCCAAAGCCAAAATATTAATCGACTCAATTCTTCTTGCGAGGTGTCGCTCCTCGAATGGAAAAGAGTATAGGAGACAAAAAATAAGTGTAATTAGGCAGGATGCTCTCCTCCTCACTTAGAATAGTCGTTTCACTTTTTCCCCTTCGTCGTACTTGTTCTTGCATAATTGTTGCCTAATATTTCAAAGAACTGAAAACGCAAAGGGAAATATCACAGTGACAATGTTAGGCATTTAGTAAAACACAAGCACTCTTCAGGGGCGCTTCGCGCCCCAATTATTACTTTTTCACGCCAATTTCAAGAATGAATGAAAAAGTGAACGAACTTCTTTCAATAAAAACGCGAGCTTTCAGACAACTTGGAACTTCTTAAAAGCTCCATTTTTAAAAATTAAAATGCTAGGCGATAAATGGATCACGTTGAGGACACGTTTGAATTTCAAAACTAAGGAATTCCGTGCCGCGCAGCAGCGCGCGGTCTGATCAAATTAAAAAGTTGATGCGCATCTCCGCTTCAACAGAACCTATCCGATGGCGTTTTCACCGTTCTGATCCGACTCCTATGAGCTGAGAAAAGGCCGCGGAAAGACAGTGTGACCAAATAGCCTTTTTTCATTAGAATAGAAATCCCGTTTTGTCCAAACGTTAATAATTTTGCTCAGAACAGTCCAATCACCTCGTTTTTAGGCTTATGTTGAACCTTAAGCTAGCCCCAATCTAACCTTAGCCTTTTTTACGTTTGAAAAAAAAAACGTGATGCAATAGCCAAGAGAATCCAAAGCTTTATCATCTGTAACTCGGACTTTGAAGTTGTTAAACACTTCTAGAGCTTTTCGGACGCTATCAAAAGAAAATTTAGAAGGTCGTGAACGATGGTCAAAAGTAACATATTGCTGTTCATTAACAGTTTCAATCTTTGGTAGTCGAAAAAGTGTTTCAGACTTTCATTATGTTTTGATTTTGAGAAAAAATTCAAAATAAAAAGAATCTGAGCCTCCATAATCGAGTTACAGTACTCGAAAGGTAAAAAAATGATTTCGTTGTTCTGAAAAACTTTAGAAGTTATTTCGAGTAGTTTTCAAGCCACTCGAAGACACAAAAATTTTGACCTCAAATAGACCATGGCCTTTCGATTTTGACCTCTGAGAAAACATTCTTGTGTTTACTTGCAAATATGAAGTAACTTTTTTAGAGCTGAATCTCCATTCTAGTCTCCAGAAACCAGTCACTCTCTCAAAAATTAATTGAAACCGAGTTCAGCTCAAAAGCAATCGACGACGAGTTGTTGCTTTCAATATTCTCAGTTTTCTTCTTTTTTGCTTTTGAAGTGTCGAAAATGTGGCTGAACACATCGAGCTACAGGTGCTCGTTATGTGGCTGAACACATCGAGCTACAGGTGCTCGCTAGAAGCATGGCCTTTTTCAAAAAAATTCTCAATTTTGCAGAATGAGTACGGTAGGAGACGGGACTCTCACAACGAACAGTACCTTTCCTTTCCTCGTTACTAGTTTTTTTTATCATGAATTTCGAAAACAAAAAACGTTTGAGAAAAAAAGTTTTCAAGTAACTGTAATTTGATCTACGGCGATGTAGGATTTACGAAGGGGCGGGGTTTTTTTTTTTTATTGGTCGTTTTTTGCTTATTGGTCGCCTCCTCTCGCTGCTTGATCCAAAACTTTTCTACTGCGCTTGGCGCAGTGTGTTAAACAGTCTCAGAATCGTTCATAAACTTATGAGACTAGTAGAATCTATCATTCTGAATCCATTACTTTGAATCTCATGGAAATCGATTTACAGATTCTTGAAATTGAAAAGTCAGAATAAAGGCTTGGAAAGATGATTTCGGAGCGTTTGCAAAGTTCATTTGTGAGAATTTCTCAAGAATAATTCATGAACCCAAAGTGCGAGGTTTTCATTCCATTGGTTTGATGTATTCTTTTCTGGACAGCTTTTGATGGACTCTTTGAGATGCAACTTCTTGAGTTTTGGCTTTTTAGAACAAAAATACTGCTTTTGATGTTTTCACACCAAAATTTCGCTATTCTCTATAAACTGAATACCGTTGATATGAACTTCATAGGTCGTTGATAAAGGTTTATGAAGTTCATAGGTCGTTGATAAAAATTTATAGAGTTCATAGGTCGTTGATAAAGATTTATGAAGTTTATAGGTCGTTGATAGCAGTTTATGAAGTTTATAGGTCGTTGATAAAAATTTATGATGTTCATAGGTCGTTGATAGCAGTTTATGAAGTTCATAGGTCGTTGATAGCAGTTTATGAAGTTCATAGGTCGTTGATAAAAATTTGTGAAGTTTATGGGTCGTCGATAAAGATTCATGAAGTTCATAGGTCGTTGATAGCAGTTTATGAAGTTAATAGGTCGTTGATAAAAATTTATGAAGTTCATGGGTCGTCGATAAAGATTCATGAAGTTCATAGGTCGTTGATAGCAGTTTATGAAGTTAATAGGTCGTTGATAAAAATTTATGAAGTTCATGGGTCGTCGATAAAGATTCATGAAGTTCATAGGTCGTTGATAGCAGTTTATGAAGTTAATAGGTCGTTGATAAAAATTTATGAAGTTCATGGGTCGTCGATAAAGATTCATGAAGTTCATAGGTCGTTGATAGCAGTTTATGAAGTTCATAGGTCGTTGATAAAAATTTATGAATTTCATCTACGGTCAGAAAAAGTGGGCGAGCTTTGTCTTGAACAGAGTGTACAATACATTTGTTCTTAACTCGTTAACTTCCCTATCGTAAAAGCATTTTCGCCATAACTTAGAATACGTATCCCTTCCTGAGTCAAGTTTGATTCCCACCAGACCATGGTGTTTCTGGTCCTTTGGCACATTCAAGTACTATTCAAGTACTACCAGGAGGAGAAGAAATGATTGATGTCGTGTTGAAATGAAAAAAAAAGCAGAAGAATACACACATATCTACCCTCGGCTTCTTCCATGTTTGTTTTCTGATTCTCCTCTCTTCTTCTTCTTCTTCGTTTTTCCGAGTTGTCGAATATCATCAATAAGGGTGTCCGTCAACTGTGAAAGAAGAGAGCGAAAGAGAAACAATGGGTGGTCAACATTCAACGACCACAGACCAGAAGACTAACGAAAAGGTGAGTCATTCTCTCTCTCTCTCTCTCTCTCTCTCTCTCTCTCTCTCTCTCTCTCTCTCTTATCCTCATAAAATCATTTCAGGTAGAGAATGAGTATAGAGAGAGAGAGAGAGAGAGAGAGAGAGAGAGAGAGAGAGAGAGAGAGAGAGAGAGAGAGAGAGAGAGAGAGAGAGAGAGAGAGAGAGAGAGAAAGAGAGAGAGAGAGAGAGAGAGAGAGAGAGAGAGAGAGAGAAAGAGAGAGAGAGAGAGAGAGAGAGAGAGAGAGAGAGAGAGAGAGAGAGAGGAGAGAAAGAGAGAGAGAGAGAGAGAGAGAGAAAAGAGAGAAAGAGAGAAAGAGAGAGAGAGAGAGAGAGGAGAGAGAGAGAGAGAGAGAGAGATAGAGAGAGAGAGAGAGAGAGAGAGAGAGATTTCAGCTAACGGTACTATCACTGATTGAGCAGAGATGATAAAAGACTAATAGAAACATGTTGGTTCAAGTGCTCGCAGAAACAGTTGAAAAAATGCTCATAGACATATTTTGGGACATTCTCCACTCGGATGAAGATCTTCTGAAATTGTTCCGATTCGTAAGCTTTTCGATTTTTCCAATTCTCAAAAAAGCAACTTTTTGGATCTTTTAT
>OZ022250.1:16413555-16450610 GCA_963978915.1 Caenorhabditis parvicauda | reverse complement strand
TCTGTTGACTTTTTTTTCAGCAGGTAACTTTTGTCCGACCGCTGATTGCCGGCATCGATTGTTACAATTGTTTTTTTCTCTGACTTTTAACTCTTCCTCTTTCTCACGTTCTTGCATGAGGTGAGTCAGACATTCTTATAAATTCTAAGGGGTATCGATGGTTATTTTGGTTTCTCTTTCTCTTCCTCTCTCTCTCTCTCTCTCTCTCTCTCTCTCTCTCTCTCTCTCTCTCTCTCTCTCTCTCTCTCTCTCTCTCTCTCTCTCTCTGGCTCTCTCTCTCTCCCTTCTCTCTCTCTCTCTCTCTCTCTCTCTCTCTCTCTCTTGTCACATCCCCTCCCGGACGGAGTGGGCGTGGCCTCGGCCACGACCCACGAGGTCCGGACTGCCACCTCAGTTTGGTCTCCAGCCAGCCTCCCCAACACCCAGCTGGACCAACTCCGTGCGAAGAGATGCCAATAAATATGTCGTAAGTAGAACCTTCTATTTGTAATCGTACACTCTCTCTCTCTCTCTCTCTCTCTCTCTCTCTCTCTCTTTCCTTCTCTTTCACCAAAAACACATTTATTCCAGAATGCAGGTCCGAATCGTCCTTTTTGTTCTTCTTGCTGTCTTCACTTTATCAGGTGATATTTTAAAGAAAGAAAGAATAGATTATTTCCACTTCTCAAAAATAGAAAAAATTGATCTGAATGAATTCAATGCTACTTGAAAAACGAGTATAATAATTTTCTCTTTTTCGTGACAATAAATGACATTTGAAGTGAAAATAGATGCTTTTGCTGCCCCATGCTATAGGCTTACCAAAGTGCTGAGGAATGTCCAAAAATAATAAGTACAATTATTCTCATGATCATAACTGTCTTCATTACCGACGAGAAGTTTGGATATGTTAGTTTACGAACATTACCCATTAAAAATCGATATGTTATGACTATAAGATTAGTTAGGGTGCACACCGCGTTAAGCGCAGTAGAAAAGTGGCTGATCAAGCAGCGAGGGGAGGCGACCAATAAGCAGCAAGCACAAACTCCGCCCCTTCGTGAATCCCGCTCTGGTGTAGATCAAATTACAGTTACTGTAGTTAAAAAACTTTTTTCTCTGACGTTTTTCCAAAATTCATGATAAAAAGCTAGTTACGAAGGAAAGTTACATCATTTGCAATTTTTCAATAGCAATCGTCGGAACAAATTCGCTTGTTAACTTGAGAAAAATAGGAGAAAAGGATGAGAAAAATATTGAAGTGCGAACGCGCTCCATAGCGAATTTTCGTTTGATATAATTTGCCTGCAACGCGTCTAATCGATAACGATCACCTTTAGCTCGGTGTGAAGAATGGAATAATTTCAGAAGCCGCAAAGCGTTGCTACTCTGGGTCAAAAGACAAATACGAGTCACGACAATGTGATACTGGTGTTGACGGGAAGTTCGTCTGTCAGAAGTTCACTTGTGAAGGAGGAAAGTGTGAGTTTATTTTTTCTTTCTTCGGAATGTCTTCTGTTTTGCTGCTCTTCGTGGTGTACGTTTTTTGTTATGTATAGACCAAGAAGAGAGAGAGAGAGAGAGAGAGAGAGAGAGAGAGAGAGAGAGAGAGAGAGAGAGAGAGAGAAACAGAGAGAAAGACATACAGACAGAGGCAGAGAGCGATGGACAGAGAGTATGAAGAGAAAGAGAGATGAGAGAGAGAGAGAGAAAGAGAGAGAGAGAGAGAGAGAGAGAGAGAGAGAGAGAGAGAGAGAGAAAGATTGAGAGAGAGAAACAGGGAGACAGACAGAGAGAGAGACAAACATACAGAGAGAGACAAACATACAGACAGAGACAGAGAGCGATGGACAGAGAGTATGAAGAGAAAAAGAGATGAGTGAGAGAGAGAGAGAGAGAAAAACAGGGAGACAGAGAGAGAGACAAACATACAGACAGAGACAGAGAGTGTGAAGAGAGAGAGAGAGAGAGAGAGAGAGAGAGAGAGAGAGAGAGAGAGAGAGAGAGAGAGAGAGGGAGGTAGAGAGAGAGAGAAAAAAAGAGAGAGAGAGAGAGAGAGAGAGAGAGAGAGAGAGAGAGAGAGAGAGATAGAAAGAGAGAGAGAGAGAGAGAGAGAGAGAGAGAGAGAGAGAGAAAGAGAGAGAGAGAGAGAGAGAGAGAGAGAGAGAGAGACAAACATACAGACAGAGACAGAGAGTGAGAGTTTGAAGAGAGAGGAAGAAGGAGGGAGAGACATACAAACATAGGAGAGAGCAGAGAGTGTGAAGAGAGAGGGAGAGAGAGAGAGAGAGAAAGAAAGAGAGAGAGAGAGAGAGAGAGAGAGAGAGAGAGAGAGAGAGAGAGAGAGAGAGAGAGAGAGAGACTCGATTGCTTGCCGTATCAGTTTGATAGTGACCCCCACTTCTCCGTTTCAGCACCTTTCGTTCTCAGAACCTGTGCTTCCAAGAACATGGGCTGCATGGCTGGTCCAGCGATCTGCAAGTTCTCCAAAGGCACCGGTAGCTGCTCCAGATGTGACGACGACAATTGCAACATCTAAGTTTTGTGCTGCTCAACGTGATTGTCACAGTTATCATTCGTTTCACCCATGCACTGTAAATAAATGCACCTGTTTTGGTTTGGACGGATATTTTTAAAATCATCATATCAATCAAAATCAGAGCGTTTCCGATAATCTTTAATATTCCTGATGATTCTCGACCGTTTTCGATCTTGGGTCGAAATTTTTTCTTATGTCCACATTAAGCAGCAAGTCATAACCGGAAAAAAACGACCGGAAAAAAGAGACTTTCTCGAGAGAGAGAATGAGATAGTTCACATATATCGCTAGAAGCATGCCCGTTTTCAAACGCGCTCTAATCTCAATTTCGAAGAATGAGTACGGTAACTCTCACAACGAACAGTTAGATCTTTGTGGATTTAATTTATTATTCTTACTTACAGTTCATTGAAATTAAAGGCGCATCACTTAATCGTTCTTGTGTTTCAAGGCTAAACTGCTACAGTACTAAAAACCGATTTACGGAGGCCAGATTTTTTTACAGATAGAGAAAGCTATGTGTAGTTGGAAACGTCGACGCGTAAGCGACAAGCGAGATAGCACGTTGCTTTTGGAGAGTGTTAGAGTCCTTACATCATATCAAATTCTACACGTAGTTTCAGTGGACAGTAACTTCACCATCCGAGCTTGTGCTCCAGAAGGCTCACGCTGCGAGGCGTCTTCATTGGTTTGCGCAGATCAAGGAGGCGTCGGCACATGTCATATCTGTTCTGGAGATGAGTGTAATTCTACGATGGTCATGTCTCTTCTCATCCCATTTCTTTCTTTGATTCTACTCTTTTTGTAAATTGAAGAAAACAAAGCCTCGCAGATTTTGATCTCTTTCACATACTGCAAAGTTCGTGTCGGGACGGGAACGCGAAATTCTTTTTTGTTTTCGAAAAGCCGCTTTAACCTTGTTCCGACGCGAAAAGTACGGTATCTCTTAGTTCACAGTATTTGAATATTTGTCTTTCAAATGAATTTTGCTTAAAATCGTAACATTTATATAAAAAACAACAAGACTCACAGGACTACTCGTAAATGGCAATCAGATACATAAAATATATACCCAAAAGCATGGCGATGAGCTCTTTGATGGTTTGTGCAGTTGAGCTGTTTTCCAGAAGATCTGGGATGACTGATACCAAGGAGATGTAGATGAAACCTCCAGCTGAAACATTTGTAACGTAAACGGATTCTATACCTTTTTTATAGTTAAATGTCTGGAGAAGTCGATAAAAATTCACAGTACTCAGGAAAAAATGTTACAAAACCAATTTTTACAGTACTTTAATGAAAAGTTACGGTACCCAAGAAACAATTCTACAATAATAATTTTTACAGTACTCCCAGAAAGAATGTTATAACACCTCAAAAAAGTTACAGTACCTCAAGAAAAAAGTTACAATACTAATTTTACAGTAATCTCAAATTTTTAAAAATATGTCAAAATTTCACCTGTAAACGGCAAAATCCAGCTCGCCGACGTCGATTCAGCTAGTTCACTAGCGTTCGCTGCAAAAAGCGATACCACACATCCTGTCAGAGCTCCAAGAGCCGTGATCAACTGCATTAACATGGCTTCTTTCTTGGTATAACCAGACTTGACCAGAATAGCCAGATCTCCAATCTCGTGTGGAATTTCGTGAGCCAGGACGGTCATTACGGTCACTGAAAATTGCTATTTTTTGGATTTTGTATCGGACAGAAAGGTATTCGTATGATGATTTTTATAGTGTTTTTAGAATGAGATGTTTTATAAATAGCCTTTTCAAAAGTTCTCTTTAGTCATAAATTTTGATATTTCTCGTTAAAAGAAGACAGTTGTGAGGGGTCTGCCGTTTTATATTAGCTTGTATCAACATTAGTAACTGGAAGTTCAACTTAAAACTTTTTCAGAATGAATCTCACCAATGCCGGTGGGAGTTCCGGCCAAAAAAGATGCTCCTATAGCCAACCCATCTGTGAAATTATGTATGAAGTCAGCGGCCAAGTTGAGGTAGGCTGATACCTGTAAGATTTCTTCTTGGATTAGTTATAAAACTTGGTAAATTTCTTTTTCTTGGTTTCCTGCTGCTAAATTCATCTTCATGGTTCGGTTACCGATTTTTTTGTATTTTTTTCATTTTATATTTCTTTTGTCAAATGTCAAAAAGGATGTTACATTGAGACTTTTCGAGAAGGAAAAAGAACCTTGATATCTCCTTTCGCCGCTGCTTTTTCTTCATGTTTATGTGTATGACTGTGACCACCTTTCGCCACTCTAACAAACTTTTCCACTACGAAGAAGGCTAGGATTCCAGAGAGAACGTAGATACCCACGCTCATGTCATGTGGTCCATGGGAATGACCTAAAGTTTCCATTAAAAAACTATTTAATTTTTTCGAACAGAAAAACCAATATATTTCGTTATTTCGGAAAAAGAATTCTGACAATTCACAAGTCACATAATTTTCGAAATACAAGTCACGTCAAGATGACTACTAATTTGTCATTAATTACAGCTTCCATGCTGAAAAACCGAAGAAAAAACATTTTTCTTGTGATGAAACGATAGCGAACTAAAGAGAAAACACACTCACCATGATGCTGATGATTATGATCGTGATGATGGTCATGAGATCCACCTCCAGCGTGAGGAATCAAGTGGAGGAAGGCATCACCAAGAAGTCCACCTGAGCCGAAGGCAAGAAGGGTCTTCAGAAGAGGTGCTGATTCAGAGGAGCCTTCCTGAAAGATGATTCTACATTTCATTCTAATAGAATGATACCTGTATGGGGATGAAAGCAAGAACCAGACATGGAGCAGAAGAAATGAGCAAAACAGAAGATAAGCTCAGGATCCAGAGGTTTCTGATCGATTCTCTTTTGGGAGTTTCGTAATCATGGTGGTCATGACTATGATGATGGTCATGGTCATGATGGTGGTCATGGTCATGATGGTGTTCATGATGATCGTGGGACTGAGAGTGAAAGTTCTGAATTCGAATTTTGAAAACAATTAAAAGTCCAGAATATTAAATTCTTATTATTTTTCTGATGAATTCAGAAATTTGAGTGTCTGATGATGAAAAGTGAAGTTGGTTTTATTTTCAGAGTACTTCCAATGAGAATATAAGGCTGGTTAACAACTTTTTTATTGGACACATATCTAGCAAAAAGTCTGACCGATTTCAAACTCGCGGCTGTCGCATTTTTGTAAAATGAGTACGGTAGGCCTACCCTAGGGTCGGGACTCTCACAACGAACAGTTAGATCTTTGTGGATTTAAATTATTATTCTTACTTTCAGTCTATTGAAATTAAAGGCTCATTACGTAAATCGTTCTTGTATTTCAAGGCGAAACTACTACGGTATTAAGTACCCGATTTACGGAGGCCAGACTTTTTTACAGGTAGAGGAAGATATGTGTATTGCACATATATCGCTAGAAGCATGGCCGTTTTCAAACGCGCTCTAATCTCAATTTTGCAGAATGAGTACGGTAACTCTCACAACGAACAGTTAGATCTTTGTGGATTTAATTTATTATTCTTACTTACAGTTCATTGAAATTAAAGGCGCATCACTTAATCGTTCCTGTGTTTCAAGGCGAAACTGCTAACCGATTTACGGAGGCCAGATTTTTTTACAGGTAGAGGAAGCTATGTGTATTGGAAAGAAGAAAATACAAAAAAAATTAAAAAGTGGCTTCGCGCCCCACGGCGAATTTTTCGGTTACTGTAGTTATCTCATAATTTTGAAAAAAAAATTACTGTAGGATTCTTTTTTTTGGATTCCCCCTAAATTTACCTCATTAACTTCCTTTGTGTATTTCAGATGTGGTTGCTCACATGAAATTTCGAGTAGGCAAAAAAGAAGAATGAACAGAACCCGCTTCATCTGTAAAATAATAATCAAAATGAGAAAAGGACAAAAGGGGAAGAAAGCGAATCACAATGCGGAGTAAATACACGTAGATATTCGCGTTAGGACACGTCCTTTATTTATTTATTTTTTATACTTGAAATGGAAGTTCGGATCTCAGCAAGAGCAGGATTTTTGCTTTTTCTTCTGGTAACGTCGACGATGTTTTCTGCCGGTGTTCATCCGATCTGAAGATTGTTCTGAAAAAAACTGTTTTTTTCTGTTGATTTCATTGGATCATGTTCAGTTCTTTGGAAGAAACAGTTCGAAAACCACATGTTGATAGCTGATGAGTGTCCATGGATTCTGACTGAATTTATAACTTTTAGTAAACATTCATGAACTTCATCTTTTTTTCCTTTGTTTTTATCGAGTTTTCAGTTGTTTCTTCATTGAAACGTGTTTTTCTGTGAATTTGAAAACTCGCGGAGCTGAAAATCAACAAGGATTTACTAGGATTAATCTGACATACCTGAAAAAACTATAGATTTCTCTATTTTAAACGGATCGCCAAATCTGGCATGAATTTATCAGAACTGACCAGCTTTTTTGTTTCGTTTGTTAAATTTTGGTCACCCCTGCAACTGAAACATAAACTGCAGTCTGAAACATAGCGTATAAACACCAGCGATACACATGTTGCATTCATCGACCCTTGGGTTGGGCGATTTTTTACGGCAATTGTAAACAACTGGTCCTTCGTTCTAGTTTACCCTCACAAACAACACCTCTCTCTACAATTCCAAGATAAAAGTGTGCAAAGTAAATTTATGCACTTGTAATTTGATATGGTGGGACCGCGCCATCGTCTTGGTGCAACATGGACACCATCTGGATTCCATTTTCCTCTTCTGAAGTGTTCTGATCATGTCTTCTCATCATTCTATAGACGATACTCCAAAGCCAGATTTATTTTTCATGAATCTATTTTTTATTTTTGAGAAAGAGAGAGAGAGAGAGAGAGAGAGAGCGAGAGAGAGAGAGAGAGAGAGAGAGAGAGAGAGAGAGAGAGAGAGAGAGAGAGAGAGAGAGAGAGAGCGAGAGAGAGAGAGAGAGTGAGAGAGAGAGAGAGAGAGAGAGAGAGAGAGAGAGAGAGAGAGAGAGAGAGAGAAAGAGAGAGAGATAGAGAGAGAGAGATAGAGAGAGAGAAAGAGAGAGATAGAGATAGAGAGAGAGAGAGAGAGCGAGAGAGAGAGAGAGAGAGAGAGAGAGAGAGAGAGAGAGAGAGAGAGAGAGCGAGAGAGAGAGAGAGCGAGAGAGAGAGAGAGAGGGGAGAGAGAGAGAGAGAGAGAGAGAGAGAGAGAGAGAGAGAGAGAGAGAGAGAGAGAGAGAGAGAGAGAGAGAGTGGTAGAGAGAGAGAGAGGTAGAGAGAGAGAGAGAGAGAGAGAGAGAGAGAGAGAGAGAGAGAGAGTGGTAGAGAGAGAGAGAGGTAGAGAGAGAGAGAGAGGTAGAGAGAGAGAGAGAGAAAAAACCTTCACAATAAGATAATCGCTTTAGTTTCAACAGTCACAGCAGAAATCAAAAAAAAATCTTTCCCTAATGTATTTTGACAACTCCTCCCTCTAAACTACCCTGCTAACCTTTAAACTTGAAAGACTATTGAAAAGAGAGAAAGGGAAAGAAACAGAGATTGTTGCAACTACTCTATCTACAAATACTACATTCTGTACGTTGTGCACTTGTTTTTGCTCGTTGCTATCTTTCACTCGGTTGTTCCCAAGTCTTTACACTCTCATTTTAACATTTTGTTCAGATCTGATGGGTATTCTACTGAAAGTACTTCTTCCTTCGCTAGTGGCTTTCTTTGCTTATCGCTACGTTACAAAGGAAGATGTGAATGTGAGTTTCTTTTATTATAGCCTTCACCTCTTGTTAAGAGACTCATGAATTGCGAAGTACTGAGGACTATTAATATTAATCTGAAACATGAAAAAAAGATTTAGAAGCATGTTAAACATCGAAATCATTCTATTGGCGTCAGATCATGAATATAGTTTTTGCTATCTCAATTCAGATGTTCAGAGAAGGCAATTCAGATTGGATCCAACCACATCTAGTTTGGGCAAAACTGGAATCCAATCTGATTCTTTCTGGATCCAATCAGAGTTGACTTTTCTGATTACTTTTAAATGCTCCAGATGTACTCGAAACTTGAGTTAACAGATAGATCATGAACAAAAGTATTATGGAATGAATAATCATGATATGTCATCATGGTTATAGGTCCATTTTTCATCAAATAAAAAACTGCTAATTAGATCCAATCTGACTGAACTGGATCCAATCTGATAAAATCCTTCGAATAACTATAATGCCCCGGAGAATTATTTTCTCGCCGAACCCAAATAACACTATAAATCTTTGGTCAGCACGAGTATTCTGAAATGTTTTTCATTCCGATTGGAAACACCACCTTGGATTCAATCTGATTTTTTCTGGATCCAATCAGAGTTGTCTTCTTATCAACCCTTTCTTCCATTGACTGATTGAAACCTTCCAAAATTTTGGTGGAACGAAACTTGACTTGACTGGTTGGGAACGTTCCGAATACCCCTATGGAACTAGTAGCATCATCGTTCTTTCTTTACTAGGGTCTTTTTTCCCTCCCAAACTATTTTGCTCAATCTCTTAGCGACTATCGTTGGTGAAGCTTATGTGATTTTTGGAAATTCCTAGATTTAACGCACATAAAGTTATTCCAGGTAGTAATCGATGAAAACGCCTATTTCGGTGCGGGACTCAAAAAGCCGGATGACCCGAAGATCGTCCCCTTCAAAATTCAAGTACCTGAAGAGATTTTGGTGGTTGGTACTTTTTCAATTTTTTTCGAATTTATGTAATTAAGGACCTGAAAAACAGACTGAAATCTTCTAGGATAGGGCATAATCAGTTGGAAGACTCAAACAACTTTTACTATGGAATGAATCTTAACCATCTCCAGGTAGGGCTTCTATAAAATTAGGAACCAAATTGATTCAGAAAATCAAAGAGTATTGGTTGACGAAATACGATTGGAGAAAAATCGAAGCGATCTTCAACTCTTTCCCAAACTTCAAGACTCAGATTGAAGGACTGCAGGTGGGAAACACTGAGTTCTAGGCTCCAAAACTTTTCGTGGACCGGCATTGGACCGTAGATGGGCGACAGTCGTCCCGGACATGTGTCGCCCAATTATAGTCGAATGCCGGTCCATTTACGGTCCGATGCCGGTCCGGTCCATGTGTCGCCCGGTCCATATGTCGCCCACTCATAGTCGCACTGTCCAATTCATTCACTGTTCAATATCAGTTTTATACATTATGTGGACACACATAACTTTTGCGGGGGTATGACACATGAAATATTTTCCTTCTATATCCGGACCCCTGATATATGATAGTGGGTACCACTTTCAAGCCAGAACTGAACCTAAGTGGACAAATTTAGCCCAATGTTCATCAGTTCAAAAATAGTCCAATGTTGGAACTAACATGTGCGAACACACATTATTACATACTATAGTTCGGCTTACAATCGTTTCTACTCCAAAGTGCAGAGAAGAAACGATCTAAAAAGTCGTCGAGCGCTAGATAGGTCATTGCAGCCACTCGCGGACATATCGCGGGTTTCGCCGATTTGATCATCCATGGGCCAGTCCATGTGTCGCCCATCTACAGTCCATGTGTCGCCCGATCCATGTGTCGCCCGGTCCATCATGCTGAAATCAATATCTCCTTTTTACTATGACAACTTCGCTAGTGAAATTCCGAAAACTGTGTAAAAAACAGAATTATTACAGTGCGCTCATAAAACAAGGCGACGATTTATTTTTTTTACCCCATTTGTACGCCAAGCAAGATTTTTGTTTCAAGATTTCTGGAAGTGACGTTAATTACCGTTTCCTTGTCCATATAGAGTTTCAATCAAATTCATATAGTATGAAAAATGTTATAACTTTTTACTAGAAAACGGAAAAATCAAGCGTGCAAAAAATAAAGCAACGGTCATTAAAACGTATCACACACATCGGCAAAGGCATCATAACGCTAGGTTCACTTCATCCACTCGAAAGCAGCACCAGGATACAAGAAAGTCTTTCCGCTACTAGTTGTACACGGCTGGCCAGGGAGCGTCTATGAATTCCACAAGTTCATCCCGATCCTGAACAACCCCAAGAAACATGGAATCAATGTGGATGTGAGAGGTTCACAAAGATATGACCTACTCTCTCATTCAGTTTGCCTTTGACGTCGTCGCTCCATCGATCCCTGGTTACGGATGGTCCGAACAGCCGAAGAAGACTGGTTTCTCGCAGCTGGCTGCTGCGCGAGTCTTCAGAAAGCTGATGGAACGTCTCGGACACAAAAAGTTCTATTGTCAGGCTGGTGACTGGGGAGCGGTTATTACCAAATTGATCACTGCTGTTTGGCCGGAGCAGTAAGATTTGGAGAGAAAGAGAGAGAGAGAGAGAGAGAGAGAGAGAGAGAGAGAGAGAGAGAGAGAGAGAGAAAGAGAGAGAGAGAGAGAGAGAGAGAGAGAGAGAGAGAGAGAGAGCACAATATCCTTTCAGAGTATTCGGTCTTCACAACAACATGCTAGCTGTAGAATCACACAAGAACTTATTTGCAACACTCCATGAGATAGTCGGAAGTTTGTTCCCATCGGTAAGTCTCTCTCTCTTTCTCTCTCTCTCTCTCTCTCTCTCTCTCTCTTCTCTACATTCAATCTTCCAGGTCTTTTTCTCATCCGAAAACATCAAATACAACTTCTTCGAAAAATTCAAGACTCTTATCATCGAAACTGGCTACATGCATATTCAAGCCACCAAGCCAGACACCATAGGTCAGTTACCGTAGTCTTCGCACTTACCGTATTCTTTAGGCGTCCCACTCAACGATTCCCCTATCGGACTTGCTGCCTACTTTTTGGAGAAGATTTCCGCATGGACTAACAATGTGGATAAGAAGTTGCCTGATGGAGGCTTGAACAAGTCAGTACACATATCTTCTTTGAAAGATCGGATGATTCTTCCGTTTTCCGCCAATAAGTTCGAAACTTTTTCCAAATTTCATGAATTTGTTTGATATTTCAAACACAAGAGTGAAAATACGAATGTAAGAAAGGAAAACTACTCATTGAAAAGTAATACAGAACAATGAAAAGAGAATATACGGTACTACACTTCCAGAAGGCTTGAAACCAAAATCTCATTTGGTGTACGAGTGGCGTTGAAAAATGTTATTTTATGCACGATCGAAGAATAACAACGTATGTTTCAGAAAATTCACCAACGATGAGCTTCTGACCATGGTAATGGTCTACTGGGTGAACCAGAACATCGTCTCATCGCAAAGATTCTACAGGGAGTTCTTCCTGGACAAGAAACTTGACGCTGTGTTGAAGTTTGTTCTGTTGAACTTCAACCCTTGAAGCAATACGTTTCAGTCGGTACATATCTGTGCCAACCGGCCATGCCAGTGGAACCAAGGAGATCTACGACCTCCTCCCGGTAGAAATCGGCCGTCATTACTTCAACATCACTCATTATGTTGAAATCGACATGGGACACTTTGCAGCACTAGAAGCACCCAAACCATTAGCGAAATCTGTTTTCCAGTTTGTTGGAGATCTCGAGAATTTGTAGATTTTTGTAGTCAATGAATTTTTCAAGAACTTTCGAGGTTTCGCTAAAAAAAGATAAGGATGTTGACTATGTCTAGACGTCGCGTCGCAACAATGGTGCGAGACCTACTTGCCTGCATTCATCCCTAGGGTCAAAAAAACAAAAAAAAAACATGTCGTTTCTATATCTGGCTTTTTAAAAAATAATAATAACTTTATTCATTGAGAATAAGTTCATAAGCTTCATGACGACCAGCAATAGCCGCTACGAGCACAGAATAATGGGATTGCGAACCGTAGGAGAACCTTTTAAAAAGCTGCTCCGGTCAGGACAGTTGTGCGATTTTTTGCAAAAAAAAAACGTTGGATAACATTGTCAAATTACCAGAAGGAAAAGAACTGAATATGAGTGTTAGTAGTGATAGAACATTGGTGTTAGTTGTTCGACCAGGATATTCAGATCAATTCCAACCAGTAGTCTGATAAATTGTTTCCGACCGTAATTTAAAAGGTTCCCATCAGTTAATATAACCCTTGGGTTAGGAATTGAAAATAAAATAATGTGTGCGATCACCAACACCTACCCGAGACGACTTCCTCGGTGAGAAAAGTGGACGAATGGAACGAGACCAGCTGATAATTGTTGCTATGATAATGAGTAAACTTGTGAACTTACACGGTTTTCTGACTCTTACTTTTCTATATAAACCAGGAACCAAAAAATCGACTGAATAATGAACTCTATTAACTGTTTGAATGAACAATTATTAAATTTCTCGGATAATTCATATTTCTGAAATTTTCCAATATGAAAATAAAACACAAATTACATATTAGAGAAAACACATTTTTTCAAAGTATCGAAGAATAACAAAAAGTTTAACAGAGGTGGGGTGAAAAATCTTAAAGAACTTAAGAATGATTGAAGAGGACGAAAATAGACAGTACAAGTTGAGTAACGGGATTAAACAGCCAAGAGGAACCTAAGCTAACCTAAATCTACTTTCTCAGTTATGCGTTGGCCAGGTTTGGAGAAGAATTTCAGTTCGAAAAGTGGATTTTTTTGCGAAAGAAAGTTTTTTTGTTTTTTGACAGAAGTAAGTGAGGTAATCCGTAAGGTCCTGCAAGTAGGCAAGTGGGGTCCAACTCTCAGGAATGAGCAGTGATTTTGGGGGTTGTGCAGTGACACCGAGTTTGATGGCTCTTCTAGCAGCGTTCGACTCCAAAACTTTTCGTGGACCGGCATTGGACCGTAGATGGGCGACAGTCGTCCCGGACATGTGTCGCCCAATTACAGTCCAATGCCGGTCCATTTACGGTCCGATGCCGGTCCGGTCCATGTGTCGCCCGTCCGCAGTCCATGTGTCGCCCATTCACGGTCCGATGCCGGTCCGGTCCATGTGTCGCCCGGTCCATGTGTCGCCCATCCGCAGTCCATGTGTCGCCCGGTCCATGTGTCGCCCATCCGCAGTCCATGTGTCGCCCGGTCCATGTGTCGCCCATTTACGATCCAATGCCGGTCCAAACTAATATCGGTTCAAAAAATTAAAATCAACAAATTTATCAGTGAAACAACGAACAATATGTACTCAGAGCTAAATATAACGGGTCAGACTGAGGAGGCGGTCGTTGTAGTAGCATTAGAGGTTGTAGTAGTATCGGTTGTAGTAGCAGATGAGGCGGCGGTTGTAGTAGAAAAGCATGGTTCCGCATCTTCTTGTCCCTCAGCTAGGTTGTTCACACTTCGTAAATCTGAAAGTCCACAATTGTGTGAGAACCGGAAAAAGATTGTCGTATTGACTTTTTGCAAAATTTACAGAATCGACTGTCGAATTGAATAGAATTCTTCTTTGAAAACAGTTTTGTTCATTACGAAAATTTAGACCGCGCGCTGCTGCGCCGTACGGATTTCCTTAGTTTTGAAAATCAAACGTGTCCTCAACGTGATCCATTTATCGCCTAGCATTTTAATTTTTAAAAATGGAGCTTTTAAGAAGTTCCATGTTGAAGAGAGCTTGTATGTTAAGTATAATGAAGAAATGCAAAAACTCACTTTCTGGTCGGGTTCATCGATGATTGTTTTGCTTCTTGCACGACGATGACCTGAAACACACAACGTTAAACTCTCGGTTCTTCTGTGAAAACAGTTTCGTTCATTATGAAATTCTAGACAAGCCGCAAACGTCATAATCTGCCGACCCTCACGGCATCATATTTGCTTGATTAAATGCTTAATTTCGGTATGCAAGACTTGGTTCTTCACAAAAGTTGTTCTCCCAACTTAACCTAAGGCAGATTATGGCGTCTCCCACAAACTTTGAAAAACTCGATTTTGAAATAATTCACAAAATAACGAACCGAATTAACTGCTGGTCTACGTGGTAGTCAGTGCCGGACTAACCAATGATTCCTTGGATCCATCGCAATGTTATTGGTCCTCTGCGAGAAGGAACACTGAAATATGTCCCATTTCCTATGACAATTGTAAGAAAAGACTATAAACGATTGTCCTTCGATTTCTCTATTTGGTCTTTACGGCCAGTGTTTCCTGAAGGAAGTATTCAATATCTTTTCAATATAACTGGGGAACAAAAAAGAGCAACTTCTAATCTTAATTCAAAAAGAATTGTTCCATATATTTAGTGTCCCAGGTATCTATAGGGAGAAGTGGGACAGTGAAACAAATAAGAAAACATACCAAGCTTCTCTGAACATCCACGGAGATCGTATCGATGTTAACGTCGACCGTTCGCTGCCTTTGTACCTAAAATGAATCCGAAAATTACACGAGTTGGCTTAATCTTCACTGATAGATAGATGAATATGATTTAGAAATTTTTCAAAAAGTCATACAAAGAAACTGTTGACATAAACCAAGTTACAATCATGAACTAATGGAAGAAAAAAATTGTTTGAAAAGTTTCGAAAACATGTTTACTGAAGTAGTGACTCTTCTCCACGAGACCTATGCGCCTTTATACTTTCATGTAAATTTACGAATTAATTTTCTTTTCTTTTTTATTTCAACTATACGCGTTAGAAGAAATCAAAGTAATGGCGGGAACGACCTGAAGGAATGGTGAAATGATAGAAAAAAGAGAATGAAAACGGCTAAAAACAACACTCCTCTTAACGCCCCCAGTATGCTTAACGAAAGACGATTTTATTCTTTTTATTTTACTGATTTTTCGTATTTTGATGCGAACATCAGTCCTTCTTTTGCAGAAAATTTCAGAATAATTTTTTATAGATAATTCTACTAATTTGGCCGTTTAGTAGTGGCTAAGATGACAGTAATAAACACAACCGATGAAAATAAATTTTTAAACATTATAAAATACTCTGTCAACTGAGTATCCTGTAAAACTGAAAATAGAAAGATAAATTTTTATTCGATTTCATGCTCCTGGTATAGACACCCTAATTCATTCAAAAAAAAGAGTTGTAGTAACCGAATTTTTTGGTTTTACAGTGAATTTTGATGTGGAAATGTCAAAACTGTAGTGAATTATTATTGGCGTCTGGGTCCAATCTATATGTAAAATTGTAGGAACACAGATTGATCGGTAAACTTCTACGGTTGAATGAATTCATGCTTTTAAACATACCAAAAGTGATGAGAACTAACTTTGACGGGGTAATATCCCTCCCCACTGACATAATATTAAACCTTATGTCCACGGTATTCCGTTTTTAGAATGGGAAACGATGAATAAATCGTCAAAACCGTCTACATTAGTTAGGGCTTAGGCTTAGATTGAAATTACAGAGTAATGAAACGCAGCGCACTCTCCCCGCCACCGGTCCATGTGTCGCCCATCCACAGTCCATGTGTCGCCCGGTCCATGTGTCGCCCATCCGCAGTCCATGTGTCGTCCGGTCCATGTGTCGCCCGGTCCATGTGTCGCCCAGTCCATGTGTCGCCCGATCCATGTGTCGCCCGGTCCATGTGTCGCCCATTTACGATCCAATGCCGGTCCAAATTTGACACGCAGCGTACTCTCCCCGCCACCGGTCCATGTGTCGCCCATCTACAGTCCATGTGTCGCCCGGTCCATGTGTCGCCCATTTACGGTCCAATGCCGGTCCGCCAAAAGTTTTGGAGCGATGCGTCTTGTCGTTGACTGTGATACGTGAGGTCCGAATTCGTCGTCTTATCCGCGACGACTGCTTCATTTGATCCGTGCAGATCCAAGGACGTGTGGTGTGCTCGTTGAGTCCACCAGTCGCGGAGTGAGAGTTTGTGTCCTCCTCGATCCCGAGGACGATGTGTCTTGACGTCTTCTTCTCTGCTGACATCCACAGTCGGTTCCTGTCTTCTATCCACTCATTTACTGCTCTCCGCCCTCCATCACTCTCGCTTTTGCAATTCGCCAAGTTTTCACCCACGAACCTGCGAGCATTCTCTTACGGATTTTGTCGTGAAACTAGAACCAAGCAACCTAACACATTTTGGGTCAACTAAAACGAGCCTAAAAATGAAAAATTGAGCGGAATTCCATATAGGGTGATGGGAAAATTGAACAGGACTTCCATCAAGCTAAAAGAACTTATCGTTTCCATTTGTTCAATTCTTCCATCTTTTCTGTTTTGTAAGTGAAAACTTCAGATTTCCACTAAATTTTCAAAAAAACATGTTTGGCGATATCGTAGGTTCTTTGTTACATGCATCGGATCTTTTTCTGTCCACTTGCAGTGTTTGACGTTCTGCAACGAGCGTAACATTTTTCAAGTTATTTCTTGTTTAGTCACCTTGTACATCTTGTTAATTCCACACAAGGTCTATGTAGGAGTCCAGAATCAACTGAAATATCAATTTGATTACTTCACTTCACAAAAACCAACCTGACAGCTCTGGTAACGTTCAACTTCTTCCTCTGTCATCTTGAAGTCGAGCGAATCTGAGTTACAATCTTCTTATCTTGACCAAATTAAACACGAAGCAGCGGGTTATAGTTTGTCTGAAACTCGAATTTTGAATTACTTATCAATCGACACTCACCAATTCTTTTTTGATCTCGAGATTTGACCATGAATAGACGGGTTGTCGGCAGCCTAAAGTTCGATTTCAAAATAACTCATCAATCGATACTCACCAAATCTTCCTCGATGGCTTTATCATGATGTCAACTCCAGAACTGTTGTAAGACCTCGACAGTGCCCGACAGTATGCAAACCCCCAACCGTATAGTCACAGGTTCATATCCATCAATGCAGCTATCGACTAATGGACGGCCAGGTCCCATTAGTCACATTCGTACCAGCACTTAGTGTTGGTACCATCATCACCAGATGGCACAGGAGTACATCATCGTGTAGATAAAATGGCAACTCCTTTGAACGCCGCCAACATGCCGCGGGCACTTCAATCTCACTGGTCCATTAGAGACGAATATCAGGCGACAAACAATCCCACAATTCCTCTAAAAGTCAATTTACAGGCTCAACGAAAGCGCAGCGAGGCCGTGTAAAAGGACCACGATCATCAACACATGATCGGTCGAGACCTCCATCATTCCCATCTACTTAATCTTTATCGTTGTCTATCTTACCACCGCTCTTTGTAGACTTAGCATCTAAATAAATCCCTCTTACTTTTCGTCTAGTTTTCCTCTAGCTTGCACACAGACAAATAGTTAACTCTCTATTACCAGCAACTTTCAGGTCGATTATCTACCACCCCAATACTTATATCCTTCGTCGCTCCAACAAGACAATGCCAACGTTCACGGTCGTCACACCATCAGACGACATCAGCATCGGCAAACAGGTAAACTCGCGCCCCGCAACTTTTAGGTAGGTCGGTTATCTACCACCTCAATACTTATGTCGCTCCAACAAGACAACAACTACATACACTATTCGTCAATGCAGCTAGTTACAGTACACCGAAGAAATCAACTCGGAAGCATACAAGCATAAAATTCGACAATCGAACAATGTCTTCCGAACCCGTCAACACTCGTTCCAGTTTATCTGCCCTCTTCAGAAAAGCAAACCCCGCCACCTCAGCAATCGTCGGAGACTTGGTAAATCTTCGCGAGGCTGTCTTGAACACCATACAATCAGTCACTCACACCCAGAAGAACGGTACAAAAGTAGCTGTTGTATACAGGACATTCACGACCGAGGAAGAAGAAGAGAGATCCAACGTCAAGCGGACGTAGAAACCTCGAGGCTACCGACACATCGCGGCAACATACAACTCACTGACGAACAAACGGTCACCATCCGAGACATCATCGACTACGACGTCAGGGACAATAAGTTCTCGATCATCGACGCCCCCCATATGGTTCCGGCAAGACAATCACAATAGCCGCTCTAATACATCAAGCCCTCCAAGCTAAGAACGACAAGCACAACAATCCTACCGTCTAACAAAACTTTCACATGGCTGTCATTTCCAAAAACAACGCAACCATCGCAACTAACGTGCATCGTTTCCTGGCGACCGAAACCAAGGACCTCATTTCCGCTTCACGACTCATCACACCGTCAAATTTCTTCGCCGACATGATCATCCGAACCCCGTTGGACCTACCACATCAAATCCTCACCAACTTCAAAGGATGTGCCACCTCGGTGAAGGACATTAACAAAATCACCAAGTCTTACGACAAATACCGACAAACCGAAAAACGACCCGATGACTCGTCTCCCACCGAACTGTACTCGCTTCGTCGTAAAATCACTTCCACCGTCCGGAAGAATCAGAACAAAGCCATGGCCGTCCTCCAGACACAAGTAATCTTTGCAACTACGGACACGCTTCTGACGTCGTTCAGTGACGTCATCGCACACCTCGACGTCATCATCATTGACGAAGCTACACAGTTACGAACGATGGTCCTACTCTACCTATGCGCGGTACTCCTCACACATACCAAAATCGTATTAGTGGGAGACGTGAGAAGTGAAAAGATTCAACCAAAACTTTCCTCATCCATGACCAATACACAATGGACTCCCCAAAAGGGTCGGCTCATCTACAGCCAACCCCCTGGAAGCAGGGATGGCCATGGATTTGGTTGAAATACTCTTCCTCAATGACGTCGACCCAAAAGACGTCTTGGTATTGACACTCTACACCGCTCAGAAGATGCTGATCTCAGAAAGACTGACGTCAAGGAGAGGACGATTCGCAGAAGTCAACGTCCACTCTGTGGTCACGCTTCTGACGTCGTTCAGTGACGTCATCGTACACCTCGACGTCATCATCGATGACGAAGCTATACAGATACGAACGTCCTGCTGTCATGACACCATTGTGACAAAAAGTTACTGACGAAGCAATTTTTCAATTTTTTTTTCAAGATCTTTTTTTTTCAAGACGTTTACCTCTTTTTACCTACACATTCTTGAAAAATTGTTTTTATAGTTAAGAAAATATCTCTCAATAAAAAAGGAACATAAGAGAAAGTAGAAAAAACATGAAGCAAAACTGTGTTTGGTAGTGAACAAAATTATGACTAATTTGAAAATTTTGGTGAAAAACGGACTGAAGTAACTCAACTTTTTTATTGTGTTAACGTCTTCCGATGTTGGAAGCACTTACAGAGAAAAATCGAGGGTGATAGCTCCAGTTTGATATAAATTTGTGCGTTGTGAGAAGACAGGAACAGCAGAAAGCGGAGAGATCGACTGTAAAAAAAGCTCAGAAAGAGTGAGAAAGTGTGAGCTTACCATGCGAGCATCCACAGAGTGGACGTTGACTTTTGCGAATCGTCCTCGCCTTGACGTCAGTCTTTCTGTGATCAGCATCTTCTGAGCGGTGTAGAGTGTCAATACCAAGACGTCTTTTGGGTCGACGTCATTGAGGAAGAGCTTCGTCAACGAGGATGACGTCGAGGTGTGCGATGACGTCACTGAACGACGACAGAAGCGTGCCCACAGAGTGGACGTTGACTTTTGCGAATCGTCCTCTCCTTGACGTCAGTCTTTCTGTGATCAGCATCTTCTGAGCGGTGTAGAGTGTCAATACAAAGACGTCTTTTGGGTCGACGTCATTGAGGAAGAGCTTCGTCAACGAGGATGACGTCGAGGTGTGCGATGACGTCACTGAACGACGACAGAAGCGTGCCCACAGAGTGGACGTTGACTTTTGCGAATCGTCCTCGCCTTGACGTCAGTCTTTCTGTGATCAGCATCTTCTGAGCGGTGTAGAGTGTCAATACCAAGACGTCTTTTGGGTCGACGTCATTGAGGAAGAGCTTCGTCAACGAGGATGACGTCGAGGTGTGCGATGACGTCACTGAACGACGACAGAAGCGTGCCCATAGAGTGGACGTTGACTTTCGCAAATCGTCCTCTCCTTGACGTCAGTCTTTCTGTGATCAGCATCTTCTGAGCGGTGTAGAGTGTCAATACAAAAACGTCTTTTGGGTCGACGTCATTGAGGAAGAGATTCGTCAACGAGGATGACGTCGAGGTGTGCGATGACGACTCACTGAACGACGACAGAAGCGTGCCCACAGAGTGGACGTTGACTTTTGCGAATCGTCCTCGCCTTGACGTCAGTCTTTCTGTGATCAGCATCTTCTGAGCGGTGTAGAGTGTCAATACCAAGACGTCTTTTGGGTCGACGTCATTGAGGAAGAGTATTTCAACCAAATCCATGGTCATTCGTGCTTTCAGGGGGTTGGCTGTAGATGAGCCGACCCTTTTGGGGAGACCATTGTGTGTTGGGAATTGATAAGGAGAGTTTTGGTTGAATCTTCTCACTTCTCACGTCTCCCACTAACACGATTTTGATATGTACGGGGAGTACCGCGCATAGGTAGAGTAGGACCATCGTTCGTAACTGTGTAGCTTCGTCAACAATGATGACGTTGAGGTGTGCGATGACGTCACTGAACGACGTCAGAAGCGTGTCCGTAGTTGCAAAGATTACTTGTGTCTGGAGGACGGCCATGGCTTTGTTCTGATTCTTCCGGACGGTGGAAGTGATTTTACGACGAAGCGAGTACAGTTCGGTGGGAGATGAGTCATCGGGTCGTTTTTCGGTTTTTCGGTATTTGTCGTAGGACTTGGTGATTTCGTTGATGTCCTTCACCAATGTGGCACATCCTTTGAAGTTGATGAGGATTTGATGTGGTAGGTCCAACGGGGTTCGGATGATCATGTCGGCGAAGAAATTCGATGGCATTATGAGTCGTGAAGCGGAAACGAAGTCCTGGGTTTCGGTCGCCAGGAAACGATGCACGTTAGTTGCGATGGTTGCGTTGTTTTTGGAAATAACAGCCATGTGAAAGTTTTGTTAGACGGTAGGATTTTTGTGCTTGTCGTTCTTAGCTTGGAGGGCTTGATGTATTAAAGCGGCTATTGTGGTTGTCTTGCCGGAACCATATGGGAGGCGTCGATGATCGAGAACTAATTGTCCCTGACGTCGTAGTCGATGATGTCTCGGATGGTGACCGTTTGTTCGTCAGCGAGTTGTATGTTGCCGCGATGTGTCGGTAGCCTCGAGGTTTCTGCGTCCGGTTGACGTTGGACCTCTCCTCTTCTTCCTGGGTCGTGAATGTCCTGTATACAACAGTTACTTTTGTACCGTTCTTCTGGGTGTAAGTGACTGATTGTATGGTGTTCAAGACAGCCTCGCGAAGATTTACCAAGTCTCCGACGATCGCTGAGGTGGCGGGGTTTGCTTTTCTGAAGAGGGCAGTTAAACTGGAACGAGTGTTGACGGGTTCGGAAGACATTGTTCGATTGTCGAATTTCATGCTCGTATGCTTCCGAGTTGATTTCTTCGGTGTAATGTAACTAGCTGCGTTGACGAATAGTGTATGTAGTTGTTGTCTTGTTGGAGCGACATAAGTATTGAGGTGGTAGATAACCGACCTACCTAAAAGTTGCGGGGCGCGAGTTTACCTGTTTGCCGATGCTGATGTCGTCTGATGGTGTTACGACCGAGGGTGTTGGTGTTGTTCTATAGTGTGACAAACGATATAAGTATTGTGGTGGTAGACATACTTATCTGAAAGTTTAGGTGTTATTGTGCATCGTTTGTTAGATTCGTGTGAATGACAGATCGTCTCAGTGACCACGGGTTTAGCAATAATTCGGCGACGCCGAAACGTTGGACTCAATAAATATTGCTAAACCCGTGATCACTGAGACGATCTGTCATTCACACGAATCTGAAAGTTCATGACCGGCTTATCTGAAAGTTTTGCAGCTGTTGTTACCTGTGGCGTTGTCTAGATTTGATGATTTTGATACTGAGTGCGGGTGCAATTGTCTTATCCAAGCTTGCTTCTGCAACATGACGGTACTGATGCACAGGAAATAGAACGTGAGTGAGAGAGAAAAGAAAAGTGGATTGATAAGAGAATTTGTAAATGTATTTTCTGAAATCTGCGTAAAGCACAGAATTGCGGATCGGTCGAGGGAAAAGAAACCAAAAGATGAGAAGCATGACGTTGACGACTTACAGAGCTACCTCTAATTTGTAGGCATTACGTTATCGGTACCCAAGGGATTCTGGGGTTTACGCAAACTAGGAGCGACCAGAAGTGACTAGGAAATTTGACAGGATTTTCTGTTTGGGCGACGTTAGATGTCTTGACCTGGTGGCCTATAAAACATATAAAAGGAGACCTATGAACAGAAGAAATTCGGTACATTTTCTTCTTGCAGGAAGAAAATGTACCGAATTTTGAGAGGCCCCTGAATTCCTCATCAGGAATATTCTACTCACCAAACAATTAACGCGCGATTTGTTTAGATGCTAAGTCCACGAAGAGAGGTGGGAAGATAGATTCGTCTCTAATGGACCAATGAGATTGAAGTGGCCGCGGCATGTTGGCAGCGTTCAAAGGAGTTACCATTTTATCTACACGATGATGTATTCTTATGCCATCTGGTGATGATGGTACCAACACTAAGTGCTGGTACGAATGTGACTAATGGGACCTGGCCGTCCATTAGTCGATGGCTGCATTGATGGAGATGAACCTGTGACTATACAATTGGGGGTTTGCAGACTGTAGGGCATCGAGGTCTTACAATAGCTCTGGAGTTCTGACATCAATAAAAACTTGGTGAGAATCGATTGATGAGTAAGAGACTGCCGACAACCCGCCTATTCATGGTCAAATCTCGAGATCAAAATAGAATTGGCGAGTGTCAATTGATGAGTAATTTGAACTTTGAGATTCAGACAAATTATAACCGGCTGATTCGTAGTCAACAGAAGACATGTTTCATTCGGTCAAAATCAGAAGATTGTAACTCCGAGCCGCTCGACTTCAAAATGAAAGAGGAAGAAGTTGAACATTACCAGAGTTGTCAGGTTGGTATTTGTGAAATGAAGTAATCAAATTGAAATTTCAGTAGATTCTGGGTTTCTGCATAGACGTTGTGTGGAATTAACAAGATGTACAAGGTGAGTAAACAAGAAATAACTTGAAAAATGTTGCACTTGTTGCAGAACGTCTAACACTGCAAGTGACAGAAGAAGATCCGATGCATGTCATTCAATGTCTACTCATCAAGATAAAAATCTAAATATCTAAAGCTCTCATGGAATATTTTTGTACTTCTGTTTGCTTGTGCTTGTAGGTACAACTATAAAACACAATATTTATAGAAGATCTTTCACAAACGTGAAGAAAGACATTGCTAGTTCTTGAGGTGCTTCCATCGCCGCAAAATGGCCCATGTCGATTTCAACATGATGTGTGATGTTGAAATAATATCTCGAGATTTCAATAGGCAGGCCATCGTACATTTCGTGAATCCCACTCGCATGTCCTGTTGGTACTTTTATGTACTTCCTGAATTGGGGTTTACCTACAAGACAACAGGATTCACTAACGAAGACAACTCCCTCATGGTGTTGTCCAAAAAGAATTCTCTGTAGAATCTCTGAGATGTGGCGATGTTCTGGTTCACCCAGTAGACCATCACCATGGTCAGAAGCTCATCGTTGGTGAATTTTCTGAAATATTTTTTGACAAGATGACCAATGCACCTGTCAAAGAACAGGTTAAGCGCAAGCTGATCCTTTCTCCAGGTAGTAAGTCATCCGAGTCTAAGCGCACGAAAGCGGACGACGAGCTCGCCAAGCTCGTGGAAGACTTTTCAATTCCTGGAAGAGAAATCTCCCAGATGGAAATGGCATCTAGTTTCTCAGCAATCGCGAGCCTTCTCACGACTTGTTTCTCGCATCTTAACTCTCTTTCAGCGGAATTAACTGCGTGCAAAGAGAAAATGGAAACGAGCCAAGCAACTTGTTTATCTCTGCACACCTGCACCTCTCAATCGGTGTCCAGCGAGATAGCGGCGATCAAAGAACAGTTGGTCAATATCGATCACTATGATCACTTGCTGTCTCAAAACACTGTGCAAGAGAGTGGGGGTGACGCCGCGCCTACAGAAGAAGAGCCTATGGATGTAGGTCCTTCAGGTCCTACTCCTAAGTTGAAAACTTCTAAGAAAGAAAAAGAAGGTAAAGGTAAAAAGTTTAGTCTCAACGAAATTCAGGAGGCTTGTCGTGCTGAAATAGAAGCAAAAGAACGGAAGAGGTCGGCCGTCATTCGCCATCTTCCTGAAAGTTGTCTCGAAGCTGTCCACAGCGTGTCAACAGATATAAACTCTGTCAAGACACTTCTCAATCTGCTAGATATTGATGCCGTGCCAACCAACTGCTTCCGCATGGGTGTCAGAAGAAGAGGTCCTAGGCCGTTGAAGGTTATCTTCGCACGGTCAGAAGATCTGAATACGCTTCTAGCAAAAAAGAAGCAAGTCAGTAAGATTCAGAAGTTTAAGGGTATTTGGATCGATCCCTCGAGAACGAAAGAAGAGCGTGCTGAACTGGCCAAGAAACGGCAAAATACACGTAAGTCAAACTCAAAAGGTAATGTTCACACACGCCAAGCTCCAATCCAAACGTATCACAACACTGGGGTGAATTTAAACAGTAACTCAGGGGGAGGCGCTCCAATGGGGTCAGATCCGAACATCGGGGTTCCCAGTAGGGTCCCTCTACAGTCAGGGCCGCCATTTGTTCAAAATGCTATCAGAATGGGTGGTAACCCGCAACCCTTATACCAAATTCAGAATATAAATCCTGTTAAGTGGTGGAATGGTGGGCCATCATACGCACAATGTCTTCAAGGTCCTCCCAGCTACCAAGTCAGACAGGACCACGACATTGCAAGACAGTCGGGATACGTAGCACAACAACAACAGCCTGTTCAACAGACGCAGATCCCTGGCTACTCCCAACATCCTCCACAAGGAATCTTCAACTATTGTCAGGGAAACGGCTATCCGGAAGGCATTGTCTAGATGGTGATAAAGGTTGTTTTAAAAATTCTACAAACGTCTCAAGTGCAACTGAGGAAAACGCCGCACAGTCACACCCTTTATCGTGGTACTATTGCAATGCTAGATCATTACTTTCCAATAGATTACCATTAGTTGCACTTATACAACAACACAATTTTGACTTAATTGCGATAACTGAAACTTGGCTTAGCAAAGATTTTGTTTCGTCTAACTTAACAAACGAGTTAACCGATTATACTATTGTTCGCACAGATAGATTGAAAGGTCGCGGAGGTGGTGTTTGCCTCATTTTAAAAAAACACATTCACTACCGCTCGATTGTGGACCTGTCAGTACAATCTGGTTTTGAAGCTCTAGGGGTCGAACTATCAGACGAATACTGCGAAAAATCTCTACGAGTAGCAGTAGTTTATCGCTGTCCTACGTGCAACATTAGTAACAACAAGCTTTTATTAGAAAGTATAGGTGATTTTATATCTTCTGAATCTTCCAGTCTTGTAGTAGGTGACATTAACCTTCCCTCCATAGATTGGTCAAACACACCCACAACGACAGGTTCACAGGAAAAAGATCTTATCGATTTCCTGATACAACACGATCTACACCAACATGTGAGGTTTGCAACGCGAGATAAAAATACTCTCGATCTTCTTATTTCTAGTAAAAACTCGGTCAGTGATCTTGCGGTTTGTCCACCTTTAGGCACATCTGACCACAATGCTTTCACCTTTTCAACACCATCCCTTAATCTAATACGTGAAACTATATATATGCGATCGTACAAAAAACTCGACACAAAAAGCCTTTTTTCAGTTCTGAAAAAAATTAAATGGCATAAAATCTTTGGTAGCTCTGTTAATGCTGATGACTGCTACGAAAAATTTATATCTATATGCTCGACTCTTTTTGACAATTTTGTCCCAGTTATCAAAGTTCAGAGCAAGTATGATATTTTACCGCCACATCTCCAGCGAATGCATGAGCATCGAAATTGTCTGTGGGGCCAATTTCAACGTACTGGAAGGGAAAATGATAAAATGAAGTTTAGGGATTACACGGTGCTGTACAAGAAACAGTTAGGACTCTTTAATAGGAATATTGAAAATCGAAAAAGCAGGCTACCAAAAAGAGCCTTCTATAGTTTTCTTAACAACCGTATGAAAGGTAACTCAACAAAAGCCGCCTCTCTAGTAAATGAGAAAGACGAGCCGATAACGTCCGATATCGCCAGAGCGGAAGCCTTAGCATCATTTTTTGAGCAACAATTCCGTGAACCTGATGTTTCTCAAGTACCTCTCACCAGTAGTTATGATTCAGATATGAATATGCCTTGGTTCGATCGCAACTCAATCACCATAGAACTCCTACGATCAAAAACCTCGACATCACTAACAGCTGATGGGATACCCTTCAAATTCCTGAAAATCATTGCGGATCAGATAAGCTATCCACTTGAGTTGATTTTCAATTTGAGCATAATGTACGGAGTAGTACCAAGAAAGTGGAAACAAGCAATTGTTGTTCCTATTCAGAAATCGACCAACCCTCGCATGGTCTCGGATTTTAGACCGATTTCAATAACTTCGCAATTATGCAGAATCTTTGAAAGACTTATGAAAAATCATATTACTAAGTTCCTTGACTCAAAGCAAATCCTACCACATGAGCAATTCGGCTTCCGCTCCAAAAGAGGCACCGAATCCCAAATGCTTGGTGTCGTGGACGACTGGACGAAGGCTCTCGATATGAGCAAACAGATCGATGTGATCTATTTTGATTATGAGAAAGCCTTCGACCGAGTAGACCACTTCCTACTCATCTGTAAGTTGTATGAAATTGGGTTGAATAGGAAAACTATCAGCTGGATAAGTAACTTCCTTTCTGAGAGAACCTTCCAAGTTCGTATTAATGATAGTTTATCCGCCCCCAGACCAGCTACAAGTGGTGTACCCCAGGGTTCGGTGATCTCACCATTGCTGTTCTCCCTGTTTATCACTGATCTTCCAATCAGCATACGCCAGCTTGACACTAAGGTAAAAGTCAAAATGTTCGCGGATGACATCAAGATCTATAGTATCATTGATTCCCCCGCGGACATCACGACTTTACAGAGTGTAATTGATCTGATTCACGACTGGTCCAGTCGGAACAAGCTCACACTGTCAGAGAAAAAGACCCAGATGATAACCCTGGAAAAACGTAGAGCGGATTCATCGTATACGTTGGGTAACAGCCACCTGATATCCAGAGTTAGTAAAGTAAGGGACCTAGGATTTATTGTAACAGAAGAGCTTTCATTTAAGGAACATTGGCGAACGTATGTCAACAAAGCTAAGTACATGACCCACACTATTTTCAAAACGTTTAGTAGTCATAGACCTAGCTTTTTAACAAAGCTTTACACAACATACGTTAGGCCAATCATCGAGTACGGGACTACAGTGACTTCCCCCGGTCTAGTGAAAACGCGGAACCTCATTGAATCGGTCCAGCGCGATTACACTAGGAAAATTTACATTCGCCTCTACGGCTACAGATTGTTCTGGGCAAAGCGAAGTCAATTCTCGTATAACGCGCGTATCGCCAATCTAAAGCTCCAGGAACTTAGCGCACGGAGAGAAATGGCGGATAATAACATGGTGCGAAAAATTATACACGGAAAAGTTGAGATTAATCCTGAAGACTTGTTCAAAATTACAGAGTCAAGAACAAGAGGTAGCTCGCGGAAACTCTCTTACGACGTACCAAAGAAAAAGATCCGAGAATACGCATTTGTGCCTCGTGCAGTTAAATCGTACAACGCTCTTTCAAAGAAGAAAAGAACCGGAACATAATTTTGTAACTTAACGAATTTTACACACTTTTGACATATATATTTTTCTCCTTCTTTTTGTATATCTTTTACTCTCGCCTTCCGGGAATAAACTATCTATCTAAAAGGAGAGAGAGAGAGAAAGGGGGAGAGAGAGAGAGAGAGAGAGAAAGAGAAAGAGAGAGAGAGAGAGCGCGAGAGAGAGAGAGAAAAGAAGAGAGGGAGAGAGAGAGAGAGAGAGAGAGAAAACCAACCGATGGGAACAAGCTTCCGACGAGCTCGTGAACAAACGCAAGAGCGTTTTTAGCTGGACTAATGGTCAACATATTGCTGTGAAGTCCATAAACGCTGAAACAAAATCCTTAAGCTTTTTTGTCAATGACAAGTCTTTGAGATGAGAAATGTTAGGAGAAGATCTGTGACCCACCTTTCCGGCCAAGCCGCAGTGATCATCTTCGTAATAACCGCTCCCCAATCACCAGCCTGACAATAGAACTTTTTGTGTCCGAGACGTTCCATCAGCTTCCTGAAGACTCTTGCAGCAGCCAGCTGGGAGAAACCAGTCTTCCTCGGCTGTTCGGACCATCCGTAACCAGGGATCGATGGGGCAACGACGTCAAAGGCAAACTGAATAAGAGAGTAGGTCATATCTTTGTGAACCTCTTACATCCACATTGATTCCATGTTTTTTGGGGTTGTTCAGTATCGGGATGAACTTGTGGAATTCATAGACGCTCCCTGGCCAGCCGTGGACAACAAGTACTGGGAAGACCTTCTTGTACCCTGGCGCTGCTTTTGAGTGGATGAAGTGGACCTGGCGTTATGATGATCAAGAAATGCTCAGTTCAAATAAATCGGAAAAGATGTTTAGATGTTCTCACACATTCTTTACTAACAAGGTTGCCATACTCAGAGAAGTCAACTCTGATTGGATCCAGAAAAAATCAGATTGGATCCAGAGTTGTGTTTCCAATCGGAATGAAATATATTTCAAAACACTCGTGCTGACCAAGGATTCATCTTGTTATTTGGGTTCGGCGAGAAAATAATTCTCCGGGGCATTATAGTTATTTGAAGTATTTTATCAGATTGGATCCAGTTCTGTCAAATCGGATCCAGTGCCGTCAGATTGGATCAAATTAGCCGCTTTTTTATTTGCTGAAAAATAGACCTATAACCATGACGACACATCATGATAGTTCATTCCAATACTTTTGTTCATGATCTATCTGTTAACTCAAGTTTCGAGTACATCTGGAGCATTTAAAAACAATCAGAAAAGTCAACTCTGATTGGATCCAGAAAAATCAGACTGGATTTCAGTTTTTCCCAAACTAGATGAGGTTGGATCCGATCTGAGTTGCCTTCTCTGAGGAATGGAGATATGTAGGTTTCATTGATTTCAGCATGATTGAAAGCCTACCTGAAGTCCTTCAATCTGTGTCTTGAAGTTGGGGAAAGAGTTAAAAATCGCTTCGGACTTTCTCCAATCGTATTCCGTCAACCAATACTCTTTTACTTTCTGAATCGGAAAAGTGAATACTATTATGACAGCTTCACCTTCAGATGGTTCACATTGAACCCATAGTAGAAATCATTTGCGTCTTCCAGTTGACTGTGGCCGATTCGGGCAGATTTCAGTCTGTTCTTCAGGTCCTGAATCAATAACTTGACAGATCTATTTCAATGAAAAAGGCTATTTGGCCACATTGTCTTTTCACGACCTGTTCTCAGAACGGTGTAAACGCCATAGGATAGGCTCTGTTGGAGCCGAGATACGGATCAAGTTTTTAATTCGATCAGACCGCGAGCTGCTGCGCGGCATCGATGAGCTTTATTAAGATCATTCCAAGCACCCAGTTTTTCTATTACTAGGGTCTTCACTGTATGAGACAAAACCTACCTGAAGAACTTCTTCAGGGACTTCAATTTTGAAGGGGACGATCTTCGGATCATCTTTTCTTGGGGTTCCTGTTCCGAAGTACCCATTTTCTGAGACTTGTACCTGAATAATTAGAACTTTTTTCGGGTTTTCAGGTTCTCAGTTTATCTGGTTTTTCGAGACTCATTTTTCACAAGGCCTGTTAGCGAAGCTAAGAAGGATCAAGGAAAGTGTGCGGTTGCGTCGGTGCATTGGCAGTTCACACACGCCGCTTACCGTAACACTTTGATTTTCTAATTATTGATATTATTGTTTAGCCCAAATTCATTTGTTTATTAAGGTTTTATACCATTCTTTATGTATTTATATTATTTGTAGCCTCTTGTTATCCTGCCTCATCATAATTTCATTATATGTATTGCAGGAGAACCAGAGAGGCTGGTTCTTTTTACTGGGGAATCAATAAATTGTTAGTCAATCAGTCTATTGGTTGAAGAAGGAGGTCGAAGACCCAAGAGTACCTGCTGAAAGTAAAACATATTTTCACAAGGCCTATGACGAAAGGCCAATTAGTTTTGTTTGCAGATCGAGATAAGTGCATGGCGTCACCGATTTTTTTGGTTAATGGAAGATATTATTTTCTAAGTGTTAACTTCGAGAATTTTTTCTTACCAAATAATCGGTTAGAGCACATAAAATCAAGTAAAACACTTTAATTCGAATATTGTAGAATTTAGTTTTTAAAACTAACCTTGTCTATTGGACCGGATCTGATGTAGGTTTGAGCAATTAGAGCGACTATGAAAGCAGCGATCCAACTTTTTGTAGAAGGCATCTTTGATACTGAAATGAACACTAGAAAATAGGCTAGAGAGGCCTAACTACAACGTAGTCAAATTAACAAAACACTGACATGCGGAGGAACGTTGCCGATCAGAAAACACTTTAGTCAATGATCACAACTTTGGAATAGAATTTTTCTGAACACTACGATCGCAGTTGTCGCCAGTGAATAGAGATAGAGAGAGTGAGAAGAAAGAAAGAGAGAGAGAGAGAGAGAGAGAGAGAGAGAGAGAGAGAGAGAGAGAGAGAGAGAGAGAGAGAGAGAAGAGAGAGAGAGAGAGAGTGAGAAGAGAGAGAGAGGGAGAGAGAGAGAGACAGAGAGAGAGAGAGAGAGAGAGAGAGAGAGAGAGAGAGAGAGAGAGAGAGAGAGAGAGAGAGAGAAGAGAGAGAGAGAGAGAAAGAGAGAGAAAGAGAGAGAAAGTGTGTGTCCCGAATTCAATGAAAAATAAATAAATCTTTATTTTCTTTCTGTACAGACACTAATTATGACTAAACCATTGAGATCATCAAGAAATACAGTTTTACAAAGAATTAGTACACCCCAGTCTTGAAACCACTGCTTTTGGTAAGAACGAACGGGTCGATGTTGTCGTAGTTGGAAGTCTTGACGTCAATAAACCCAGTCGAGATGTTCGTATCATTGTGGACGGTGAGAATTGAGTAGCCAAAGTTGCCGAGACGCTTGACAGAAAATGGTTGAGCAATGGTTTCGTTGGGTAGAATGTGGGTGTGACAGCCCTGGAATAGGTAAAATTGAAGGTTGCCAGGTCGTAATAATTTGATTTTTTGAAACTTTAAGATTGGATGATAAAAAATCCAGAAGAAATTCTAATCAGATTTAAAGACAGTCTCGTTTTCGATAATTTGAGTATCCGGTAACACTTTGGTAGAGTTTCGGTATTACTCTGGTAACTTTTCGGTAAAACTTTGGTAAAGTTCCGGTGTTACTTTGGTAACTCTTCAGTAACACCTTGGTAACGTTCCGGTAACACTTTGGTAACGTTCCGGTAACACTTTGGTAACGTTCCGGTAACACTTTGGTAGCGTTCCGGTATTTTTCCGAAACTTTCTAGATAAAAACTATAAAATCATCATATATATAAACGAAGGATCCTCCGCCCGTTTTGCCCGACCCCTTTTTGGTGAAGCCGATTTTTTGGGTGGTCCTTTCGGATTTGGTTGTAAGGGGGGGGGGAAGAAGGGTTGTGCAAAAATGCCCAGAAGGGAGATGCGAACCCGCGACGAGCACGTGAAAGTTGTCTGCTTTAACCAATCGGCCACCGCTGCACGAATTTCGAAATTTTGTGGCGACAGTTCGCGTGAGTAGTCATGTCTGTGGAGGTCGAAGTGTGTTATTGCATTGGTTCTAACAACACTAGCATTAGTTACGGTCGCATTCGGATTGGAGAGAGTGTGTGTGTGGGGAAAAAGGCCCCGAGCGTAGCGAGGCCAAGCGTGCTTGTTTAAAACTTATTTGGTAGTATACTTCAATGCTACCCTAGAAACGAAATAATGGGCTGTTGTTATCAACATCGAGAATCTATCAACACTGCTTAGTTAGAGGTGTACGTACTCTTACACACTCCACCAGTATCACACTGTCTCACAAATGTGAAAAAGACAAATAATCATGGTAAATGAAAAGTTTTTACAGTAAAATAGAAAGATAAAATCGATTAGCCCGTAAACCTACACAACTCACTCTCTAACCGTGAATTATCTCTGTGCTCTCTAATTTTCGCCGTTGTTCTCACCTCGGCGCATGGGCAAGGAGACGTAATGTATTTCGTTTCCAGAGTATTCACAAAAAATATTTCTAAATTAAACTCACCGCTGCTCCAGTCAATGTGTACACCGGCGTCGGCGAATCATGGAAATGGTTTTCACTGGGCTGGACAAAAGGTTCACCTTGATACATGGGCCAATATCTTAAAACCGGAAATAAGCTCCGTGACTGCTTCGAGCTCACCGTTCATAAGTATGCTCATGAGCCCAGAAAACCATGTCAACTCCAGCCTGATTGAAAAGTTTCTCCAACCCAGGGAATCCTGGGGCTCCGTTGCGGGTCTGCAACGCTTTTTTTCATCTATTCAGAGATTTGTCATTTACCAAAAGATTCTCTTCTTTGTTGCATCCTTTCTTCTTCTTGGAGCTGCAATACATCGGGCGGTGCATAAAAAGGATTGTCCAGCTTTTCTCATTCTGAATTTTTTTCTTGTAAAGGTTTTTCCCAATTTTTTTCAAAAACTATACCCAAATCCTATTTTATTCCCCATAATCCTACCGTCTTAAACAACTTCACATCAAATGAGCTCTCACTCAGCCTAATTGGAGCCACAAAAAAATTTTCGTCGTAATTTGGTCGATTTTGCGCCTATCGTGTGCTCTTTACATCATATTTTCTTTGACGGAGTAAAAACAAAACAAAATTTACTTTGTGCAGAACTTTTGTCCTGTGACTTCAATTTTTTTAATTCGCCAAAAGTTTCGAAGAAACTATCTGCGAAGGATTAGAATCGAGGTCATTGGGGTCCAAAATTAAAATAAGAAAGCCTAACAAGCATAGATCTAGGTCCTAAACCTCTCAGGAAGCCCTCCAATTCCAAACAGAATCAAAAGTCAACTAGTACCTCTTCTAGGTCCTGCTTCAACCATTTGTACTGGATTTGAGCTTCTCTACTCATGTTAAATCCATAGTATTCAGTGCTAATTCCGACAAAATGAACAGGGCCCATGTCGAAACTCCAGAATTGATTGTCATCTAGAAGTCCGTTCTTCGGCATTGTGTAACGGTTGATGTAGTGGTTGAAATTTTCGTTTTCTTCATGATTTCCAGCGATGGTCTGAAACTTGAATGTGAATCTAGATTCTTTTCTTTCCGAATACCACCTTGCAATGTTGAAAAAGTTTTTTAAATATTCAAGTCATTAAATTCAGAATTCTCCAAAGAAAACAATGGCTTGATTATTTTTAATCTATTTTGTCAAAGAAAATTTCTAGTTCCAACTTGAAGAAAGATTTTTTTGCTTTCGCTTTGCTCGTGATGATTTTGTGAACAGAAATTTTCAATTTTAACTTAAAGCAAAATATCTTTACACTTGCCTCGTTCCTGTTGATTTTATGGATGAAAATTTCTAGTTTTAACTAGGAGAATATGATTTTGATTCGAGCGTCTTCTCATTCAAATGAAAATATCTCTACTCGCGAGTTTCATCTGTTTTTGAGATGTTTTTTCTCAACTTCCGCCAGGATGCTCAAATCTTCACCGGGCTTCCAGATTTCAAACTTGAATTCTTTCTAAAGTAGACGAACTTACCATATAAGGAACCTTCGAGGTCATGGGTTCAATGGCATTCATGAAGTCATCCCCAAGCTGACCGTCATTTGAATGGAGGTCATAAGCGAAATCACCTTGAATTATACTTTACAAGCACGCTTGGCCTCGCTACGCTCGGGGCCTTTTTTCCCACACACACTCTCTCTCTCCAATCCGAATGCGACCGTAACTAATGCTAGTGTTGTTAGAACCAATGCAATAACACACTTCGACCTCCACAGACATGACTACTCACGCGAACTGTCACCACGAAATTTCGTGCAGCGGTGGCCGATTGGTTAAAGCAGACAACTTTCACACGCTCGTCGCGGGTTCGTATCTCCACTCTGGGCTCTTTTGCACAATCCCTTCCTCTCCCGCTACCCTACAACTAGAGTTGGGAATCAAGCCCGCCTGGCGGCCGCCATGGCGTGGCGGCGGTACTCGCAGCCATGGCGGCCACCGCCACCGCCATCCTTACGCCGCCACCGCCATGGCGGCCGCCCGGCATATTTGGCGGCGCTTTTTTTCAATGGGAAATTATTATTTTTTGTCGAATTTTTTACTTTTAAAATTTTTTTCTGAAATTCACTTTAGAATCTGACATTCGATTCCGACGACGTCGTCGGTGACATCGTCGATGACGTCATCGAAAAAAATTTTTTTTTGAAAAATGAAAATATTTTTCCGAATTCATTTTAGAATCTGACATCCGATTCCAATGATGTCGGTGATGACATCGTCGGCGACGTCGTCGAAAAATTTTTTCAAAAATTTTTTATTTTTGTGTCATCATGTCAGGATATCATTCCTGCCAACCAGTTGGTTCAATCACCCAAGTTTGAAGGAAGCTTCCCTGATGGCACCGACATAATTTGACACCTATGTGAGCTGTTTAGGGGGTCGTAAATCACACCAAGCCGACTTCAACACCTGTGAATGGATCTAAAATCACACTAACATGTGACTTCGACGCATATTGTTTTTGTGCATTTAAAACACATAATCTCATGGGTTAAAATCCACATTTTTAAATTATAGTTTCAGCGCGCAGATCTGGCAGAGTCGGGTTTCTTTATCGTTACTCCTAAAATCGGTCGGTTCAGCAAGCTGATGAAAAAATCTGTTTTTTTTAAAAGATACATCGCCAAGACTGTCGGAATCGTATATAAGATCCAAAGATAAACTCAGAAAATTTGACTTTTCAAAAAAAAAATCCGGTTTTTTCGCCGTTGAAATCGTCGACGATGCCATCGAATTCGAATTTCAGATTCTATGATAAATCAGAAAATAAATTTCAAAAAAATTTGGATACAAAAAAAGCAAATTTCCACTGTACGAAAGCACCGCCACGGCCGCCATGGCGGCCGCCATGGCTGCGCTTTCGGTGGCGGTGGCTGGGCGGTGGCGGTGCTTGACTAGCGTGGCGGCCGCCATGGCGGCCGGGCGGGATTCCCAACCCTACCTACAACAAAACCGAAAAGGACCACCCAAAAAACGGCTTCACGAAAAGGGGCCGGGCAAAGTGGGCGGAGGATCCTTCGTTTATATATATGATACGTTTTATGATTTTGAAAACACTCACCAATGTGAAAAACCACATCGAACTGCCCATTCTGAGTTGCGTTGTTCAACGGTTCAATTGAATATCCATTAAAAATGCTCAGATCGGCAAAAATGGCAGCTCTCAGAGGCTTCTTGGGGTCGAGTTGAACAAAGTTGAAAATCTTCGAGACACTGTCGTCGGATACAATATGGTAGTCTTTAATTCAATCTTCCGCTACCGTACTCCGTCCAGACTTACAGTATCTCTGTCCTGGTTGTAGACCTCGCAAGGTTGCTCTATGTGTGTATCTTGTAGTTTTCATCTCGCCTTGGTCCAACCATCTAGTTACGGTAGCTTTTACAGTATTTCTCTGCCACGTTGAACTTGTACCGTAATTGAGGTATGTTGATGTTACTGTGATTTTATGGATTATTTGACCTTTCGTAATTCAGAGATACCGTAATTCCTGGTAATCCACGTAACAATCATTTCATCTTGGTTGTTCGTTAAACTCAGGTGCACTTGTTCCACTTTAGCAGTTGACAGTTGTATAAGTAGCATGAAGAGGGGAATGAATCTGATCATTTCTGGAATTTTTGTTTGGAGAAGGTTAATTACATGAAACCGGACAAATGTCCGGAGGAATACCGTACTTATATGATAATTTGTGTGACCTTATCATGACTTTTTTCATGGACAATTTGCCAATTTTCAGGCCTGCTGTTATATGCCTACACGAGCACGTATGAAATGACGATTACGTAATCGGTTGGGAGCATTTTACGGGCATGAGTGCACAAAGAACACTCAAACACAGTTTGTGATGGGGAAACCCTTCAGTACAATGTTAGAATGACAGGAATTTCATCGGTTAGAAATCGATTAATCCTGATTAAATTTTGTACGCTTGGGGAGAATAGTATTGGCAACTCAGAGAAGGCAACTCAGATCGGATCCTAGTTTGGGAAAAACTGGAATCCAATCTGATTTTTCTGGATTCAATCAGAGTTGACTTTTCTGATTACTTTTAAATGCTCCAGATGTACTCGAAACTTGAGTTAACAGATAGATCATGAACAAAAGTATTATGGAATGCATCATCATTATGTGTCATTATGGTTATAGGCGCATTTTCCATCAAATAAAAACACTGATAATTGGATCCAATCTGACAGAACTGGATCCAACCTGATAAAATCCTTTAAATAACTATAATGCCGCGGAGAATTACTTTCTCGCCGAACCCAAATAACACGATGAATCTTTGGTCAGCACGATTATTTTGAAATATATTTCTTTCCGATTCGAAACACAACTTTGGATCCAATCTGACTT
>OZ022250.1:16406949-16408355 GCA_963978915.1 Caenorhabditis parvicauda | reverse complement strand
CTTCCAATGGTCAACGAAGGATTTTTGTGTATTGAAGAAGGTGTTATAGAAGGCGAATCATTGATTGATATTATGTTGTAAGTGTTCACTGATTTTTTTTTTGCATAATGTTGAAAAATCAAAAAAAATTGAAGAGAACAAAACATTGTACACATTCAGAAGGCAGAATAAAAAGCGCCACGCGTGGTTCCATCCATGATCTTTGCTTAGGCTCTTAGGCTTCTCTTCTCTCAGGCCCCGTGCATCAAGGGTTAGGCATGACGACTAGGCTTAGGTTCATCTCATCCAATGTACACTGTTTAAAAAACAGCAGCAAATGGGATTTTTCTCGAAATAACTTGACAATTTTCGAGAATCGTGAAAACTTCAAGAACAAAAGTTGTCAAGTACAAAAAGCCACAAATTTCCTGAAAATTCAATCCATACTGGTTGACTAGTTTCAGAGTTATGCCCAAAAGACGAAAAACAGCATGTAATAGAAAATCCTGATTTTTTCTCTAAAATTGACAAAATCGAAGCGGGTTGATCAGTTTTCAAGATGTTTTATGGTAGATGATAATGGTAAGATTTTATGGGAAAGTTTTAAACTCCAAAACTTTTCGTGGACCGGCATTGAACCGTAGATGGGCGACAGTCGTCCCGAACATCTGTCACCCAATTACAGTCCAATTCCGGTCCATTCACAGTCCATTTGTCGCCCGGTCCATGTGTCGCGCACTCATAGTCGCACTGTCCAATTCATTCACTGTGCAGTATCAGTTTGATACATTATGTGGACACGCATAACTTTTGCGGGGGTATGACACATGAAATATTTTTCCTTCTATATCCGGACCCCTGGTATACGATAGTGGGTACCACTTTCAAGCCAAAACGGGCGTAACTGAACATAAATGGACCAGTGCGCCGCAGGCTCAAAAAATAAATGTTGGAACTGACATGTGCGAACACACATTACATGCTATAGTTCTTTAAAGGTGAGAACTTGCAGCATTTTTGGCTTCGGTTGGCCGCCTGCTCAAGGAGGTCCGATGAGAAACGGAAGGACCTTTGGACTTCAGAAGGTTGCTGAACTTGTAGGTAGCTGGCATGAACTTGGTGAGTACTGACATGATGATTTGTGCACAACACTTTTACCTCGATCTATACACTGCACATAGCTTCCTCTACCTGTAAATAAGTCTGGCCTCCGTAAAGATCTAACTGTTCGTTGTGAGAGTCTCGACACCTACCGTACTCATTCTGCAAAATTGAGATTAGAACGCGTTTGAAAACGACCATGCTTCTAGCGATATATGTGCACTGGCCATTGTTCAGTATTACAAGTGATATTTTTTAAAGCAAAAAATCCCATGCTTATGTTCAACGAAGCAGTTTAGGTTCTCCTGGTCTAAAACTAGCTAGAA
>OZ022250.1:16351949-16401949 GCA_963978915.1 Caenorhabditis parvicauda | reverse complement strand
CTATAACCATGATGACACATCATGTTGATTCATTCTATAATACTTTTGTTCATGATCTATCTGTTAACTCAAGTTTCGAGTACATCTGGAGCATTTAACAAATAATCAGAAAAGTCAACTCTGATTGGATCCAGAAAAATCAGATTGGATTCCAGTTTTTCCCAAACTAGATGTGGTTGGATCCAGGTTGCATTCTCTGAGGAAATTGGAATATTTTAACCTTTCTCCATGGTTTTTCAAAAATAGTTTTTGAAACACAAAAACTTATGAGGCCTTAGATAGTGGACTTGTTTTTCTAGTCGTCCTCTTCTGAGACGCAGATTAAGCTTCTGTTAGTTTGCAGGTTCGGAAAAAGTACTGTGGAAGACTTAAAAATAAAATTTTCGTTATACCTGGAGATTGATTCGGCATGTTTGGAACCCATGTAAACCCATCGGCTAGCAGACCATGTTGCATGAAAATGACACCTTTCGGAGTGGTTACTTCTGGAAAATTTCGTTTCCATGAGCTTCGTATAAGAAAAATGGGCAAATTGTAAAAGGCACCCTGGCGGACCGGCACCTCGGCACCATCAAGTCTGCCATGTTGGGAGTGGTGCCGCGAACAGTGGTGCCACTTTTTGCAATTTGGCACCACTGTTCGGTGAGAGTGGTGCCGTGGTGCCAAACTGGAAAAGGCACCCCGGCGGACCGGCACCTCGGCACCACTGCGTCCTCGGTACTAGGCATGGGCATATTGCCAATTTTTTTTTGAAACTCGAAATTTTTTTGTGAATTCGATTCAGAATCTGAAATTCGATTTTGACGTCGTTGTCGACTAAATCGTCGGTGACTTCGTCGAAAAAATTTTTTTTTCGAAATTTGAAATTTTTTGTGAAGTTGATTCAGAATCTGACATTCGATTCTGACGTCATTGTCGAAGACATCGTCGGTGACGTTGTCAAAAATTTTTTTTTTTGAAAATCGAATTTTTTTGTGATTTCAATTTAAAATCTGAAATTTGAATGTCAGATTCTCAAAAGAATCGGATTTCAGATTCTGAATTGAATTCAAAAAAAAATTTTTTTTTGACGACGTCACCGACGATGAAGTCGACGAAGACGTCAGAATCGAATTAACAAAAAACAATTTCGAACTTCAAAAAAAAAATTTGGCAATATGCCCATGCCTAGTGCAGAGGACGCAGTGGTGCCGAGGTGCCGGTCCGCCGGGGTGCCTTTTTCAGTTTGGTACCACGGCACCACTCTCACCGAACAGTGGTGCCAAATCGCAAAAAGTGGCACCACTGTTCGCGGCACCACTCCCATCATGGCAGACTAGATGGTGCCGAGGTGCCGGTCCGCCAGGGTGCCTTTTACAATTTGCCAGAAAAATGTACCTTTGCTCTTGATCCTATGAAGTTCCAGAAGATAATCATCAGAAGTACGGACTATATGAGATTCTGAGTGGTAGCCAAAGTAAGTCGCTATTTCTGGCTGTAATATTGGATGTTTTAGCTATTGGATATATTTTACAAGATCAAAGTAATTACTCAGGAAATTGGAACTTTATAAGACTTGGTAAACTTCACATAAGATCCATGTAATCTTGTAGTAAGATCCCCATAACCTACGTATAAGACCTGAGTCAGTATAAGACTTGCTAACTTCTGTTCAAGACATGCTAACTTCCATATAAGACTTTGTTACTTTCAACCAAACTCACTATACCGATGTTTAACAAGTCTTGTTACGAACATGTCAGGTCTTGTAACAAGGTTAACAGATCTTACTATGATCTTTGAATTTTTTGTCAGATTATACCTGTCAGCCTCTTAAAAGAGACAAATGTACAGCAATTTGATAGTCAGAAGCGGTGATTCAAATATGGACCGAGCAGATGAATAGAGCTCGATTATATTTAAAAACGTAAAATAATCAAGAACTTTGGTGGTCAACGACTGTTTTTTTTCAAATTCAGCATGTTTTAAAACCCTTCTCATATTTTTTCTCGTGAGAAAGTGACGCTTTTTTTCATTTGATTTTTGGATTGGCCGATGGTATTCTGGAGATGCACCATGGTATTTTGGCAGTAAGACATGGTATTCTATCAGTAAGACTTGGTATTCTGGCAGTAAGATTTGGTATTCCGACATTAAGACTAAGAAAAGGTTCCAAGTAAGACTTGGTAAATTTGTCATAAGACCTGGTAAGTTCGTCATAAGACCTGGTAAACTTCATACCAGGTCTTGCACTTTTGGAATTGGAGGTTAAGGGGATCTTACTACAAAGTTACATGGATCTTATGTGGATTTTAGTGAAGTCTTATAAAGTTTCAATTTTCTGAGTGAAGCCTTAATAAAAGGAGTTTGAAACCTTTTGTTTCTGTTTAAATTCATGAATCCGTATAAATTGTATTTTTATTATTTTGAAGAGCCAGTGCTTGATTTTTTTGAAATTTACTCTAATTATGTTAAGGTAGCATAATTCTCCTAAATATTAAAAAATGTCAAACAAACCACAGTCATGTAACATTCTGGGTCGATTGATGAGACTTGGAGCACAAGTCCGAAGAGCAGCAGGTCAATCATGATAATGTGGAGCTCGATAACACATGCGCTCGCTATCTGTTGTTATCTTTTATCGTAGTAGTTGTTGTTTTCTTTGGGGTGAATCATACTTCCGACATAGAGAGAGAGGGAGAGAGAAAGAGAGAGAGAGAGACACACAGAGACAGAGAAAGAGAGGAATGAAGAGAAAGAGAGAGAAAGCGAGAGAGAGAAAAAATATGGGGACAGTGAGAGAAAGGGAGAGAAAGTTAGAGAGGGGGAGAAAGGGGAGAGAGAGAGAAAGGGGAGAGAGAGAGGGGGGAGAAAGAGGAGAAAGAGAGAGAGAGAGAGAGAGAGAGAGAGAGAGAGAGAGAGAGAGAGAGAGAGAGAGAGAGAGAGAGAGAAAGAGAGGGAGAGAGAGAGTGAGTGAGAGAGAGAGAGACACACACAGAGACAGAGAAAGAGAGGAATGAAGAGAAAAAGAGAGAAAGCGAGAGAGAGAGAAAAAAAATATGGAGACAGTGAGAGAAAGGGAGAGAGAGGGGGGGGGGAGAAAGAGAGGGGGAGAGAGAGAGAACAACCTTTATTCATGAAAGTTGAGAAACATTGTTTGCAGCACTTATAATGTGGTTTTTCTTTCTCTTCAAGTTGGAAGAAATTTCATCCGTATTTTTCAGATTTCTCGTGGTTATAAACAGTACAACGAGAACAGTAACAATTCCGTGTAGTGACATGACCTTCAGGACGACATCGTTAAGTACTGAAATTGATTTTTTTTTGATTTGTGATTGTGGTGAACTCAATTAGTCAAGATAGAAATGAGTAGTTGATATTTTCTACTCGAATAGAGTTTGTTGTGATTTTTTGGGTTTATTCATAGGAGTCATTTTTCAAGTTGAGATATTTCTATTGGAGAAATTAAGAACCGGTAAAAAGAAATTTTATCTTAAAAACTAATTTTTGATGATAATATCTTATTATCTTACGTTATTACGTTATTATCGGAAGATGTACTCAAAAATTTTTCTCGTGTGGAAACAGGGCTCAAAACGAACGGTCCAGTGACTCAGAAAAGTCAATTCTGATTGCATCCAGAAAAAATCAGATTGGATCCAGAGTTGTGTTCTCAATCGGAATGAAATATATTTCAAAATACTCGTGCTGACCAAAGATTCATCGTGTTATTTGGGTTCGGCGAGAAAATAATTCTCCGGGGCATCATCATATTATTAATTGACAAATCCTCCGCCCACTTTGCCCCTCCCCTTTTTTCGTGAGGCAAATTTTTGGGTGAAGCTTTTTGGTTTTGGTTGGGGTCAAGGGAGAGGAAGGGGTTGTGCAAAAGTGCCCATTGGGAAGATTTGAACCCGCGACGAGCGCGTGAAATATGTCTGCCAACCGGCCACCGCTGCACGAAATTTCGTGACGACAGTTCGCGTGAGTAGTCATGCCTGCGGGGGTCGAAGTGTGTTATTGCATTGGTTCTAGCAATACTAGCATTAGAAATGGTCGTATTCGGATTGGAGAGAGAGAGAGAGTGTGTGTGTGTGTGTGTGGGAAAAAAGGCCCCGAGCGTAGCGAGGCCAAGCGTGCTTGTTATAGTTATTCAAAGGACTTTATAAGAATGGATCCAGTTCTGTCAGATTGGATTCGATTAGCAGTTTTTTATTTGATGGAAAATGGGCCAATCATGATGACATATCATGATGATTCATTCCATATTACTTTTGTTCATGATCTATCTGTTAACTCAAGTTTCGAGTATATCTGGAGCATTTAAAATTAATCAGAAAAGTCAACTCTGATTGGATCCAGAAAAATCAGATTGGATTCCAGTTTTGCCCAAACTAGATGCCTTCTCTGAACAGGAGTGTTGAGGAGTGTTCGCACCAGCACCATCCGTTTTATGGCCCTGTGTGCGCCAAGTTCGCCCCTCTCGCCGCCCTGTGTCTGTCCGAGAAAAATTTTCGAGATACTTACCTCTACTGTAAAACTTGGTGTACACAGACAAAACCACCGCAATAGCAGGTAAAACAATGATGATAAGGGGTATCAAAAGTTGTGAGGAGATGAGTATCAGGAATCGCATGTGAAGACTCTTGGTTCGTTCCGATCGGATGCCATTCCGCGTTGTGTGCAGAATGATCATACAATGGGAAAAGTAGATGGCACATTCAGTGAAGGCTCCGAATATCATCAACAAGAACGATATCAATGTGAGCAGTGGATCTCCCAGAACAAGAAATTCGTCATCGTGAAAGTTCGGCGGAATACATGGGTACGTCTGAAAATAGTTGAATTAAAGTTCGAGTGAATAGTTTTTGAACGAAAACAATGCACATATATCGCTAGAAGCATGGCCGTTTCGCTCTAATCTCAATTTTGCAGAATGAGTACGGTAGGATTCGGGACTCTCACAACGAACAGTTAGATCTTTGTGGATTTGAATTATTATTCTTACTTTCAGTCCATTCTGAGATTAAAAGCTCATGACGTAAATCGTTCTTGTATTTCGAGGCAAAACTGCTACGGTACTAAGTACCCGATTTACGGAGGCCAGACTTTTTTAAAGGTAGAGCTATGTGAAATGTTTCTTTCGAGTTCCAGTTCGAAGATCTCTTCATTTGAGTGGCTTTGATGAGAGAAGCTATCATTGAAATATTGGCTCGAGAAAAACAGGATGTTTTTTGAAAGGTTCGTCAGAATCAAGGCTGGTAAACCAGTATAAGGAAAATAATGATTTAAAGAAGTTTTTCGTTGAATTGGTCCATATATTGAAATATTTCTTTGATTAAACGTTCAAAGGAATTGTTGAAACTAAAATCAGAAACACTTTCTCAGACAAGTTCTCAAAGGGAGTTGTTGAGATGTTGACCTAGCCACATGTGTTAAGCAGGTCAAACAATAAAGCACACCCCGCTTAGCGCAGTAGAGAAGTGACGGATCAAGTAGGAAGGGGAGGGGACCAATAAGCAGCGAGCACAAACCCCGCCCCTTCGTAAATCCTGCACCGCTTTAGATCAAATTACAGTTACTGTAGTTAAAAACTTTTTCTCTTACGTTTTTTTTCAAAATTCATGATAAAAAGCTAGTTACGGAAGAAATTCACATGACTTTCAATTTTCGTGAAACGCGTCTAATCGATAACGGTCATCTTCAGCTCGGTGTGTGAAGTTCTTATGTAGAGTATTTTTTGTTAAAAGTGAATTATTTTAATTTTAAGAATAACTTTTTAAAACGCAAATTTTTAATTTCCCGTTATTTTTATGAATTTTTCTGCAATATAATTATGTCAGAGCAAAGAACGAAAAAGCTTTTAAGGTTTTTAGACACTGCAGACGGAAAACTTTGCTGCTAATAATGTCGCTAATGACGAGTTTTGAAACAATGACGAGAAACCGAAAAACCTGCAAATGTTCTTGTTTCAGTGCTTTTTGATCGTTTGCATATTGGAAGACGACTAGGTACACTTGAAAAGTGTAGAAGAGAAGTCGAACTATGAACATTATCGTCATGGTGTGATTGGAGAAATGAAGAAAATGTCCTTTTGGGATTAGAACATTGTGTCTATAGACGAAGAGTTGAGTGATGGAGGCCAGACCACCTGGAAGAAAATGATTAGATCAAAATTGATAATTTCCTCGATTCTTATAGACCACACACGATAGTGAAGTTAGACCATGATAAGAAGCTTGTTACGAAGGAAAGTTACACGATTTTCAACTTTTCTACAGCAGAAACAAATTTGCTTGTTAAGATGAAAAAAAAAAGTTGAATCTCAAAAATACAAATTATTTCCCACTCTGTCTACATAGTACTTCCTAGATTGATTTTTTGAAAGGTTTTTTGTTCCATTAGCAGGGTTTACTGTGAATAATTTAAATGAACCGTCAACCACACTGAGAAACGGGGTCCGGCCATGACAGTTGAACGATGTCTTGCGAAAAAAAAAACAATTATTCAGTTTTCTGTTCATCTATGAATAAAGTTGGTACTCACCAGCCAACAGGAAAACCACCAGGAACGTCTGAATTTTGATAGGAACGAAGGGATTCATCAACCCCATTGAGAATCCACCCATCAAGGGTAGAAATATCTTGGGTGTGCATAACACACTGAGAGATATGTCGGTCAGGGTTATCCAGGAAACAGAAGCGATCATTAGGTTCCGCATGCCGCATGCTTTGAGCTTCTCTGATGTCCATACCACACGTATGCCGTAGAGGTTGACAATGAAGAAGGCGATCATTATGAGTTTGTGGATAACTTCAAACAGTCCGTCGAAGGTGTAGGAATAATCTGGATTTGGACACGACGAGCCTAGATCGGATGTGCTCATTTCTGAAGTTTTCAATTTTCCGACGCTTGATATTTGAAAACAAAGAAAAAATGTCAATTTTCTAGAGCCACTTCAATCACTCAAATGGAAAAATAAATACATTTTTGATTGTTTGCTTATTTATAAGTTTTTCAATCAACTTTTCTGAGCCTCAGTGTTTGGAAGAAAGTAAAATAAGAGTTTTTGCCAGAACCATAAAAACTTGCGAAAAAGAATTGAGAAACTAAGCTTCATGTTTTCTCTGAATTTTATACAGAGTGTATAACGAGGTCAAAAGTTATACCCGAAAAAGGATCGATCTTTTCGAAAAAAGTGTAAAATCTCGGCCTAAGCCTAACATGGGAAGTATATGAAAGCCCGGAGAATCTATGAGGTCTGAGTCGTCTCATAGGTTTTCAAATATGGTGAAGACGATGGAACTGCTCTCAGAAGTTGCTTCACCGACCTCGTTCAGGAGTTATGACCAAAAATATAATTCACACGCAATTTTCAAAAAAGTGGGATCTTTAATGTTGAAGAATTCTGTCGTGAAAAGGAGCGAATGAGTAAACATGGAGTTGACGCAAAAATAATTCCGTGGTAGTGTGGTCAAAGCTCACGCCTTTCATTTTTCACGGCAAAGTTCGATTCTCACTTGATACACGTTTTTGCCCGAGAAATACTACAACGATTCATCACTTGTGATCAAGGCTCATATTATGAACACTTGTGTAACTCTTTCCGATTTCGGACCCAAAAATTTTTGTCTCAGAATCGACTGAAAACGTAGGAATTGATAGATTCAATCATTCTGAATCGTTTGGAATAGGTCTCGCCTCTGGAAATCTGCTAGGAGTCGAGTTACAGAAGGTGAAAGTTGGACGATTTTTAACGTCCACTTCAGATGCATGTAACTTCGGAATCGAGCCTCAGAATCCAGACAGACTAAGTTTTCCGTGCATCTCGAACCTTCAAAATTCAATGAAATGCAAAATCTCAACAGTTTTTCTTACCCAACATCACAGATTCCCCTTTTTTGAAAATAGCATATGAATTATATTTTTGGTCATAACTCCTGAACAATGTCGGTGAAGCAACTTCTGAGAGCAGTTCCATCGTCTTCACCATATTTGAAAACCTAAGAAACCACTCAGACCTTATAGATTCTCCGGGCTTTCATATACTTCCCATGTAAGCCGAATTGGGTTTTCTTGGGTTTAAGCTTAGCTGGGTTTAAGCTCAGCCCCAAATCGAGCCATTCTGGCCAAACCCAAGCCTAAATGCACCAGTGCCAAAGTCTAAGCCTTTACAAATCCTTTCATATGAACAATTAGAAAAATCTCGATTTAGTACTACACAATCTACAAAATTTCTGGAACAAGTGGTCAAAAAAGGTTCTCAACTTTGAAATAAAGAATTTTGGGTGATGTGAGAGAAGATGAAGAGATATTTTCATCTCTGAACAGATGAGATGAGTAAGATAAAGAGAGAGAAGGCTCATTAGTGTGAGAAGTTAGCTTCTACACTGAAAGAATTATTTGTTTATTAGATTCGCCTTCTCTAGAAAAAGAAATGTGATTTTTTCGAGTGAGTAGTTTTAACAAGATTGAAGAAGATGTAGTTTTTCAGGTACATCACAGGTAGATAACGTTTCCAGAGAAGAAATCAATAAAGTACGGAAAAAGTAGATGATTAGATAGTTTCAGAAATTTCTATCAAAATTTCAAAACCGGAGATGTCTTAAAAATAACTGCATGAAGGTATGGAAATTTTCAAAAATACCTACTTTAAGAAGGATTATGATGTTTGCAAATTAGTAATGTTCGTTTTCTTACCTCATTAGTCTCAAATAACGAACCAACTATTTCTGAGAACAGAAGGTCTTTGTTCCCATAGAGTTCGTCGGAGTGAGACAATCTTTTTATCAGAGGTAGTTGAGACATTGCAGAACCGAAGGGGATGTGAAGGACGCAGATGGACAGAGACACTGTTCGGATTTTGTGTAGGTTTACGACCTTATACAACAGAGATGCATGGAAGTAAAATTTTTCTGAACGGACGGAAGTCAATTTTTTCAACGGAAGTCGGAAGTACACAAATTTTAATTCTTCAAAAAAAATTTCAATGACGTCATCGGCGATGTCACCAACGACGTCGTTCGAATCGGATGTCAGATTCCTAAATCGATGCGGAGAAAAATTTTATTCGATGACGTCGTCGACGATGTCGTCGGAACCGGATGTTACATCAGGTTATAAATTCCTGAAGACGACGTCACCAAAAGCAGAAATACAGTCATCTGAACAACACGATCGTCAACGTCAAGATGGCCTTGCCTTCTCTAGAAACAAAATACCGTTGACATGAAGTTCAAAGGCTCTTAATGGCTATTTATGAAGTTCATGTGCTGTTGATGAAATTTTAAGAAGTTAATGCGCTCTTGATAGATTTTATGATAGATGTTCTATGAAGTTCATAGGCTTTAGATATCTATGGCTTATGACGTAAATGCGCTGTTGATATCAACCGCCTATGAACTTCATTTCAGCGGTATTTCGTTTCTAGAGTTGAAATAAAAATCCAAGTCAATGGCATTGTCAATCGGCTGCCAATTTGCCCATGTCTACTCGGGAGTCGGAAGTGGTACTTTGACTCTGAAGCAGAGTTGCACGGAATTCCGACTTCCAACTTCCGCCTTCCGACTTCCGCCTTTTTTTCACTTCCGACTTCCGTTTTGGAAATTCACTTCCGACTTTCGTCTTGAAAAATTTTACTTTCGTGCAACTGTCCTCTCAGTTTATTTGAGGATGTTGAGTTGTGATTAAGAATAGTATAAACGATTTATTCATACGGAATATGTGGTTGATGAGAGCGGCGATGAAGGCTTCTGTCGATGGACGTGAAGTCTTCTGTTGATGGACGTCGCAGTCTTCTGTAGCTGAGCGCTGAGTTTTTAATTAATTAATTAATTAATTTTTTACTTACTGATTGTATGGGCGGAAGCGGTGATTTCCTCTTGAGGAACTTGTTCCTCTTCGGACGTTGTTTTCTCTTCGTATTAGTTTGGCCATTGGCGTTGTTATACCGGAGAGGCATAATTTTGATCTATGTCCACTTTTTCCGCATACTCTGCATTCCATGTTCGCATCACATAGGTGGATGTCACTTTTGAGTTCGCCGCAGTCAGAACCCTTTGCTCTGTGCTGCTAAACGTCTAGCCGGACCGTTGTTGTATGTGTTGCATTGGTCTCGTTCACATTCGCCGTCGCAGTACTTACACACGATCTGATCTGGTTCTTGTTGTTGTTTTTCACCTTATATTTGATGCTCATCATCGTTTGCTGGATTTGGTCACATTTGTTGTTGACTTGACTTACCAGCAGTGTGTGGCATTTCAAGATTCCCGGCCGATACACCACTTGTAATCGCCTATTGTGTTAGGGATCAGTGATGTAATAAAATCAGGAGAGATCAAGTATTTATGACGATATGTGAAGTCTTGTATAGTTGTGGAGTGTAGATGCCGTTGACCCGGGACTGCGGGGAGTTGAAGAACTGACTATATTCAGGTGGCATTTTGACCTGTTACCTTCACGTCACGTCACTTCATTATTATAATACTGTTATTTATTATAAAGTGGCGTGTTGGCCACTACACCCCCTCTTCTGAACCAATAAGATACATCGTTCGGTAGAATGGCGATGAATGTCTTCCGAAATTGCTCTCGGCAAGATCATCCTCTACTTTGAACTTTTTGAAATGATTGTGGTCGGTTTCTTCTATGTCGCAGTGATTTTTCCGTCTGCTTTTCCTGTTGTTCTCATACTGTGTTCTGGTCGGTTCCTTTCTTTTTGCTAGTCCGTCATCCTTCCATGTGTTTCCGTTACTGTTGGTGATGCTTCCTGAATCAAGTAGCCTCTGTTTTCCTTTTCTATTCTTTCTATAGTCTTTGCTGCTTCAAGCTCTAACTGTTCTGGACTTTTCGATGGGTCCTTTGTTGCCAGATCGATCTTCACTTCCCATTTGCTCACTTCTGAATACACCTTCTTTAACTCCTTCATTGTTTCCCGCTTCTGGGTCTGCCTGAGAAATGAGTCCATGATATCTTCAAATGATCCGATACAAGCTCTGGCGTAGACCAATGAGCTCACATTTCTTTCTTCAAAATACTCCTTTTCCGCTGCTTTCACTCTGAAGTAGTTCATCGATATCCTGTCTAGGAACCAACCCTCTTTGTCGAATTAATCTCCTGCTTCCTCCATATTCTTCTTGACACTTTGTTATTTCTTCTTTGCTATCGGTGGTGGTAGAATGCTTGTCGCCTTTCTTGTTTGGTCGATGCACTACTTGTCCTCTCAGTTTATTAGATGATGTGGAATTGTGATTAAGAATAGTATAAACGATTTATTTATACGGAATATGTGGTTGATGAGAGCGGCAATGAAGTCTTCTGTCGATGAACGTGAAGTCTTCTGTTGATGGACGTCAAAGTCTTCTGTAGCTGAGCGCTGATGGCTTGTAGAATGTAATGATGATGGCTTTGTCGAGTTTTGGTTTCTCTAACAATGCAGAGTGGCTTTGACCACTACACAACTCTGCTCTAGAGTACAATACAATCGCATAGAGTCGTAAGAGTCGTAAGCAGCGTTCACAGTATCTTCTTCTAAAAAAGTTATCATGATTGTTGGTAGAACTTGAACCGGAATGAAACAACTTTATAACATTATGTAATACATACAACATTGAACTAATCAGCTCTCCAATAAAACTGGCATATGGCAAGAAGTTCTCTAGAAATGTTGAACCTAAATGAAATTTTACCGTTGTTAACAATTTTCAAACCTTGTTCGACTCCTTCCTGCGTTTCCTCTCAAATGCTGTTTGTTCCATCAAAAGCACAACCAGAATGGTGAGAACTCCATGTATCGACATCGTTTTCAGGATTAGATCGTTTAGTACTGTAATTGCGATTTTACAGTTTTCCGTACGTTAACTACAGTTTTAATCGTGCGCAAGTTTCTAAACCAAGATTTATAATAGCACAAAATCATTGATTTTCTCTTTTTCCCGTTTTTTTTTTTACTTGTCGCGTCGAATCGCGCTGAAACTTGGCGTGCGCCTCCGCGTTGAGCGGAACTTTCGAATGGTGTGTAGATCGTCTTGATCCGATGCTTATGATCTGAGAACGAACTATGGAAACACCGTGTGTCTGAAGGAAAAACGATCACGTTGGAAAAACGTTGGACACCTGAATAGAAAGAAAAAGAAAGGACCAAACAACTTGAAAATTAGTTTCACATGTTTGGGTTACGATAAGCTTTCCAACATCGTCAAGACTGTTTTGAGCCGATGTCGTTGAGCTGAGAACAGAAACAGGTTGTGACCTGATGCCAAATGAAATGACTCACTTCTACTATACCTTCCAGCAACCACTGCTTCAACCAAGAAACAACTGGGAACGGCAAGCACTGTGAAGGGTATTGTTAGCTGCAGCGTGATTAGTATCAGAACTCTCATGTGCATATCTCTTGTTTTCTCTGATGTGATTCCTGTTCGCGTTCTTTTCAGAATGTAGAATGAATGGATACAATAGGAGACACCTTCTGTGACGAAAAACACTATCATGAAGAGAAGCATTGATAGCGTGGTGTTGGTGTCTCCAAATACGAAAAAATGGTCGTCTTTGTAGTTCGGTGGTATACATGGATAGTTCTGGAATTGCTATTAGAGAGAAAGAGAGAGAGAGAGAGAGAGAGAGAGAGAGAGAGAAATCTTTATTCATCATGAAAGTTGAGAAACATTATTTGCAGCACTTAAAATGTGGTTTTTCTTTCTCTTCAAATTGGAAGACACTTCGTCCGTATTGTTCAGATTTCTAGTGGTGATAAACAGAAAGAGAGAGAGAAATGAAGAAGGAGAAAGATAGAGAAATGAAAAAAGAGAGAGGGGGAAGATAGAAGTTGAAAATAATCTTACTTTCAAGTGCTCCTGTTTCCACTTTTTCTGGTCCGCGGCAATACCAAAAACACCTATCGAAAGCAGAACGATGAATACGACATTTCTGATTATCAACAAGGCGATTCTAGTAGGCTTACGGAACTTCAAAATATGATCGTACGGCAGCAAAACATTGTGTCGTTGCTCAAACAGTTGGACTGTTGAAGCGATTCCTGCTGCAAGAAAATTTTGTGTCCTTGGTCTAGTGGTCAAGAATGCTGATTTGGAGATCAGAGGGTCAAGTTCGAGCCCCGCAGACAATGTTTGTTTTGTTTTTTGACTCAAACAATATAAAAATAAGCTTTTGTGATTTTACAAGTTTTGTACCGAGAACAAGGTAAGTGACTCCTGCTGTTTGAATATTCATAGGTATCCCAGCATCGGTGAAGATTCCAATAGAATAGCCTCCAAGAAGTGGAAGGAATATTTTAGGAGTGCAAAAGACGCTCAAACAAACGTCGGCCAAAATGATCCATGTCAGAGTTATAACCATGAGATTTCGCATTCCGCATTCTTTCAACTTCTTTGATCTCCATATATGAAGGAGTCCGAATAAGTTGAAACAGAAGAAGAAAAGATTGAGTCCTTTGTCAACATACTCAAAAGCGCCATCGAAGGTATAAGAATAATCGGGATTCGGGCAGGAACGTCCTATATCACTCATGTCCAAATCTGAATCTCATTGTATGTATACGGTAATACAGTGTGTATAAAAAAACGTCATGTTGTGCTTTTTTGCTGATTTTCTAGGTATTTTTGAGAATGACAAAAACTTCTGAACACAAAATTTCTTGATCACATTCAGATACACATTTCCTGAAAATTTCAACTTAATCCGTCCACGAGCTCTCGAGTTATGTCTATTGAACGAAAATGGGCCTGTATAAAAATAACGTCATGTTCATTAAAAACCAAGATAACGAAAACAGAACACTGAGAAATCGAATTTCTCTTGATGAACAGTCATTTTATTAATCCTTAGAATAAAAAAATCATGTTTTGTAGAGGTTTACAAAAACTTAGAAGCCTGGAGAGCAGAAATTGTTATTTTTTGCTCCAAAGAGCCATATGAGCTTCTTTCAGCTGATAGACTACTCAACTTTGTCACAAACTGATGTGAACATGTAACTCTACATTTCCCATGATGTTACACAGCCCTACAAAGTGCCTTTAATTCTAGAAAATCTATATTCTCATCCGCATACTGTACTTCCCTCACTTGGCACGTGTTCATCGGGCCATAGTCCAGCCCAAAAATGGAACTTCTTTGGGCAGAACATTGGAAATGTAAGAAAAAGCTCTCTTCAAACTCTTTGTTAGGTTTTCACTGATCACAGCTATTCAACAAGCATTGAATGACAGAGAAAAGAATAACCATGCGAATTTTACCGTCTTTCAAGCCATTTTTGACGGTTCAATATTAGACTTCTAATAAAACGCTTATTGAAATTCTATGGTCAGTGAAAACATGACAAATTGTTCAAAAAGAGCCTCTTCTTACCTTTCCAATGTTCTACCCAAAGAAGTTTCGTTTTTGGGCTGGACTATGGCCCGATAAACACGTGCCAAGTGAGGGAAGTACAGTATGCGGATGAGAACATTGATTTTCTAGAATGAAAGGCACTTTGTAGGGTTGTGTAACGTTATAAGAAATGTAGAGTTACATGTTCACATCAGTTTGTGACAAAATTGAATAGTCTATCAGCTGAAAGAAGCTCATATGGTTCTTTGGAGCAAAAATGGCAATTTCTGCTCTCCAGGCTTCTAAGTTTTTTGTAAACCTCTACAAAACATGATTTTTTATTCTAAGGATTAATAAAATGATTGTTCATCAAGAGAAATTTGATTTCTCAGTGTTCTGTTTTCGTTATCTTGGTTTTTAATGAACATGACGTTATTTTTATACAGGCCCATGTTCGTTCAATGGACATAACTCGAGAGCTCGTGGACAGATTAAGTTGAAATTTTCAGGAAATGTGTATCTGAATGTGATCAAGAACTTTTGTTTCAGAAGTTTTTGTTTTTTTTTATCCCAACGCAGACCCTGGTGCATTTCTCTCAACCCTAATATCACCAGTCCTTTTTTGTCAACCGCGGTGCCCATATGGAATCGTGTCTGTCATTTATTTCCTAATGAGTTGAGACTGGGCGATGTCAAGAGAATCGTTAAAACTCTACCAAACTCAAAATTATTCTCTGACATTCCCCAGAATCTCCTTTGATTGTGGCCGTTCTGGCCACCTCCTCCAACTCATTTCCGAAAATTTAGAAATTCTACTGGAAATTCCATCAACGGTATCTAACGGTCAACAACAGTTCTGGATGACTACAGAGATTAGCTCCTCTCTCTCTCTATCGTCTACAGCTCTCATAATTATTATTTTAATTTCAATTCCTAACCCTTGTTATATTAACTGATGGGAACCTCTAAATTACGGTCGAAAACAATTTGTCAGATAACTGGTTGGAATTGATCTGAATATCCTGGTCGAACAACTAACACCAATGTTCTATCACTACTAACACTCATATTCAGTTCTTTTCCTTCTGGTAATTTGACAATGTTATCCAACGTTTTTTTTTTTTGCAAAAATCGCACAACTGTCCTGACCGGAGCAGAATTTTTAAAAGGTTCTCCTACGGTTCCCAATCCCATTATTCTGTGCTCGTGGCGGCTATTGCTGGTCGTCATGAAGCTTATGAACTTATTCTTAATGAATAAAGTTATTATTTAAGTTTTTGTTATTCTCAAAAATACCTAGAAAATCAGCAAAAAAGCACAACATGACGTTTTTTTTATACACACTGTATGAAAAAGTATAATTTTTTAAAACTGGAGGAAAGTATTTTTTAGGACTCGTTTTTCTCACTGGTCATGTCGCTAAAGTGAGGTACTTCCGAGTATCATTTAAAACTTTCTTCTTTTCTTTGCAAAAAATCTACAAAAATGTGTTTTGAACTTTTTAGTTCTAGCGTGCTCGGATTTTTCATAATTTTTTTTTCTAGAAAACTGGGTCTCATCTACTTTTTGAGGAGTAATCGAGAAAAAATTGACTTTTTAAGAATCTAGTGAATGGAAAAAGTGTCATGCAAAACCATGAAAGCATATTAACCAGCTGCAAACTTATTGTTATCCAGAGTGTCAAAAAACCAATTGAACTCGTCTGTTTTCTGCTCAAAAGATTTCCGACACACCCTTTTAATTATAACATGAAACCATTTGATTATAATGTTGAAGGGAATTCGTCGAATTTGTTTCTTAGAAACTACCGAATAACCTTTGAAAACGCACGTTCCAACAAAAAAGTCTGAAACTCGGGACAATCGGATCATCGCAACTGGGCTCGTTCTACTGGGCACATATGTAGCTTCCTCTACCTGTAAAAAAGTCTGGCCTCCGTAAATCGGGTGCTTAGTACCGTAGCAGTTTCGCCTTGAAATACAAGAACGATTTCCGTAATGAGCCTTTAATTTAGTATAATAATTTAAATCCACAAAGATCTAACTGTTCGTTGTGAGAGTCCCGACCCTACCGTACTCATTCTGCAAAATTGTGATTAGAGCGCGTTTGAAAACGGCCATGCTTCTAGCTATATATGTGCTGGGTGAACTTGAATCATTTGCAAAAGTGAATGAACACTATTCTCAATAACTGGATGTTGTATCGGTCAAAACTGCTGAATGTTTTGGAGAAAACAATTCCATTCACTAGGTAAACTTATCAGAACAATCGGAGCTATTTATCCATTTTAAAAGCTAGTTCTTGCAAAAGCAGTATTATTTTGAATGTTGCTTGCGTCTGCGTAATTTTCAATTATGCTGTTCAAACGTACATATGTTTCAGAATTGTCTATCTAACAAAATGTTAATTAACTGAGTTCGAAAAAAAATATTAATTATGACTTCATAACTCACATAGCTTCCTCTACATGTAAAAAGTCTGGCCTTCGTAAATCGGGTGCTTAGTACCGTAGTAGTTTCGCCTTGAAATACAAGAACGATTTACGTAATGAGCCTCTAATTTAGTATAATAATTTAAATCCACAAAGATCTAACTGTTCGTTGTGAGAGTCCCCACCCTAGGGTAGGCCTACCGTACTCATTCTGCAAAATTGAGATTAGAGCGCGTTTGAAAACGGCCATGCTTCTAGCAATATATGTGTAACTGGATTTATAGAATTCGTTTTTATAATTTTTTTTACAAAAAAACACTAGGAAAATAATCAGAACGGTTTCCATCTTAGAAGCTATTCAGTTTTTGCGGAGATAATACTTTTTTCAAACTGTGATTATGATGTTCTTGAACATGGTAATCAAAATTTTGAGAATCGCCATTGAAAATTTTTTCAATCTAGCATACATGGTGCACAATATTTATACATTTATTCAGTAACATTCAAAGGACATCATCCACTTTGGATTTCAACACTCTGGATATGGACGTTTTGTGCGAGTCCTTGACGCTTTTCCTTGTGAGTGTTGCTTTTTCCATAAGAAGAACAACAAGAACAGTGAAAAAACCATGTGTCGACATTACCTTCAGAATCAGGTCGTTCAGAACTGGAATAAAAACTTTATCGTTGAAATAAATAGACTTTCAAGTTGCCATATTTATGCAACACTGTACATCTCTCTGCTTGCTTCTTACGGACCCTAACGCTCTCCAAACACATAGTGCTATCTCGCATGTCCCTTACTTGTCGGCTTCTCTCTACCTGATATACTCTCTCGCACGCGTGCTTGTGTGTGTGTGTGTATGTGTGTGTGTGTGTGTGTGTGTGTGTGTGTGTGTGTGTGTGTGTGTGTGTGTGTGTGTGTGTGTGTGTGTGTGTGTGTGTGTGTGTGTGTGTGTGTGTGTGTGTGTGTGTGTGTGTGTGTGTGTGTGTGTGAAGAAAAGCCCCTACCTGATATACTCTCTCGCACGCGTGCTTGTGTGTGTGTGTGTGTGTGTGTGTGTGTGTGTGTGTGTGTGTGTGTGTGTGTGTGTGTGTGTGTGTGTGTGTGTGTGTGTGTGTGTGAAGAAAAGCCCCTACCTGATATACTCTCTCGCACGCGTGCTTGTGTGTGTGTGTGTGTGTGTGTGTGTGTGTGTGTGTGTGTATGTGTGTGTGTGTGTGTGTGTGTGTGTGTGTGTGTGTGTGTGTGTGTGTGTGTGTGTGTGTGTGTGTGTGTGTGTGTGTGTGTGTGTGTGTGTGTGTGTGTGTGTGTGTGTGTGTGTGTGTGTGTGTGTGTGTGTGTGTGTGTGTGTGTGTGTGTGTGTGTGTGTGTGTGTGTGTGTGTGTGTGTGTGTGTGTGTGTGTGTGTGTGTGTGTGTGTGTGTGTGTGTGTGTGTGTGTGTGTGTGTGTGTGTGTGTGTGTGTGTGTGTGTGTGTGTGTGTGTGTGTGTGTGTGTGTGTGTGTGTGTGTGTGTGTGTGTGTGTGTGTGTGTGTGTGTGTGTGTGTGTGTGTGTGTGTGTGTGTGTGTGTGTGTGTGTGTGTGTGTGTGTGTGTGTGTGTGTGTGTGTGTGTGTGTGTGTGTGTGGGAAGAAAAGCCCCGAGCGTAGCGAGGCCAAGCGTGCTTGCACTTGTACATAGATACGTATAATACAGATCTAGCGTGACATCAGTGTTCTCGACTTGCTTCTCGCGGTATTTTCGTTGGCGTAGATACATACATGGTTCCACAACACTCTCTAACGGGCGATTGTCTCTGCGTCTCCCCCTCTCGACCATATCTCACCCCTCCCCATAAGTGTATTCAGTTTGCTGTTTTTCATTGATAATCGGCTTACCTCTATTATACCTACCCGCTAGCACAGCTTCCACCAAGAAACAGGCTGGGATGGCCAGGACGATCATAGGTATTGCTAGCTGGGACAAAATCAGCATGAGAACCCTCATATGCATGTCTCTGGTTTTCTCCGATTTAATTTTTGTCTGCGTTATTCTGAGAACGAAAAACGAGTGGAAACAATAGACGACGCCTTCCGTAATAAAGTACATGATCATGAAAGAGAACATGACAAGAGTGATCACGGTGTCTCCAAATACAAAAAACTGGTCGTCCTCGTAGTTCGGTGGTATACATGGATAGTTCTGGAGTAGATGTTTTAGAAAGAGAGGGAGAGAGAGAGAAAGAGAGAGAGAGAGAGAGAGAGAGAGAGAGAGAGAGAGAGAGAGAGAAAAAGAGAGAAAGAAGAGAGAGAGAGAGAGAGAGAGAGAGAGAGAGAGAGAGAGAGAGAGAGAGAGAGAGAAAGGTTCAGACCTTCAAATGCTCTTCTTTCCATTTCTTCTGGTCACTAGCCATTCCGAAGACGCCAATAGAAATCAATAAAGCAAATATGAGATTTCTGATTATCAGCATGGTTATTCGAGTTGGAGGTTTCAACTTCATAACGTGACCTTGCGGCATTAACGCGTTGTGTCGTTGCTCAAAAAGTTGAACTGTAGACGCAACGCCTCCTGAAAAGTGGTTTCTTTTTCTTTTTTCTTTTCTTTTTTTTTCTTTTTTTTCTTTTTTTCTTTTTTCTTATGGTTTCTAGTTTCTTATGGTCACAAGATTCGGAGAGTGTTTCTTCAGCTTGGTCATATTAATTTTTCATAAAAACAATTCTCTCATCTGAAAATAACAACTTTATTTACAGGTAAAAAGTTTCAACCGTTTTAGTAGACACCACACATATCTTCCTCTACCTGTGAAAAAGTCTGACCTCCGTAAATCGGTTACTTAGTACCGTAGCAGTTTTGCCTTGAAAAACAAGAACGATTAAGTAATGCGCCTTGAATTTCAATGGACTGAAAGTAAGAATAATATTTTAAATCCACAAAGATTCAACTGTTCGTTGTGAGAGTCCCGACCCTAGGGTAGGCCTACCGTACTCATTTTACAAAAATGTGACTGGCGCGCGTTCGAAATCGGTCAGACTTTTTGCTAGATATGTGCACCAGCCATAGCCCAGGCTAGGCATGGGCATATACTCTGTTCCAATGAAAAGTGTTCACCTACATTTTTTCAATTATTTCCGTTTATACTCAAATGGAGCCAGTTAATCTTCAGTAAATCTACGAAAATTATAAAACAATGTTGTACACCAAGTTCCATATTGATCGGCTTGCTTATTGAAAAAATAGAACCGAAAACGTCAAAAGCGCCATTTTTTGAGATTTTGATTTTTCTTTTACAATCGATTTCACTTCAATATAGAGCGAGATATCAAGAAAGAAACTATTTATTTGATCGAACTAGATTGTTCTGAACTAATTCAGTCTTGATAGTTAATAAAATCAGTTCGTTCTGACACCAAAAGAGGCAAAATCAAGTTTTTTCGAGAAAAAACGATTTTTGAGCTCTAAATTTGTTTTGAGTTGATTTGAATGAAGTGAATTATTGATTTACAAGTTTTTCTTCTAAATTGACCAAAGAGAGCATCTCGAATGATTCAGAATATAAGTTTTGCTTTACGCGTAAATTACTCTTCCTCCTTCAGAAGAGTGTATGACGACGTTATCCAGCTCCTGGTTGGAACACTTTTCAATATAATGTTCAAAAAAACATGAAATAGTTTTTGTACATCACATGAGTGTATTTTTACATACCTTCGCTATGAAAAAATGTCATAATAGAATACCTCTGTTGTATGAGTGCTTCTACTTTGCTTTATAACACTCAACACGATCCAATTTTACTGAAATCACTCTAACTGAGCTCTGAATCAAAAGAAAAAACCTATGTCAATCGTTTCGATTTCAATAATGTTTTCAAAAAACTTGGACTCATTCTTGAAATCGAAATGTTGGAGAAGCCACATGTTGGTAATCTATCATGTGTTTTATCGCTTGTATATTTCAGTACTTCTAGCGTTCATCCCGATCAAAGTTCACTAGCAACAATTTCACAAGGTTGTTTTCTGTTTTTCTACAAATTTAGAACAGTTGATTCCATCTGTTCGGAAAGTTTTGTTGTCATACACTCTTCTAAAGTAGGGAGAGTGATTTTCGCGTAAAGCAAAACTTATATTCTGAATAAGTCGAGATGCTCTCTTCGGTCCAATTGGAAGAGAAGCTTGTGCAACAATAATTCTGTTCATTCAAATTACCTCAAAACAAAATTAGAGCTCAAAAATAGTTTTTTCTCGAAAAAACTCGATTTTGCCTCTTTTGGTGTCAGAACGAACTGATTCCACTGACTATCAAGACTGAATCAAATCAGAACAATTTAGTTTGACAAAATAAAGGATTTCCCCTCTGATATCTCGCTCTATATTGAAGTGAAATCGATTTTTAAATGAAAAATCAAAATCTCAAAAATGACGCTTTTGACGTTTTTGGTTCTATTTTTTCAATAAGCAAGCCGATCAATATGAAACTTGGTACACAACATTGTTCATTAATTTCCGTAGAATTACTGAAGATTAATTCGCTCCATTCAAGTATAAACGGAAATAATTGAAAAAATGTAGGTGAACACTTTTCATTGAAACAGAGTATATTGCCAGTCATTGGCAGTCGATTGGCAATGCCTCTTTTCCATTGCCAATAGCATTGTCAGTCAGTTGGCAACGCAATTGACTTGGATTTTGATTTCTAGGCCTTCTTGACGTTAAAGATGGTGTTATAACAAACTGCATTGCCAATAGCATTGCCAATCGACAGCCAATGCTATTGGCAATGGAGAAGTGGCATTGCCAATTGACTGCCAATGATTGGCAATATGCCCATGCCTAGCCCAGGCTACCTAACAGTATCAGTCTAGATCTGTGATATGTTTGACCTAAACGCTGAGAAATCTGAGTACCACAAGAGACAGGAAGCTCTAACTTCACAGATTTTCCAATAAATCATGATTATATTTGTTGCTTTTACAAATTTCTTACCGAAAACAAGACAGATCACTCCTGCCGTCTGAACATTGATAGGTATCCCAGCATCGCTGAAGATACCCATGGAATACCCTCCGAGAAGTGGAAGGAATATTTTCGGTGTACAGAAGACGCTCAAACAAACGTCGGCCAACATGATCCATAAAAGTGATAGGACCATTAGATTACGCATTCCGCATTCCTTCAACTTCTTTGATCTCCAGATGCGAATCAATCCGAATGAGTTGAAACAGAAGAAGAAGCTATTCAACCCTTTGTGGACATACTCCAAAGCGCCATCGAAGGTGTAGGAATAATCGGGATTCGGGCAGGAACTTCCTATCTTGCTCATATTCATCTAAATGTTATAATCTAGGTTCAGAAATACTAGGTTGCCGAGAAAGTATTCAATTAGATAATTCTCAAAGCAATGGTATTTGTTTCGAAAAAATGTCCATTGACCATATGCTAAGCCATGATGATTTTACTGGTCAGGCCGACGAGTTGTACAAGAAGGTAATGTGGTCGGCTCAGATCTTTTAGTAAGAGATGATGAAGCGGACCGGCCAGCTGAAAATTTGTTGTCGTTAGATTACGTGTAGAACAGGCAAGAAAGTGGAAAAAACTCAAAACGGAAGAAGTAGCTCCAAAACTTTTCGTGGATCGGCATTGGACCGTTGATGGGGGACAGTCGTCCTGGACATTTGTCGCCCAATTACAGTCCAATGCCGGTCCATTCACAGTCCATCTGTCGCCCGGTCCAACTGACGCTCATTTACGATCCAATGCTGATCCAAATTTGACACTCAGCGCTTTCTCCCCGCCACCGGTCCATCTGTCGCCCATTTACGGTCCACAGCCGGTCCGCCAAAAGTTTTGGAGTAGGTGTGTCGGTCAAAAAAGTGAAGTGAAAAAAGTCGGAAAATCGTGGAGACATGGTGAAAAAAATGAATATAGTAAAAAATGAGAGTGAATAAAGTCGAAAAATCGTGGAGACATAGTGAAAAAAATAAATATAGTGAAAAATGAGATTGAAAAAAGTCGAAAAATCCCGGAAATATAGAAAAAACCTGGACTAGATAAGGATTTCATTGTTTTTTTTTTCTCAAATTCTGTCATTTTTTCATTGGTTTGAAGAATGTTTAATGAACAAAAATTATCAAAACTCACGGAAAGAACTGGTTTTAGTCAATGGGGGAAACGTTATGAAATTTAAATAGAGAAAGTATCAAAACAAAATAGTGTTGTATTCAAAAAAAAGAGATTTCATTTTGAAATAGTTTTTCGAAAAACTGGAAAATATATTCTCATGACTACAGTAAGCTGGAGAATTTTTGATTCAAATATAATCAGTGTCTTGATAAGTTATGAGGACAGGTGGAAATTGTATACGTTTGAGTAGTGGGTTTTTATTAGAGAAAATAGAAAACCATCGATTTGTTCCACGGTTAATTTTTTCTCTTTTAAAAGGGGTACTGGATCCCCTGACGGCTTGGGACCCCAGGAACCCCACTCAGGAAAAAAAAATCTAGTTAGACCTAGAAACTTAGGTATAAGACCTGCAAAAAGTGAAAAAATAAATGGCAAGACCTAATTCAGAGGTTAGCAAGTCTTATACCAAGGTTACAAGGTCTTGTATAAATTTTACCAGATCTTACATGAACTTTAGCAGGTCTTATATGAACATTACCAGGTCTTGTTTGAATATTATCAGGTCTTTTATGAATATTAACATGTCTTGTATGAATGTAACCAAGTCTTATATGATTATTCCCAGGTCTTGTACATCATGTATGAACATTTTATTTCAAAAAAAAAAAACGATGAACAATAATATAAAGAACGAAAATTCTAAGAAAGTAAGTTAACACGCGTTATCTACTCTACCATAAATACAAGATTTGGTCAACGGCGTACTATGTCAAACCATAACTGGGTAGCCGTACTGCCAGAGCTCGGTTGTGCGTTGTTCCGCAAATGTCTCCAGATGAGGTAGGCATGTATGCTGAAAGATGGTTTTATCAAACGGTTTGACCCCGACCCCTAATCAAGTATCCATATCAGAGTTGCACGGAAGTAAAATTTTTCAAAACGAAAGTCGGAAGTCTGAAGTTGGAAGTGAATTTTTTAAACGGAAGTCGGAAGTTGGAAGTGAATTTTCAAAAACGGAAGTCGGAAGACGGAAGTGAAATTTTTTTCACGGAAGTCGGAAGTCGGAATTCCGTGCAACTCTGATCCATAGACACAAAAGTGAAAAACTTACATGATTTAACTGTGTTACACTTGACGTTCCTGATCGCAGAACCAATGTTCAACGTTATGTTCTGGAACTGAAGATGGCATGGGTAGGCTTTTATTACTTCCTGAAAACATTTATATTAAAAATTCATGATGTTAAAAAAAACCTTATCAGTTACATAGTCAGCTTGCTCCTCGGATTCGAACGTGACAAATCCAAAACCTTTCGACTAGCCAGTTGATTGTTTTGACTTCCTTGACCGTGAAAAACTGCTCAAGTGCTTCTTTAGTTCTCTTTCCGTTGTCTGAACGCATATTCTACTCGATTTTATGTGATTTACATTATGCGGAAATTTCGAACCAGCCACAAAAATTCTGTTGTTGTGACTAGGTAAGTGACCGTTTCGATATGTTTCGAAGAACGATTTTAGTGAAGATCTGAGCATTGAAAACGCATGTAAACTTTCAAAAATTGAGAAATGAATGAGGTGCAAGATTTTCCATTTAAATTTACAGTCTAGAACTTTTGGAAAAATAGAAAAAAGAAGGAACAAAGTAATGAGAAGGAATGAGGAAAAAAAAGAAATTTGAATCCTAAACATTATCAAGACCTGAAAACTTAATAATAAGACCTAGTAAGTTAGGATCAAGACCTGAAAACTTAATCGTAAGATCTTATAAGGTCTTATACGGCAGAATAACAGGTCTTATACAACAATATGCAGATCTTATGTGGAGGTTACAAGGTCTTATTCTTAACTTATCAAGTCTTATACAACTCAATGTCTTATACCAAGGTTACAAGGTCTTATATGAACATTATCAGGTCTTATAAAAGACCTTGGTGATGCAAAAATTTGATTCCTGAGAATACTCCACGTTTACTAGGTCTTATACCAAGGTTACCAGGTCTTATAATATTCAAGGTCTTATGTGGAGGTTACCATGTCTTATTATTAACTTATCAAGTCTTATACCAAAGTTGCCAGGTCTAACCAGATTTTTTTTTCCTGAGCAAGTCTGAATCTCTACATAAACAGTGTCTTTTTTTCATGGCAAATAAAAAAATTGAGGTTAAAAATACAAAAGTGTTTCAGTACTGCAAGAAGTTCGCGTCGGTCTGACAGTGTATAACTTCTGTCAAAGTGAAGGTATCGACAAGCTGAAAACTCAGAGAAGGCAAATCAGATTGGATCCAACCACATCTAGTTTCGGAAAAACTGGAATCCAATCTGATTTTTTCTGGATCCAATCAGAGTTGACTTTTCTGATTATTTTTAAATGCTCCAGATGTACTCGAAACTTGAGTTAACAGATAGATCATGAACAAAAGTATTGGAATGAACTATCATGATGTCTCGTCATGGTTATAGGTCTATTTTTCAGCAAATAGAAAAGCGGCTAATTTGATCCAATCTGACGGCACTGGATCCGATCTGACAGAACTGGATCCAATCAGATAAAATCCTTCAAATAACTTTAATGCCCCGGAGAATTATTTTCTCGCCGAACCCAAATAACACGATGAATCTCTGGTCAGCACGAGTATTTTGAAATATATATTTCATTCCGATTGGAAACACAACTCTGGATCCAGCCCGATTTTTTCTGGATCCAATCAAAGTTGACTTCTTTGAGAAGGACAAACGATAGGTTCCCAGAACTCCCCCCAAAGGTTATCCCTTAACAGGTGCGTCTTCCTGAAAAAATTTGACTTTTATGTTTTTTTCGATGACGTTGTCTACGACGTCACCGACGTCGTCAGAGTCGGATATCAGATTCTACAATATAGCTCGACAAAATAGAACTTCTTTTGAAAAAATTCTATGATGTCATCGACGACGTCGTCGGAATCGAATGTCAGGTGTCAAAAAATGAATTTTAGTTCATTATGAAATTTGTGGTTCAAAAAATCGAGAATTATAATCCATTATAATATGTGAGGTGAAAACCGAGCATTATTATAATTTATAATGTTCGTAAAAAGTGGAAGTTTTCATTTGAACTGACTAAAGTGAAGCAGGTATATTATAATTTATTATAATTTTGTGTGTTTTTTAAATGACTATTATAATAAATTATAATACTCGTGTTTTTCATTATAATGCTGTGAAATCTTCTAAATTTATTATAATACTCATATTGTTCATTATAATACTATGATAGTTCCTTATAATACTCGTATTTGGTTACCCGAGTGTTGACTTTTTCGATGTTTTTCTGATCTAGCCAAATGTGTTAAGCAGGTTGAATAATGAATTTTTCATTTAGAAAGTTCTTGCAGTGTTTTTTGTTACAAGCGAGATATTTTGGATATGAAAATCACTTTTTAAAAAGGTCCTACGCCTTAGGCTTCCGGATCATTTTAATAACACGCTGCTCAGTTTTTGTTTGAAAGCTAGGATGATTCGGATAAAAAACTTCATTCATCTATCTATTTATCTATTCAAGGTATACCAGCCGGTTGGACAGCAGTTCGATAATTTCTCGGACGTGGGTTATACATCGTCTTCGGGTCCGTTTGGTCGAGAACGTTCGTTTCCATGAAGAACACCACAGCTGTCGTCAGAACTCCATGTGTGGAGACGAACTTCAGAATCACGTCATTCAGAACTAAAAAAAATGAAGACTTTTTTGGAACTGAGAACGATAGGATTCTTTGAAAATCATTCATTTCGGCAAAAAAGCTAAATTATTTGATTGAATCTACTGAAACTTCAGGAAAATGAGACAGATTAGTTCACTTCTCTTGCATATTTTGTGACAACCTCAATAGACATGATTGAATAAAGAACATCATTTTTTAGATATTGTGACATTTTTTCAGAGATTTTTGCTGTTCGTTACGGTAACGGGAACTCACTCCTACTATACCATCCCATCCAGGTTGCGTAGATCAGAATATAGGCTGGAAAGGCTAAGACCATCATCGGTATCGAGAACTGCGACGCGACTAGTATCAGAAGTTTCCTATGTAGAATTCTGGTCTTCGCCGATCTGATGTCCGACTTTGTCGCTTGTAGTATAAAGAAGGAATGAAAGCAGTAAAAGCCTCCCTCTGTTATGACAACTAGAGCAGCAAAGAAGAGGAATTTCAGGGTTCCATAAGGGTTACCAAACACGAAAAACTGATCGTCCATGTAGTTTGGTGGAATGCATGGGTACTTCTGGAATTTTTTCTTAGGAGAGAGAGAGAGAGAGCGAGAGAGAGAGAGAGAGAGAGAGAGATGAGAGAGAAAGAGAGAGAGAGAGAAAGAAAGAGAGAGAGAAAGCGAGAAAGAGAGAGAGAGAGAGAGAGAGAGAGAGAGAGAGAGAGAGAGAGAGAGAGAGAGAGAGAGAGTGAGAGAGAGAAAGAAAGAGAGAGAAAAAGAGAGATGGAGAGAGAGAGAGACAGAGAAAGAAAGAGAGAGAAAAAGAGAGATAGAGAGAGAGAGAGAGAGAGAGAGAGAGAGAGAGAGAGAGAGAGAGAGAGAGAGAAACTCACCCTCAAGTGTTCCCGTTTCCATCCTTTCTGATCTCTCGCCATATCAAAAACCACAAAATAAAGGAAAAACGAGTAGACCCCGTTTCTAGTGATACTCAACATAACTCGTGTAGAACCTTTCAGTTTCAAGATGTGTCCATCCGGGAGAAGAACATCGTGTCTTTGTTCGAACAGAGCTATGATAGAGTTGACGCCGGCTGAAGAGCAATCTTGTAGTTCAAAAGTTTTTAACATTGATTAGAATATTTTTATCCCGATTATTTCAAATTTTCAACCGATTTCAAGTTAATAAAAGGTCATCACATGAAATTTTTCATTTTCGAAAAAAACAGTTCTAAATTTTGTTGTAAGATTTTTCCAGGAAATCTGCCAGTATTGATGTCGAAAATGTAGTCAGTCACACCGCGCTAAGCGCAGTATATCAAGCAGCGAGGGGAGGCGACCAATAAGCAGCGAGCACAAACTCCGCCCCTTTGTAAATCCTGCACCGCTACAGATCAAAGTACAGTTATTGTAGTTAAAAACTTTTTTCTCTGACGTTTTTTTCAAAATTCATGATGAAACTCTAGTTACGAAGGAAAGTTTCATAATTTGCAATTTTTCAGCAGCAATTGGCGAAACAAATTCGCTTGTTAAGATGAGAAAAATAGGAGAAAAGGATGAAAAAATATTCCTGTGCGAACGCGCCCTAAAGCAAATTTTGTTTGATATAAATTACGTGCAACTAGTCGATAACGATCACCTTCAGCTCGGTGCAGTAGTCTCTCGCTTTGAAAATTTTGCAAATAAGCGATTTTTGACCTCACTTTTGGAACGGCAGAAAGTGTGAACCATGACAATTCTCGAGGTTTCTCTTGTTAAAAAAATATATAAATCGCCAAAATCTTTCAATCAAACCCACCCAACAACAAGAAGAAAACTCCAGCCGTCTGAACGTTTATAGGTATGCCAGAGTCGGTGAAGATTCCAATAGAATAGCCTCCAAGAAGTGGGAGAAATATTTTTGGTGTGCAGAAGACGCTCAAGCAAACGTCGGCAGACATGATCATCGTTAGTGAGTAGACCATTCGATTCCTCATGCCAGCTTCTTTCATTTTCTTCGAATTCCATATGTGAATCACTCCGAATAGGTTGAAACAGAAGAAGGAAATATTCAGGATTTTATGTACGACATCTAAATAGCCGTCGAATGTGTAGGAATAATCGGGGTTCGTACATGATCGGCCGATATTCTCGTTCATGAACGTTATCTGAAACAGAGCAAAGTGTGAAAAGTATCAGAAATGTTGAATATCGACAAAGACCAGGTAAATCCTTGCCAGTTCTGGTGAATTCATGCCAGATTTAGCGAGGCAATCCCTTTGCCGAGTTAATCCTGGTGAATCCAGGTCAAATTAGGTGAAATTCAGTTAATACGAAAAAGTGTACTGAATCGTTTTTATTAAGAATCATTTTTTCATTTATCTTTGTCGACACCTCAAATTTTAGGCTTAGGTAAGGTTCAAAGCACTAGTTAGGTACGATGATAAGATTTGATCAAAGTTTAAACTTGATTATCACAAAAAATTTTTTCACCTTGTAAGCCCTCCTTGAGGAAATGATTCTTAATAGAAACGATTCAGTACACTTTTTCGTATTAAGTGTGAAATTCTGGCCAGGTCTGGTAAATCAAGTTTTTTGTCTTCTCAATTGGGTTCAATTTCTGTCAATGTTCACCAAAACTGACCGGAATTACCATGGATTTTGTCGATTTTCAACTTCAAGAGCATGAGCTTCATTGACAAGGAGTAATAGTCGCTCAAAAGCTCGAACATAATAATGTGCAATGACAAAACCTTGAGTACCTGTGTTAAAAGTTGGAGTCTGTAACTGGGACACATTCACATGTAATCAAATCGAGTCGCTTTATCAACGATAATTGAAGCTCTGGAAGTTTTGTTCCTGATATGATTACCACTACCCACCTAAAAAAGTTTTAGGAAACATCGAAAGAGCTAAAATAACTTGAGTAAAAATAAAAATTAAAGTTTGCCATCTATTAATATGGGGCTGGAAAAGATATGCTCCAAAATAAATAAGATTATGTCCAAATTTCTTCTCAATTTTTCAGATGTCTTTCGTATGCATAAAATAAAATAGCCAAATTTTCAAAAACCTTTTCAAAATTAGTAACTTTTTCTATTTGTCAAGTTGCAAGGGAAAAAAGGACGGAAGGAGGAAGGCGAAGGACTAGCTAGCCAGACAGGCTGTGTCGGTCAAAGCAATGTCTTGCACGGAGTGCCAAGATCAAAAAATAGAGTGGGGGTAGAGTTTCAAAAAAGGCGCGAATCACTCGACCCCAATCAATAGATTTAATTTTACGCTCCGGATGACCGCTTTGCAGCCGTCTATTGGTATTTTTAATCATTTATTCCATGTATTCCGCTCAATTTTAGTCCTTATTGAACAAGAAAATTGTTTTGAAAGTTATTGTAAGATATTTCGAGGAGACTAACCAGTATTGATATTGAAAATTTAGTCAAGGTCTCGATTTGAAAATTTTGCAAGTAGGCGATTTTTGACCGACCATCTTTGGTTATCCCGCCCCCGTTACGCCCATTTTTGGAATGGCTGAATGTGTTACACCGTGTCTTGGAATATAACAATTTTAAAATCAAGACAGAAAAAAGAAACCAAAGCAACAACCAGTGTTTGTTTTTCGCATCGTCAAATTTTAATAACGACGTTTTCGAACATTTCTGTTTGAGATGCATAATATAGAGATGATCAGAGGTTCATATCAAAGATGATTTTCTGCTGTCTGACAACGGCACCCCACGAAAGAGTGGTTGGAAGTAAGACAGTGTGTACAATCGGTAGACACAGATGCACGGCGAGAGAGTGCGTCGAGGTAGGAGTGCGCAGAGTCTCCATGACGTCTTACAGGCAAGCGGCGTGTTTTTTGGCGGTGTTAGAACGTTTTGGTCCTTACTTAATCTTATCTCTTCCGACTTCCCCCCTTTTTTCACTTCCGACTCCCGACTTCCGTTTAACAAATTCTACTTCCGACTTCCGTTAAAATTTTTTTCGTGAAAAATGACGAAAAGACCGTGAAATCGTTTCTACCTTCACCTGTTGAAAATGAGCGAATATACAATATCTCTGAGTTTTTTCAATTTTTTTGCACTCCCGACTACAGTTGAAAAAATTCTACTTTCGACTTCCGACTTCCGACTTCCGACTTCCAACTTCCAACTTCCGACTGCCGACTTCCGATTCCCGACTTCCGACTTCCGACTTCCGTTTAAAAAATTCATTTCCGACCCTTCAGAGACGATTCATCAGAAAAAAAATTAATCCTGCATTCAAAAATTCACTTCCGACTTCCGACTTCCGTATAAAAAATTCATTTCCGACCCTTCAGAGACGATTCATAAAAAAATGAATCCTGCATTCAGTACTTCTACTGCACAGGGACCTGCATCACGCTCAATGCTTTATCGTCAACCTTTGTTGATTTCTAACAAGAATGTTGTTTGAACAAGTCTGCTCGAGACATGTAATCTTGTGAATGATCAAACGATCACTGCAAAGACGGGTTGTAGTGTGATTTTTGCTCTTCACGTGTATACAACTTTGAAAATTGCATAATGTAATCGTCATCTATTTTCCACAGAGTCTAACGCAGTTAGTGAAATCGAATTCACGGCGACTGAAAAAGTAGAAGTGCTTTGCACGGAATGATACAGAGAACACGTTCTCTCTCTCTCTCTCTCTCTCTCTCTCTCTCTCTCTCTCTCTCTCTCTCTCTCTCTCTCTCTCTCTCTCTCATCTCTCTCTCTCTCTCTCTCTCTCCTCTCTCTCTCTCTCTCTCTCTCTCTCTCTCTCTCTCTCTCTCTCTTTCTCTCTTTCCCTCATTCTCTCTCTCTATCTCTTTCTTTCTCTTTCCTTCTTTCTCTCTCTCTCTCTCTCTCTCTCTCTCTCTCTCTCTCTCTCTCTCTCTTTTTCTCTCATTCTCTCTCTTTCTCTTTATCTCTCTCTCTCTCTCTCTCTCTCTCTCTCTCTCTCTCTCTCTCTCTCTCTCTCTCTCTCTCTCTCTCTCTCTCTCTCTCTCTCTCTCTCTCTTTCTCTCTTTGTCTCTCTTTGTCTCTCTCTCTCTCTCTCTCTCTTCTCTCTCTCTCTCTCTCTCTCTCTCTCTCTCTCTCTCTCTCTCTCTCTCTCTTTCTCTCTTTCTCTTTGTCTCTCTTTCTCTCTCACTCTCTGTCTCTCTCTCTCTCTCTCTCTCTCTCTCTCTCTCTCTCTCTTTCTCTTTGTCTCTCTTTCTCTCTCACTCTCTGTCTCTGTCTCTCTCTCTCTCTCTCTCTCTCTCTCTCTCTCTCTCTCTTCCTCTCTCTTCCTCTCTCTCTCTCTCTCTCTCTCTCTCTCTCTCTCTCTCTCTCTCTCTCTCTCTTCCTCTCTCTTCCTCTCTCTCTCTCTCTCTCTCTCTCTCTCTCTCTCTCTCTCTCTCTCTCTCTCTCTCTCTCTCTTTCTCTCTCTCTCTCGTTTTCTGCTTTCAGATCAACTTTATGAAAGTTCCAAAGTTCTTGCTGACGACGTTTACTAATGAATAACACAAGAACCATTCGGACGTGGCTTGTTTTGTAAGCATCAACATTTTTTTAATGAGTCCCTCGCTTTGAATTGCAGTCGTATTCGTCTCATAGCAACAGAGCAATGAAAATTTGCGAGGTTTCTAACTTATCGAACCACCCGATAAAAGTTTAGAATTTTGAGTTAGATATCATCAAAAACAAGATGATCTGCAGGACACTAGTAGTAGTACTCAACCTTTTCTTCTCACTTCCGACTTCTGTTAATTTTTTTTTCATTTTCTGAATTCCGTCAAAATCTCTCTTCCGACTTCCGTTCAGAAACATTTTACTCATTTTGTACTTGCTCGATAACCTGCATCACACTAGAAGGTTTTACATCCTACTTTCCCCTAATTTGAAAACCACATGAACCTTGTACTTTCCTTTGCGAAACCCAAAACCCCTGTTGTAATCCTTCATGGAACCGGATTTGATCTGTAACCAATGTTAACACTGGCAAATTTGTACTCAAATGGTCTCATTTTCACACTTTTCGTTTTTCTCTTGTACAAGCACTCTTCAGGGGCGCTTCGCGCCCCACCTATTACTTTTTCACGCCAATTTCAAGAATGAATGAAGAAGTGAACGAACTTCTTTCAATAAAAACGTGAACTTTCAGACAACTTGAAACTTCTTAAAAGCTCCATTTTTAAAAATTAAAATGCTAGGCGATGAATGGATCACGTTGAGGACACGTTTGAATTTCAAAACTAAGGAATTCCGTGCCGCGCAGCAGCGCGCGGTCTGATCAAATTAAAAAGTTGATGCGCATCTCCGCTTCAACAGAACCTATCCGATGGCGTTTTCACCGTTCTGATCCGACGCCTATGAGCTGAGAACGGGCCGCGGAAAGACAGTGTGACCAAATAGCCTTTTTTCATAAGAATAGATTGGTATTCAATAAAACACGTCTCATTTTTTATAAATGTGTGCGACCATGGAAACCTTTCCTTTGGGCTTAGGTTAAGTTTGGGTCAGCTTAAGGCTTAACCTAAGCCTGAAAAGAGGTTGTTTGAATGTTCCGAGCCAAGTTATAGACGTTGGAAAAAACGGAATGCGTTTCACTAAATTCCCCTTTTATTTTTTATTTTTCCCAGTTTTTGTTGTGAAATCAATTGATAATTGACCTGTACTCTTCATCTTCACTACCTCAGCGGAAGTCATTACTCAATTGAAAACAGTACGACAAAACAATGGCATTATCAATGTTCTCTGGTCTGTTTATCAAAATACAGCTGATTCTCACCTTTCTTTCTATCATGTTAACTCAAAATAAACATTAGATAGGACTTCCGTTGGAAAATTTTCTTTTCTGTGTTATGAGGTTAATCTTTGTCAGTTCTGGCTTCAAAAAATCATTGCCAGACCCGTGTAAAATCGGGGAACCTCTAGTTTTTCCAGGTATTCTAGGTTAGTTCTGATGAATCCGACTGGTTTTTGTCGACTCAAATGGGTTAATTTTTGTCGTTCTTCAGCAGAACTTTGTAGCTTTTCAATCACTGCGCTACACCCAGTAGAAAAGTGTCGGATCGAGCAGCGAGGGGGGGTCGACCAATAAGCAGCGAGCACAAAACCCCGCCCCTTTGTGAATCCTGCACCGTTGTAGATCAAATTACAGTTACTGTAGTTGGAAAACTTTTTTCTCAAAGGTTTTTTCTTAAAATTCATGATAAAAAGCTAGTTACGAAGGAAGGTTACACGATTTGCAACTTTTAACAGCAATTGGCGAAACACATATCTAGCAAAAAGTCTGACCGATTTCAAACGCGCGCCAGTCGCATTTTTGTAAAATGAGTACGGTAGGAGTCGGGACTCTCACAACGAACAGTTAGATCTTTGTGGACTTAAATTATTATTCTTACTTTCAGTCCATTGAAATTAAAGGCGCATTACTTTTACGTTCTTGTATTTCAAGGCGAAACTGCTACGGTACTAAGTAACCGATTTACGGAGGTCAGACTTTTTTACAGGTAGAGGAAGCTATGTGCGAAACAAATTCGCTTGTTAAGATGAGAAAAATAAGACAAAACATGAAAAAATATTGAAACGCGCCCTATAGCGAAGTTCCGTTCAATATAATTGGCGTGCAACGCGTCTAATCGATAACGATCACCTTCAGCTCGATGTAGATTCGAGACCCTTTCCCATCAACTTTCACTGATTGTGGCCTCGTTTGATCGCTCCAACACACACTTCTTTCTGAAATCAATCAAACTTCTTCAACTTGGCATTTCCGTCACGTGTCGGTACAACAGAAGTGATGATGCTATTTTCGTCGCTTGTGTATGTAATGTGTACGTCAGATCGAATCGGGTTCCGGTTTGATTTTTGATTTCATTGTCACGGGATGCATCTTTGATGATATTATGGGGGTTTCCTAGTGCGTCATCGGTTGGGAGAGATTGAGAGAGAGAGAGAGAAAGAATGAGAGAGGTAGAGAGAGAGAGGGAGAGAGAGAGAGAGAGACTAAAAAATGTAGGTAGAGAAACTCTCTCTCTCTCTCTCTTCTAGTTTTTTAACTCTCTTTCTCTCTCTTCTAGTTTCTCTACCTACATTTTTTAGTCTCTCTCTCTCTCTCTCTCTCTCTCTCTCTCTCTCTCTCTCTCTCTCTCTCTCTCTCTCGCTCTCTCTCTCGCTCTCTCTCGCTTTCGCTCTCGCTCTCTCTCTCTCTCTCTCTCTCTCTCTCTCTCTCTCTCTCTCTCTCTCTCTCTCTCTCTCTCTCTCTCTCTCTCTCTCTCTCTCGCTCTCTCTCTCTCTCTCTCTCTCTCTCTCTCTCTCTCTCTCCTGACCAAAGCTAACAAGGGCTACTTCAACTCTGTTTCCGTTGCTATGCAACAATATTGCACTTGTAGTGAAGTGGTCATTGAGATTGATCTAGACTTCACTGAACGATTTAGCGTCTTCTTTGTGAATCAGATTTTCTCTCACTCTATAATATTTTTCTCTGTTTGAAACACTCTTCAATAGGCGACTATATGGCGACAAAAGGACGATTTTGCAAAAAATCCACTCAGTTTAAAATATATCCTTGTTTACCTTATTTTTTCCCACTTACGACTCTCATTCTGTGAAATTTCACTCTTCTATAAAATTTTTACCGTCCAGATGGGTTTGTAGGACCTGGTAATTTTGGGTTGTGTGATGGTAGGACCCTATTTTCTGATTATTCCAAGCTTTTCCGTATTGTGTATTCATGCCGTATTGATAATCGTCCATAACCTCACAGCTTTCGTTTCTCATGGTATGCGAACAGTCGTGATCCAAGGTTATCATCGGAAACGGCATCTTTGACTACACTTGGAGAGACATGGTTTCTGCGATGTGACGTTCACTGGACCGTTCTTGTGTTTTTCGTCAGAAGTTGTCTCTCTTATCATTCCGAAAGTCTAGTGATTTATAGCCAATTAGGGGATCAGAAATAACCCCGGAAGTTTAGAAGTGTGAGAAATGCCGTGTGATGAGGATGTCTGATCCGTGAAGCCATATGGCCAAAGATTTGTGAGGATTTGATCTGAGAGTGAGAGAGAGAGAGAAAAAGAGAGAGAGAGAGAGAGAGAGAGAGAGAGAGAGAGAGAGAGAGAGAGAGAGATAGAGAGAGAGAGATAGAGAGAGAGAGAGAGAGAGAGAGAGAGAGAGAGAGAGAGAGAGAGAGAGATAGAGAGAGAGAGATAGAGCGAGAGAAGGAGAGAAAGAGAAAGAGAGAGAGAGAGAGAGAGAGAGAGAGAGAGAGAGAGAGAGAGAGAGAGAGAGATAGAGCGAGAGAAGGAGAGAGAGAGAGAGAGAGAGAGAGAGAGAGAGAGAGAGAGAGAGAGGGAGAGAGAGAGAGAGAGAGAGAGAGAGAGAGAGAGAGAGAGAGAGAGAAATGCGTTTCAATCTTCAAAGATTCTCCCATGACGTATTGATAGCGAATTGCCATGGTTTTCAAAATATTGGAGTCTCCTCTAATAGGCTAATTCAATGTGAGAATCAAACGATGGGAAACGTATATTAACGTCATGGTATTTTTTTTGGATCTACCAACGTTCTAATGCATAGTTCTGCCAAGAAGTAGCCATTTTCCAATTAGACTCTCAGTACGGTTCTCCAAAACTCTCCGTGGACCGGCATTGGGCCGTAAATGGGCGACAGATGGACTGTTAATGGACCTGCATTGGATTGTAAGTGGGCGACAGATGTCCGGGACGGTCCAATGCCGGTTCACGAAAAGTTTTAGAGGCTTTCCCATCCATTTTCATATCGTGCTGCACGCATGTCGTACATCAGTAGCGTTCATGTACTTTACGTAATGATAACGATATCTTGACACCACAAACATACATACATACAATGTACTGACTCATCAGAGGCAAATCGTGATTTATCAAAATTGTGATCACGTATGAAACAGGCTTGCTTCCGGTCCATGTGAGGGTTGAATAGAAGGGCGGTACATGTTGTTACGGTATCAAACATTAGATAGAGATAGGGCATCTCTATCAACGACTCTATTTTTGGACATTGTATCACTGCACTCCCCCCTGCTTCCTTCACCCCATGGCCAAAATGCTCTCGAAGCTTTCCCTCAATTCGATTGGATCCTATGTTAAACTTGAGTAAGTTTCCGAGATTTTCACCTGTCGAAGTTTCTCATTTGCAAGATTCGGCTGTTTTCCTAACAACGCTATTGCAATTTTTCCTTTTCTAACGTGTTGAGATTTCTCATTTACTAGAGTTTTATCCTTCAAGAAACTAACCAGTGACTCGTCTTCAGATCAGACATGTCGGACGATGTTGTCATCAAATTCGACGGGATCGATGACATCTCGCCGAGCAGAAAAGTGCCAAAGCGTGACTTCAAAACGAAGTTATGGAAGTTTATGAAAACATACCGATGTTGCTTCATCTCGTGAGTTTTTATTTTATTTAAAAGTAAAAAATAAATAAATGAGTTACTGTAGTCACAAAGTGCGTCAAGTAACTCGAGTAAAGGCGTGCTTTTTGCCGTTGGCGCACTACTTGTTCAAGTTATTTTCCCTTTCTCTAGACTCGTCTAATCGTCGTACACAGTCAGTTTTCATTTCCACCATCTCCTTGTTCATTGTGTTATTCGCACTAAAACCATCACTATTTGTTGTTTTCAACGTGAAACCATGTAAATTGGTTAAAAACGTGGAGACCTCGTTGTAACTCGTGCGCGTGTATTCATTCCCTTATTACTACTGACTTACTAACTTGAAAGCCGATGATTCTCGCATTTATCGCCTGGTAAGAGTTTTGCCCGTAAAACTGAGTCGCCCATAGTATGTCAGTTCTCATCAACTTTTCGCATAAAGATAAATCAACGAAAATGTTCGATAAGACTGTATCATCAAGGTGTCTAGAGATAACAACCATTCTGTTTCTTGAACCCATCCAGGAAGAATGTATGTTTTGCGAAAAAGAAAGATACTAAAATCGATTGGTTACTTTGAAATGTTTACATTGTGTGTCATTGTTAAAGCAGTAAAAGCTCGAAATCGATTAGGAATCAATTAATAACTAGTATTAAGGCTATCAACACTGATCTTCTCACTACTCGTTATCTTGCTTCTCTTCATCTTTTTGGTGATCCCGATCGCAAGTTACTTCTTCCCGGAATATGTGCAATTCATCTTTTTCCTCAACTTCCGTAAGTTGTTTCAAGGAAGAAATACTAAATATTGCGAGAAGAAAATGAGAAATATCATTTTCAAAGTTTCCAGCGTGAAAACACAAAGTTACCTTTAGGTCGCTTGCCGATGGTGAACTATGATGACCTGTACGCAAACGGAATAAAATCGATTGGTCGTGCTTATCACATCAAAGGAGAGCAAGGGCAGCTAGGACTATGGTGAGTTTTTGAGAAAATCCAGATAAAAGACAAAACTTTTCTGATGAAAAATATGACATTGTATTTCTGATAAGATGCGCAACCGCACGCTACGGCGCGGAAATAGTTTTTTTAGTAGAGAAATTCAAACTTGTGTTCGACGTGACCGATTTATCAAGAGGCATTTTAATTTCGTTTTTAAAAAGATGCCACGTGTCTTCTGAAAAGAGAGGAATTCAGCCTATCTCAATTACATTGTTTTCGGCAGCACCAAAACTTAGATTTGAGTTCAGGCATGTACTACCACACTCAACATCGTCTCAGCTGCGTTCTACCGGAGTGATCCCAACAGACACAGAAATCGAAGAACTGATGAGAACGGATAACAAAAAGTGAGCCTTGTATCTCAACGTGTGTTGAAATGCTCGCACAAGCCATGGTTGTCTATGGAAACGGCTTGTTTTTGCATTTTCTTTGTTATTTCGAGTGAGACGAGAAAGCACCACGTAACTCATGTGTTCAGCATCATCCTTTACTGCCACGGAAACTCGTTTGACCGAACCTACTATCATCGAACACTTATGTACAACCGCATGTCGGATATGGACTATCACGTAGTGATCTTTGATTACAGAGGTGATTTTTGAATTTTCGTTTCAGAATGATTGGGATTTTATAACTAGGAGGGATATCGATAATTTTCCGAAAATCCTGAATGTTTGTGTGAACGTTTGATTAGTTTTGAAACTAATGTTAGATTTTTTGGTCAATTGAAAAAATAATATTTGAGATACTTATAAAAGTATTTCAGAATGATTATGATTTTATAACTACGAATAATATCGATATTTTCGCGAAAATCCTGAAAGTTCATGTGAACGTTTGATAAATTTTGAAGCTACTGCTAGATTTGTCGGGCAATTAAAAAAACAAAAATTTTTTGGATAGTTATGAACGTATAAAAAATAGTCTTCTAAAACTAATTGAAGACATGATTAGTTTGTCAATTCATAGAAAATTGATCATTTTCACGAAATCATCAACAATTTCAGGCTATGGTGATTCTGCGGGAGCCCCGACTGAAGGAGGAATAGTCAAAGACGCGAAGTTGGTCTATGACCATATCAAGCAAGTTCTGGGCTCAACCCATAAGGATATTATTGTTTGGGGTCACTCGATGGGAACTGGGTGAGATTTTCATATTGATTTTATCAGAAAACTACAAGAATTTCCTGAAATCACAGATTTTATGAACGTTTGGAACGATTTGTGATGGAAAGTAACGGAAAAACATGCTTAGCAAAGAAAATTGTCGATTTAACGATTCATAATTGAGTTAAAAACGATAATATATTATCTTTCTGTTTGAATCTTGTTCCAAATCACTTTTTTTTGACGGAAGTGGTCGAAAGTACAGCAGTTTTTATCTGAAAATCTGAAATTTTTGGCAGTTTCTCAACTGTTTCACATGTTTCCACTGATAAGTGATATTTTTAGAGTAGCGACAAAAGTAGTTTCTGATCTTTCTATCGCAAAACAGCCACCGAGCGGACTGGTCCTAGAGTCGCCGTTCAACAACCTGCAGGATGCCTTTTCATCTCATCCATTATCAGCGGTATGTTTTTCTTATTTGAATGGAAAATATACTAGTTTTGCTGTTTTTGGAAGGAAAATATACTATTTTTGTTGTTTTTGGAAATTATGAAATTTTAAAATTATGATCTCTTGTTGTACTCTGTGTCCTATGAAATAGTAATTTAAGAAGGTTTGGTGAAGAAATAATAGAAATTAAATGAAAATAAATTCGAGGAAATCAAAACTTGAGAAGCAGTGAATAGATGAAACTAAATAAAAAAAACCCATTCTAGGCAATCTTCTGGATGACGCCATCCATCCTGGAAAAAGTGATCATTAAGCCCCTCAACAGTGTAGGATTGGTGATGACGACAGATGAAAGGATTGCTAAGTGAGTATTTTATTTTTCGAATCGAAAATTTTAAAAAGAGAAGAAATGTTCGAAACAGTTTTCCATCGAGGTACATGAAAGAGAGTAGTGGAGGAATGCGCATCTCCTTTTTATGCGTCCCATGTGAGAACATCGGCGAAAATGAGAGAACATAGAGGCAATTTGCGGTTAGAGAGTGTTTTGTGTAGATTTACGGCGCTAATCGATATTCTCTTTTCATTTTATCGTAGAATGTTTCATTCCCAATGACTATTTGCCATTTTTTTCACATTCGTATGGTTGTTCGAAATGATTTTCAAATGTCCTAAACGTATGTTGTGCACGAAATCAGAAAGTTTGAACATTTCACACAAAATTCAAAAGTAAAATTCGCGAGTTACTCTAGTTCCTGCTGCCAGATCGTGCTAGCGCCAGAGAGCAAGAGTACGTGAGGAATTCGAGACGCAGAGGCGGCGAGACAGTGTGACACTGTTGGAGTGTATTAGAGTCCGTACACCTCTAATCAGTAAGCAGGGAGATGTTAGATGCCTTTTTCTCTATTCCTCACATCTCGAATGTTTCAGAGTCACGTGTCCGATTCTGATCCTCCACGCTCAAGACGACATTACCCTACCAGTATACCTGGCCAGACGACTATTTGTAAGTTTTTCTTCTGATTTCTGGAAAAATTGTTGATGACATAAGTTTTTGTTTTGTAACTGGAATTTTCAACAAGAAAAAATCAGAGGTGCTTGTAAGTCTTGTTTTCTTCATTTGTTGTAATTAATGTTCTCAATATGAATTGTTTTTTTCTAAAATGATAATACTGAATTAAATGTGTTCTAATTTTGAACAAGAAAGTGAAAAAAAGACGGATAACATTACAACAAAAAAGGTTGATAGAAAAGAAAGGTTTTCTATGCCTTTTCTGGATTTTTCTCCACTTGCTGATTTTACAGTTTCCAGTATGAATCGAAAACTTAGTTTTTGTTTTACTTTTCAACAAGAAAAAAAAATACAAAATCAGACAAATAAGACAAGAGAATTATGTTTTTGTACGTTTTAAGTGCATGTTTCTTTACTTGCTGTTGAATATATAAATTTATATTTCTAGAATAACAAGAAGAAAATGAAAAACCTTTTGCATTTTCTTCATTCTCAATATTTACAGAATTCGGCACTGGCAGCACACCGAGACGTGGACTATATCGAAATTAACAAGTCACTGGGATTCGGTCACAGATACATTTGCAACCTTGATGGACTTCCGACAATCATTAGTTCGTTCATGAACAGAATTCGATCAACGTCGATGACTCTGGATTCCCAGGTGCCTATCAGTAAGGATTATGTATTGTACACGAAGCCGGTTGTAGTGTAGAATGTGAATAGAATTGAAAGTGAACACAGCAGAATGTAACAAGATCTTGCAAAGTAGAGTGGGCGGAGTTTTAGAATCGACCTCAACCGAGCAATTCAGTTCCTACGTCCCGGATGACCGCGTTGCAATGGCATATTGCTATTTCCCCATTTAGTCTTAGTCTAGGTATTCTGCATGTTTTTCAAAAATTTACTGCAACGTTTTTCGGAGAGATTGTAGTATGAATCCGTACAGACACTGTTTGCAAACAGCGGAAAATCGGAGCCTGTCCATACGGATACCGTTTTTGAGAACGGTGTCTGTATGGCTTTAAACGGTGTCCGAATAAGTAATTTTTGAATATCGTTTGGATCCATACAGACACCGAAGGTTTTTCCTGAGGATATCAATAGACTTTGAGCAAAATGTATAAACTATGGTTTTCTGGTCTTCAGTTACGTCAATTAGAATGTATTGCTCGTCCCCGCGCTGTTTTTAAAGACTCCGCTCGATTTTTTTATCTTGATTAAATGTGCATTGGGATCTCGTCACGATGAGTGAAATCAATTTTATTTTCCATTCTACGTGATTCTACACTAAAAACTGCCTTTTTATGTACATGATTCGATCGTTTTGTCATCAATAGTTGATTTATCTCACTGAAACTTACCCTGAGCTTTGAACTTTTATTTTCTCGTCAACTCACTTTTTTTGACCGCAATTGGCGTAAAGTACTTTGAATCCCGATGGTATGATGATCTTGTTCCCCCATTTTTCACAAAAACCCTCCCCTCCCCCCTTATTAGAAGCATTGCCCGCTTTAGTAAACTGTAACCAAGAAGCTGTGTTTTTTGTCCACCCCAGGGTATCGAAACGAGTATACGGTATCTATATTTCCGCCTGTGAGCTATAAACCCATGCAACACTCTAAAAACTGTGATGAATAAATTTATTTTTTAAAATGTGGGAATTTTTTGAGAGAGAATGTGGATATGTCTTTATGCGATCTCGATTTGAACACTTTCATCGTTATCATCGTTTTTGAGTGTAAGAACGATGACTGGAGGACGGGCGTAACCGTGGAGTTGTTCGTAACATCTGAAACACTAGAATTTTGACTTGGATAAGCCTAGCACTGTTTAACACACTGCGCTAAGAGCAGTAGAAAAGTGTCGGACCAAGCAGCGAGGGGAGGCGACCAATAAGGAGCGAGTGCAAACCCCGCCCCTTGGACGCCGTGCTACAAAGACGGGAGTGAGGAATTCGACACTTCATAAAATGGTTAATTTAACAGTGTACTTGGGTATCCAATAGTTGGCTCTTCACAAAAGTTATTCTCCCAACCTAACCTAAGCTTATTATAAAAGGAAATAACTGTTGGCTGCAGATTGCAGATTGAGATTAATACATGACGTCATGAACACGGGTTTTTACAGTGTGTCAAATTCCTCACTCCCGTCTTTCTAGGACTCCGTGCCCCTTGGTAAATCCCGTTTTGCCGTAGATCAAATTACAGTTACTGTAGTTGAAAATTTTTCTCGAATGCGTTTTTTTTCGAAATTCATGATAAAAAGCTAGTTACAAAGAAAAGTTACATGATTTGCAATTTTTCAATAGCAATCGGTGAAACAAATCCACTTTTTAACTTGAGAAAAATAGGACAAAAGAATGAAAAAAATATTGATGTGCGAACGCGCCCTATAGCGAATTTTTTTTCAATATAATTTTGCTGCAACGCGACTAATCGATGACGACCTTCTTTAGCTCGGTGTGGAATTTTGACTTGGATAAGCCTTATTTTCGACCTGCACGCTTTTAAAAGATACTGTAACGACGATTTTTGCAGTTTTAAAAACATTCCGCGCACTTGCGTACGGACAGTCAAAGTTTGAGCTCACCGAGCACTCCCGAGTTAGTGATTGAGGGTGCTTTTGTAAAAGTAGGAATTTTGAAAAAAAAAATGCCGCGCAGCAGCGCGCGGACAGCTGGAGTTGAGCTGGCGAATATCATTATTGTGTCTGGAAAAATTGAGAAAATCTTGATACGAATATCATTATGTCCGGAAAAATTGAGAAAATTCCGGTACGAATATCATTATGTCCGGAAAACGTGAGAAAATCTCGAAAATTTTCGGACATAATGATATTCGCATCAAGATTCTTGCGACACAATGATATTCGCATCGGGATTTTCTCGTTTTTTTCCGGACATAATGATATTTGCATCGGGATTTTCTCGTTTTTTCCCGGACATAATGATATTCGCATCGGGATTTTCTCGTTTTTTCCCGGACATAATGATATTCGCACCGAGATTTTCTCGTTTTTTCCGGACATAATGATATTCGCATCGAGATTTTCTCGTTTTTTCCGGACATAGTGATATTCGCATCGAGATTTTCTCGTTTTTTCCGGACATAATGATATTCGCATCCGGATTTTCTCGTTTTTTCCGGACATAATGATATTCGCATCGAGATTTTTGACAAAATTATTAAAGGTACTGTGATAAAAGTAGAAACTTCAACTTGCAGAAACGTGCCGCGCAGCGATGCGCGGACAGACTGCACTGTAAATGGTCAGGCACCATCGAGTTCACTTCATCTAACGAATTCCGTTTGGACTATCTGGTCTATAAGCTAACGAATGCCGTTTGGACTATCTGGTCTATAAGCTAACGAATACCGTTTGGACTATCTGGTCTATAAGCTAACGAATTCCGTTTGGACTATCTGGTCTATAAGCTAACGAATGCCGTTTGGACTATCTGGTCTATAAGCTAACGAATGCCGTTTGGACTATCTGGTCTATAAGCTAACGAATTCCGTTTGGACTATCTAGTCTATAAGCTAACGAATGCCGTTTGGACTATCTGGTCTATAAGCTAACGAATGCCGTTTGGACTATCTGGTCTATAAGCTAACGAATGCCGTTTGGACTATCTGGTCTATAAGCTAACGAATTCCGTTTGGACTATCTGGTCTATAAGCTAACGAATGCCGTTTGGACTATCTGGTCTATAAGTTAACGAATTCCGTTTGGACTATCTGGTCTATAAGCTAACGAATGCCGTTTGGACTATCTGGTCTATAAGCTAACGAATTCCGTTTGGACTATCTGGTCTATAAGCTAACGAATTCCGTTTGGACTATCTGGTCTATAAGCTAACGAATGCCATTTGGACTATCTGGTCTATAAGCTAACGAATGCCATTTGGACTATCTGGTCTATAAGCTAACGAATGCCGTTTGGACTATCTGGCCTATAAGCTAACGAATGCCGTTTGGAATATCTGGTCTATAAGCTAGGAGCAAAAAAGGTAGCCTTACCTCAATCTGCGTGTAGCTTGAACGATCAGAACAGATAGTAGGACCCAGATGACTGGTAGCAGGAATTCACAAAGGACGAATACCTGAAATTGGAGATGATTCTATTTACCAAAAGTTACTGTACATGTGTAGTACAGTAGTCAGTCACCGACCCGCCGCGGGTTCCGCCTGATTTGCTTTTGTTTGGGATAGGGTACACATTTTTCAACACGTCATCTAGCCTCTCCCTTCCGCGTCATGCATTACATGAAAAATGATCAGAAGGTATGTCGCGCACCGAGCTAAATGTGATCGTTATCGACTAGACGCGTTGCACGAAAATTATATTGAACGAAAATTCGCTATAGAGCGCGTTCGCACATCAATAATTTTTTCATTCTTTTGTCCTATTTTTCTCATCTTAGCAAACAAATTTTTTTCACCAATTGCTGTTGAAAAATTGCAAATCATGTAACTTTTCTCCATGACTCATGAGTTTTGAAAAAAAACGTCAGAGAAAAAAGTTTTCTAACAACAGTAGCTCACATATCTAGCAAAAAGTCTGACCGATTTCAAACTCGCGGCAGTCGCATTTTTGTAAAATGAGTACGGTAGGGTCGGGACTCTCACAACGAACAGTTAGATCTTTGTGGATTTAAATTACTATTCTTACTTTCAGTCCATCGAAATTGAAGGCGCATGACTTAATCGTTCATGTATTTCAAAGCGAAACTGCTACGGTAACTAAGTAACCGATTTACGGAGGTCAGACTTTTTTACAGGTAGAGGAAGATATGTGTAGCTGTAATTTGATCTACAGCGGTGCAGGATTTACGAAGAGGCGGGGTTTGTGCTCGCTGCTCATTGGTCGCCTCCCCCTCGCTGCTTGATCCGCCACTTTTCTACTGCGCTTAGAGCAATGTGCGTCGGACATAACCGCGCTTTGCTACATTTTATTTTTGCAGTGACTTGTGTAGAGAAAAGTTCACCTTATCTTCGCTTTTTATCTGAATCTTATTGAACACCTTGTTGTAGACGCGTGCCGACCAGACTATGGCTCTGCAATGAATTGTTGTCTTTTTTTATAGCTTTATAGGAGACAGATTCCTGTAATTGCGTTCATTTCAATAAGAACCAAAACCTGATCAACAGGAACAACAGCTGGATTGTTGTGCATGGGAGCGTCAGAAGTGGCTTCCTTGTCCACATCGCTGCTCCAAGCCCGAGCACGCATGTGAAAATGTCTCCAAACATTCTGGCTACCTGAATGCTACCGTACTGCAAGGCTTTGGTGGGACCTATGACATCTGATCACCCTGCGTATCACACCCTCTCATGACACCTTTTGGATGTAAACACATGGTCCCTTGTGATCTTGGCCCTGATCATTCCATTGCTCTGTGCTGTGAGCTGTCTCACAGACCCCAATCTTGCCGACAATGAAGGTTACTACAGACATGTTGAGACTTCATGACATATAAGCAACATCAAGGGGAGTCAAATCTTCACAAAAATGCTTTTTTTTTCGAACATTACCTAAAAGTTAAATTACTGTTGACTCCAGATTGAGATGACGCGGGATTTGAAACAGTGGGGAGTTATAGACAAAATAGTCGGATACTCACCAGATAATACAAGTCGAAGCTCTGAAACTTCTTGTAGAAACGCCACGAGTTTGGGTCATCTGCTGTGTCGTCTCTGAAAAAAACGCGACGCTTGGTTCGGGTGCAACGCGGCTCACCTCAATAAGTATGCCCAGTGCATTATATCCACAAAGCACATCAAAACGAAGATCACTTTCAGTACTCGGTACTGTCGTTGTGGGTTGAACGCTGACCAGACCTGGAAAATTAGAAACATTACCTGTAAGCCGTGGTTTTTTCCTTGTTTAGACGGATAGACACAGAGAAAATACCCCGTTAGAGAGTAAGTTGGAGAGCGTTAGAACACCATGACTCACAGATGAGCAGGGAGTTCCAGATCGCAGACACAGCACCAAACCTGACGACACTGACCCATCTTCCGCCCGCATATGGGGACAGGCAAGATAGCGCACGGTGTAACACATTTGGCCATTCCAAAAGTGGGCGGAACGGGGGTGAGGAAACCAAGCATGATCGGTCAAAAATCGCTTAGTTGCTAAATTTTCAAAATACCAAAAGACGGCTGCAAAGGGGTCATCCGGAGCGAAAATTTAAATCTATTGATTGGGATCGAATGATTCGCGCCTTTTTTAAAACGCCACCTCCACTCGATTTTTTTGATCTTGGCACTCCGTGTAGCGCGTAAGCTGGGAAATGTGAGAAGTGGCGCTCGTAAACCTACACCAAAATCCAAAAAGGGTCTATATTTGTCTGCTCTCTCCTCTCCTTCTCAACGTGGCGTCCCAATAAAATAGAGCCAGCATACCTGTGCATTATCAGGCCTTATTCGTCCTGCTTCTCCATTCGTGCTGAGATTCGTGTTCGAGTCTTTTGTTCGGACAGACAACGTCCTAGGGACGCGCGGTGAGTTACTCATGTCCTGTAAAAATGAAAACAATTGTTTGATCCGACATTTTTTTACTCCAAACATTCGAATTGAAAAAATCGGCAAATTAGAAACTATATTACTCTAAAAACAGAAAAAATCGTTTTTAGTGTTCTTGCCGTTGTTCTCAGCATTATTTTATGAATAATACCAGAAATGACAATAAAATAAAAACATTGAAAGAAAAACTTACTTCAGTACTGGGACTTCCTGAAACAATTTCTCCGTTGACTTTCACAAGGGTATTCTTTCTGGACCTTCCTTCGTTCGTCAGATCCAAATTGTTTCGTGATTCGCTTTCTTTCACCTAAAAATGTTTTCCTCTTCATATCATCTCATAGATAGACTGATGAAAATCCCATGAACTGAACGATTGTCTACAACATTTCTGGATGACTGCAGAGATAAGTTCCTCTCTCCATCGCCTACAGGTCTAATGATTATTATTTAGTCTTCAATTTCTAACCCTTATTATATTAACGATGCACACCGAGCAATTCGTTTCGCCAAATGCTGTTGAAAAATTGCAAATCATGTAGCATTCCTTCGTAACTAGCTTTTTATCATAAATTTTGAAAAAAACGTCAGAGAAGAAAGTTTTTGAACTTCAGTAATTTGATCTGAATATCCTGTTCGGTTTTTATCCTTCTGATATAATTTCATGAACTCATCCAGAGTTTTTTGACCGGAGCAGCTTCTTACAGTTACCAATCTTATTCTGTAAGGTCGTAGAGGCTATTGCTCGTCGTTCACGAAACGTATGAACCTTATCTATTCTAATGAAAAAAGGCTATTTGGTCACACTGTCTTTCCGCGGCCTGTTCTCAGCTCATAGGAGTCGGATCAGAATGGTGAAAACGCCATCAGATAGGTTCTGTTGAAGCGGAGATGCGCATCAATTTTTTAATTAGATCAGACCGCGCGCTGCTGCGCGGCACGGATTTCCTTAGTTTTGAAATTCAAACGTGTCCTCAACGTGATCCCTTTCTCGCCTAGCATTTTAATTTTTAAAAATGGAGCTTTTAAGAAGTTCCAAGTTGTCAGAAAGTTCACGTTTTTATGAAATGACGTTCGTTCGTTCTTTGTTTCGAGTATCAAAACTGGCGAGAAAAAGAAGTAGGTGGGGCGCGAAGCGCCCATGAAGATTGCTTGTATAACTATGAATAAACTCATAATCACCAAAATTCCACAGACTAACATGAACATTGACCGTTTTTCTATTCGACGAGTCGCCCTGCTGAGTGAGGACGACCTGGCAAGGTGAGTTGCCGTTTCGCGACGTCAACTTCTGGAATGAGGATTGATGAATAACAACAACAACAAAACAGAATGACTAGAGAAGAAGCGTCTGAAGCGTGTGCTGAAGGAAACGAAATTATGGATGAGAGGGAAAAGGGGAGGTTGTGCGTACAAGTTTGAAGTTTTTTGTTGAGCCAAAAACATTGATCTGTGGAATTTCTCTGTCTCTTTCTCTCTCTCTCTCTCTCTCACTCAATAATTCTTGATCAAAAGAACGCTAAGGATCATCTATTAAGTTAAGAAAACTATACGAAACTTTAACCTAATTTCTAGTTCTTGATTAAAGTTTAATTAGATTCTGAAGTCTCGTCGTTCATGATTTGTTTAAGGTCAACACAGTGAGAGAGAGAGAGAGAGAGAGAGAGAGAGAGAGAGAGAGAGAGAGGATGATTCAGAGATAGGAACTATCAACTCCGCTCGGAGGTGAAGGAGCTACGACGTGAAAACAGAAGATTATCGCTTCAGAATATCTCCACGGATACTTAATCCGCCAAATCTGATTAAGTCGTGTGCTGATACGATCGATTGAGAACGAGAAAGAGATAAAGAGAGAAAGAAAGAAAGAGAGAAAGAGAGAGAGAGAGAGAGAGAGAGAGAGAGAGAGAGAGAGAGAGAGAAAGAGATAAAGAGAGAAAGAGAGAAAGAAAGAGAAAGAGAGAGAGAGAGAGAGAGAGAGAGAGAGAGAGAGAGAGAGAGAGAGAAAACTTTATTATGTCAACGAGTGAAGCTAGTCACACGACCTCTATGAAGGGCATAGAACTCATTATAATTCTGCAGGTATGAGACTCTTTATACCTATTTTCATCAAATCTGATCTCAATAACCTTCCGAGGTTACCTCATTAAACAATCCATTATGAAATCATTTTTCAAACATCAAAGGCTGGGCAATGACGAAACTGGAGAGAACACTTTTTCAGCTAATCGGAAATTGCGTACTGACGACGTGGTTAGTTTGACATGTGGTTTTTAAAATAACTCTGATCAAGAATGTTTCTCGAAGCTCTGGTAGGAACGGTGAAGTTTCGAGAGTTGAAAGCTGGTTGATTTGCTTGATTCTGAGGCAGACTACAAATTTGGTGGATGGAAAAGAAACTTTTGTAGTCGGGAGAGAGAGTGAGGGAGAGAGAGAGAGAGAGCTAAAAAACAAAATATATCGATTGATTATCGCGCTTGAATCTTTCTCTATGGACGAGCGAAGCATGTAAAAAAAACTTTTAGTTCATAAAGTCTATGGAAGCCCCACCTAACATGGGAAGTATATGAAAGCCCGGAGAATCTATAAGGTCTGAGTGGTTTCTTAGGTTTTCAAATATGGTGAAGACGATGGAACTGCTCTCAGATGTTGCTTCACCGACCTCGTTCAGGAGTTATGACCAAAAATATAATTCATATGCTATTTTCAAAAAAGGGGAATCTGTGATGTTGGGTAAGAAAAACTGTTGAGATTTTGCATTTCATTGAATTTTGAAGGTTCGAGATGCACGGAAAACTTAGTCTGTCTGGATTCTGAGGCTCGATTCCGAAGTTACATGTATCTGAAGTGGACGTTAAAAATCGTCCAACTTTCACCTTCTGTAACTCGACTCCTAGCAGATTTCCAGAGGCGAGACCTATTCCAAACGATTCAGAATGATTGAATCTATCAATTCCTACGTTTTCAGTCGATTCTGAGACAAAAATTTTTGGGTCAGAAATCGGAAAGAGTTACACAAGTGTTCAT
>OZ022250.1:16339449-16349449 GCA_963978915.1 Caenorhabditis parvicauda | reverse complement strand
AGTAGCAACTTAATTCGGCTAATCAGATAGTTTTTAGGTGACAACACAAACCTCTCAGTAGGATACCATTTGTTGATCATCAGGTAGTACCTGTCAGAGCTTCTGCGCGGCACGAAGCGGATACAGGACCTTTGATGGAATTCGTTCATCGCGGACAGGATAATAGCCCTCTCGCTGCTGTCATAGTGAGATGCGATATCGTATGGTACAACTGCTCCAGGCCACAAGCTAAATTTCTACCTTTAGAAAGTGTGGTTGATGACAAACGTACTGTGTAGACCACTGGTTTGGGTGAAGAGCAAGCCCTCGCTTCTTTCGACGAACTTCGTTTGTTGCAAGAAGTGGGAAGTCTTCTGGCATCTCGCCAGAAGATTCTAGGCTTGTGACGTCAGAATAGTCGTCGGCGTAGAGTGCTAGCGGAAGGAGTAGCTGAAATGTTGTTTAGAAAAACTTCAAATGTTTCTTGATTTTATCATATCTATTCCAGCGTTGGCTTCAACAGGCTACACATGACAGCAGTTTTAAACTATTTCGATGTTTCAAAACCTTATTTTATTATTTGTAGAAGAAAACATTGGAATTCCGCGATTTCTTTGCAAAAAAGCCTGTTCTAAATATTGTTTAAAAGGAGTACTGTAACTTTGTGAATAAAAAAAATCTTCACATTTTTCTAGGGCCCCCTGTTAGACTGAGTGGAAGTGGAAAATGAAATTGTTTGACAGTAGAAATGCTAAAAGGAAACTGTGGGGCTGCGTTGAGCCTTTTTAAAAAGACTTGCAAATTTTCAGAGTCACAGTGCAAAAGGGATACTGTAGAAGTGGCTGAAAAAGGAAACTCACCAAAAATATAGAAACCATGGTTGCAGAAGTGTATGGTGTCCAGGTCTTCTGGCTACTCCTTATATAGTCCTTCTTGCACAGGATGATTTCCACGACTTCCGATTGGTGACACCCCCATAGTGCACTTTCGAGACCAACCTGACCACCACCGTCGTCGTCTCGCAGATCTCTCCTTTCAATTAGGTTGTTGAGTGTGTAGGGAAGAGATAGACCGATTGCAGGCAGTTAGATGGCGCGTGGGTGAAGGAAAGAACGAAGAACGATTATTTGTGTTTGAGGAGGCAAAAGATTGAAATTCTAATGGTTTGTTATCCAGACGCGTAGGTGACATCACTTCTCATCGGTTTGAGTCATCTTTGAGAAACTTATGTTCGGATGTTTCACTGTCATTTATCTGCAAATTTTAAAGTCTTATACACACTACGGCAAACGCAGTTGAAAAAAAGTAAGCAAAGAAAGTCGATAGAGTTACTATGGTTCAAAAATTTTACTTTTCCTACTTTTTTTCGTCCCAGATTCACAAATCGGAACGTCTTTTATTATTCTTTCAAGAATTATTATGATGGTTTGTCACTGCCATGACTTCGCGTTTTTCAAAATTAATAGGCTCATATATAATGATTTTGCTGGATTTATTTTTTAAAAAAACGAAAAATGACCTGTTCTCAACTTCTGTGACCTCTACATTCCTTCCGATCGTTTTAACGGTTCTCAGTTGTTTTTAATGAATGTTAACAATTTTTCCATTCAGTGTCCATTCTCTCTCTCTCTCTCTCTCTCTCTCTCTCTCTCTCTCTCTCTCTCTCTCTCTCCCTCTCTCTCTCTCATTCTTTCTCTCTCTCTCTCTCTCTCTCTCTCTCTCTCTCTCTCTCTCTCTCTCTCTCTCTCTCTCTCTCTCTCTCTCTCTCGCTCTCTCTCTCTCTCAAGTTGTATCATTTGTGATGAATTGATGACACTAATCTGACCACATAGTGCATACTGACTCAGGTTCGTCTGAACTAGGTACTTTCGCATTTTCTGAAGAATGAATTTTTCTATCAAGATCTAGAAACAAACTGTAGATGAACCCAGAATTTGCATGCCCTCCCGTCGTCCAAACAAAGTACCTTTGATGATTAATAAATGAAGATTACAGGTCCTGATATGGGTTGTAGTTCTTTTTTGCAGTCACTCGTTTTCAATACACCACGTGCCTTGTTCCAAATGGGTCGTCGTGTACTTTTCACCCCACATTCTATGCAAATCGAGCAGGAGCTGTCAAAACGTCAACGTCGCAGGTCATCTGGAGATGATCACGAACGTTTTTTTTTAGTAAATTCACACTGCAAAACCACACGAACATGACTAATGGGAAAAATTCTGCCAAGTTCTTTGCTTTATCTCTTTTCCTCTGCATCTCTGATAAACTCCAAAGAACTAAATCGTATAATATATACTGTGTAATTGAAAAAAGTTTGAAAAAGGTGTTTCTAATGAAAATACATTGAATTTATGGTTCGGTTCATCTTTTCTCAAATCATATCATGCCTGAAAAAAACCAACAAGCTAACATTCCTACTCAAATTGAAGTTTTTTGAACAAAGTCGATGGACTAATTGCTATCACCAAACGCAATAATGTTTTTCAAATAGATGACCGTTTCAAAAAATGAGAGTTTTTGCTTGAAAACAAGTCATAAAGGTGAACATTCAACTTGAAAATGGATTTTTGTTGAAACAAAGTTACCGTAATTCCTTATCAACCATGGTCACCCAACCAAGTCAATAAATCAAGCCCATAAGGCTGCAAAATGGGGATTGTAGTTCCGGTGGGATTTCTTCAAACTTAATTTCTCGTTGAATGTGATCTGATTAACTGTGTTTTGATCGTCTATAAAAGCGATTCGGAGCCGGGACATGCCCCTTTTTTCAAATATTTTCATCTTTGAAGTATTCATTCCGGATACAATTCGAAAAAGTGTTATGAAGAACTGAATATTAAATTAAACTTTCTGACTTGGAAAAAAAACTTTTTAATCTGCTAGTTCAAAACTCACATAGCCTGTAAAAAATCAGGCCTCCGTAAATCGGGGTACCGCAGCAGTTTCGCCTCAAAAGACAAGAACAATTTAAGTAGTGCGCCTTTAATTTCAATGGACTGAAAGTAAGAATAATAATTCAAATCCACAAAGATCTAACTGTTCGTTGTGAGAGTTCCGACTCCTACCGTACTCATTCTGCAAAATTGAGATTAGAGCGCGTTTGAAAACGGCCTTGCTTCTTTGAGAAACAGGAATCTCAGAATATGGAAGAAAAGTATGCCTCAATCCATGCTACAAGGAATCTCGCTAGACTGGGTCATTGAACCTGAATTCTGCACATCTTTCGACATATCCGCTTCTGAAAACTTACTTTTATATTTAATAAAATGTTTCTTATGAAAAACGAACATAAAAGAAAAATGAAAAAATCATACAACAGAAACAAAATTTGAAAAAGTTGTATGAACTAGTGAACGAAAATAGGACTGTTTTATGAAAAAAATGTTTTTAGTTGGAACGAAAAGAGGCAACTCACATTTTATTATTACTGAAATGTTTCTAATTGTTTGAAGTCATTTCAGAGAAAAATTGAAGGTGATCGCTTGAGTTTGAACCGAGTTATGGCCAAAAATAAAAAAGTTGCTAAAGTTTTGACCGCTACTGTATGTGCCATCCAATCAGCTATTTTTATGGATTTTTCATGAAAACCGTCTAATCGCTTTTTTCAGTGATTCTAATCAAGAATAATCAGGTAATTACTTAATTTTCCTCTCGAAAAGCCCAGACGCATAATCAATCGGCAAATCCTTCCCCCACGCTCATGCAAACAAAACAGCCTTGATCTGGGTAGAACGAGTTTTTTGTACTTTCTTACTTGTTCAAGTGGTTGCATGTGACCGTCCACTGCTGGTCATTCTGGACTTTTAGACGTTTTTTTTTTCCGTTTGGTAGTCCAAAATTCAATAATCTTGTTTTTTTTTTTTGGTAAATTGAGGGCACGGAACCATTCTCCAAAACTTTTAGCGGTCCGGCATTGGACTGTAAATGGGCGACAGATGGACCGGGCGACACATGGACCGGGCGACAGATGGACCGAGCGACAGATGGACCGGGCGACAGATGGACCGGGCGACAGATGGACTGTCCGATGGATGGACAAAACGGCGAAACCCGCCATATGTCCGCGAGTGGCTGCAATGACCTATCTAGCGCTCGACGACTTATTAGATCGTTCCTTTTCTGCACTTCGGAGTAGGAACGATTGTAAGTCGAACTATAGCACGTAATGTGTGTTCGCACATGTCAGTTCCAACATTGGACTATTTTTGAACTGATGTACATTGGGCTATTTTTGTCCACTTAGGTTCAGTTTCGGCTTGAAAGTGGTACCCACTATCGTATATCAGGGGTCCGGATATAGAAGGAAAAATATTTCATGTTTCATACCCCCTGGATCGTAAATGGGCGACAGATGGACCGGACCGGCATCGGAACGTAAATGAGCAACAGATGGACTGCGGATGGGCGACAGATGTCCGGTACGACTGTCGCCCAGCTACGGTCCAGTGCCGGTCCACGAAAAGTTTTGAAGAGTGAGCGTAAAAAAAACATTGTTCAACGAGACCCACTCTGTTTTCGCACGTTTCTGAAACGTATTCAAAGTTGTTGCAATAGTATGGAGGAAGCAAGTTTGCAGGTTCGACCCGAATTTTTTGTAGGTTTGCAAGAGTCAACTCCCTTTGTTATAATCAGAGAGCATGTCCAATCGTTAGACGCAGGCATGTGAAGAGAGAGAGTGCGTAGAGGGAAGAGTGCTCAGAAGCTTCATCACATCTTATGTTTAGTGTGGCGCTACTGATCAGAAAACTTTTGGAGCCAGTAAAACGTCGGAATGTTTCTTCGAAATATCCCTGTCACATAACTTGAAACAACTAACACCAATGTTCTATCACTACTAACACTCATATTCAGTTCTTTTCCTTCTGGTAATTTGACAATGTTATCCAACGTTTTTTTTTGCAAAAAATCGCACAACTGTCCTGACCGGAGCAGAATTTTTAAAAGGTTCTCCTACGGTTCCCAATCCCATTATTCTGTGCTCGTGGCGGCTATTGCTGGTCGTCATGAAGCTTATGAACTTATTCTTAATGAATAAAGTTATTATTATAACAGTCATAGAACTGACTAGTTTCTCGTCTTGCCGTAAGCCTTCCATAACAAAACAACACAAAGATCACTATTCATCTAAACCTAAAAAACACGAGTATATACGACAATACGGGTAAACTTTTGAAGTTAAACATTCAGCTCGCATTTCAGACCAGCCGCTGTGACGAAACGTTCGATGAACTGAAATCGGCAAAATTGTCTTCAATCCTGTGTAAATCAACTTACAGTACTAGCAGTGTTCCAATATTTAACACCGCAGATTCTGATTAGTTCGGTACGGGCACAACTGACACTTTTGTTTAGAGTCGAGCAGATTTTTCCGTTGTTCTGGAATTCAAAATTTTATTTTTTGATATTTTAACCTACTTTGGAGGTCAGAGCTGAGTAGGCGGTGACAGGAAGCATCTTCAGGCACGACGACTCTTCCTGGTTGATCTGAATCTTTCTCTCTCTTTCTCTCTCTCTCTCTCTCTCTCTCTCTCTCTCTCTCTCTCTCTCTCTTTCTCTCTCTCTCTCTCTCTCTCTCTCTCTCTCTCTTTCTTTCTTTCTCTCTCTCCCTCCCTCCCTCTCTCTCTCTTTCTCTCTCTCTCTCTTTCTCTCTTTCTCTCTTTCTCTCTCTCTCTTTCTCTCTCTCTCTCTCTCTTCTCTCTCTCTCTCTCTCTCTCTCTCTCTCTCTCTCTCTCTCTCTCTCTCTCTTTTCCTCTCTCTCTCTCTTTCTCTCATACCTTAGCTTCACACTCCGCGAAATCGTCCAAGTAAAATTTGAAAGCATCACAGAAAATCCAAGAATATCCGAGACAGGAGTATGCGTTAAACAGTCTTGTTCTTTGACGCAGTACTGAAATGGGTACTGATTACTTTTTCCAACAGTATACTGTACCTGTGTACTGTGACACGTCTCGATGGCCTCACCGCTCTTCGAAGGAGTCAGCAGGTTTTCACTTCGTAGTTTCATCGTGCTGAGAGTTGTGTGAATCAGTGGCTTAAAATAGCTATTATCAACAAGCAAATCTAAGAAAAAATCGATTTCTAACTTAAATAACAGAAACCACCATGAAAGTTTGTGACTATCGGCGAAAAGACCAAATAATTCCAAAATACATTTCTTTCTCGTATCATAATGATAATTTCATTCATATTAAATTATTTCAAACGACTCAATAGCGGAATGTCTCTACAAGCGCAAAAACTTAATGGTAAATCTTCCTGCAAACCGTAATTTTCGTCAAAACTAGAGAACTGTCAAAGCTAATTTAGGTTTTTTTCATACCTACGGAACCCATCACAGAGATAAAACTAACCATGAAGCAAGTGCTGACTTGTAGAGTATCATCTTTGTCACACGCGTCCAAGACTCCGAGGGGGTTAATCATGGACGAAGTTACGGTGATTGTTAGTAGGAAGGTAAGTACAGTCAGCATTCTAAAACGGTTGATGTGATAGATTAAAAAAAGCAAAAATGATGACAGGAATAGAAACAGATCGGGAGAGGATAAACAATATTGTTGGAAGGTCAGAAAACTTGGTCGGTCAAACATATTAGAGGTGCATTCTTTGGTTGAAGAAACAACAGGTTCGAACCTTCTCGCAGTCATAGTTTTTTGCGCTTTCTCAAAACCAGTTTTTTGAACGCGATTTTTCAAGTAGATATTTTTTACATTAGTCTTTTTGAATTGTGATATCTGTACAGCATACGCTGTAGATAACGTACGGCAGATGTGCCTTAAGAAATCTATCTATGTATAACATGTGCCATAAGAAATCTCTTTATGTTCAACATGGAACGTGAGAAATCTCTTTATGGGACAACATGGACCGTGAGAAATCTCTCTATGGACAAAATTTGCCGTAAGAAATCTCTCTATGTACAACATGTACCGTAAGAAATCTCTCTATGTACAACATGTGCCGTAAGAAATGTCTCTATGTACAACATGTGCCGTAAGAAATCTCCTTTATGGACAACATGCACCGTGAGAAATCTCTCAATGTACAACATCTGCCGTAAGTTATGTATAGCGTATGCTGTGCATGCGTTGTAGATATCTAGAGCACATGTTGTACACAGATACAAACATTTTGTTTTCAAAGTAATAGACCGTCAAATCGCCACAAAAAACACCATATAGAAAAAATTCATTCAGAAACTGGAGTGTGTCAAGCTTCTTTCACACTGAAGTTCGTTGTCACACGACTTCAGTGGGTACTGGGTGGTGTGGTGTTAATCTGAATTCTAAATTGATAAGGACACTGCAGGACCTGAACCTGCGACATTGGACAGTTGTGGATAACCTCAACAATAGGTGTGCCAAGTTCTCCAATGTTAGCGATCAACTTTTCGTTTTGGAATTGGGTCGAACCAGTTAAGCGTATTCCTTTTCGACTGTTGGGGGTGACTTTCCTGAAGGGATTTTTAATAAATATTAAACCACATTCAGGGTACAGTACCCTGAATGTGGTCCTGGATACTACTTTGAATGTAGTCGTTCTACTGAATCTACGAAAAATTCCATCAACAAGGTCGATATGCTCACAGTAGCTCCGGACTCTCATGCTATCAGTTCATGACTATTTTTGTTATTGTCAACCACTGCTTACTTTTCTGACCGGCGCAGCTTCTAAAACCGGTTTTCAAAGCGGGTTTATCACCCCTTCATACGAACAGTTAGATCTTTGTGGATTTTAAATTATTATTCTTACTCTCAGTCCATTGAAATTAAAGGGCTCATCACCTAAATCGTTCTTTTATTTCAAGGCAAAACTGCTACGGTACTAAGTACCCGATTTACGGAGAGGCCAGACTTTTTTACAGGTAGAGGAAGCTATGTGAGCTGAAAACTAGTGTCAGCTGTCTTACCATAAAGAATCCGACCGTAACGTCGAATTTGTCAGGACAAGCAAAGTTCAAGTTCACAGTGAGGGTGATGTTCACTTTGATCGACTCGACGGTTGTGACTTCGTTTCCGAAGAAGTCAGGCATCTTCAGCTGGTGAATATCCGTTGGAAAACGGCGATCTGAACAAGAAATTTACACAAAAAAATCAGTCCCCGAAAAAAAAGCGCATCGCTTCTCATGTGAAAATTCTGAACCCGGCATTGCGACCTTAAATGAGCGACAGTTGGACCGGGCTTAGGCTTATTTGTCACTCTATCATAATCTAATGCCGTGTGCAGCCACATCACGAGACGAAATTCAATTTTTAAAAAGTTATTTTTGTATAACCTTTAGGTATATTACTTCAAAACATCTTCCCGCTTATTGAATTTTAAAGAGAGTACACCAGAACTTTACCGCACTTCACTTTTCCAAAAGTCGGAAAAGATGTGAGCGATTGGGGCTGTCCGGTCCAACTGTCGACTTTTTTACGGCCCAAAAACTATGGAGTTCTTTTGAAATCCAAGTGTCCCATAAGAACAAAGTCATCAAAATATACAAAACTCACAAGAGAGAAGACCAGAAGACACGCGTGCATCAAATTCATTTGATTCGATTTGTTCAACAAAGACAAGAATATGTTTTATTTATGTATGGGAACGTGTTAGATACATGAGAATTGTAGGCGTGGCTTATCTTCCGATGACCGTTGCGTCATATTGAGAAGGATATATTTGAAACGATGAGCCAGGGGTCATAGGCTCACCGTTCAATGGCGAACATTCCTGGGTTTGGGTTGTTTGGGTCGGGCTCGATTCGCACCCCGTAGACTGGTATCACCTGCAAAAGGAGGGTTAGATGGAGCGTCCCAGGAAAAATATGAACACCTTTCAATCGAACGTTTTTCTGTTGAGGCATTAACAAGAAATTTTGTGTAATTTTCCGAAAACTAGCTTCTAGAAAGCAAACATATCTCTACTAGTCGTGATAATTCTTCCTAGCCGATAGAACGGTTTCTTTCTACACGTCCAAAAATTTAAGTTTTAACAATGAGAAATTTCTAGGGTCAATAGTGTTAATGTACACTGCGGCAAATGCAGTTGAAAAGTGTAAGCAAGAAAAGTAGATGAAATTTCAGTTATTAAAGTTCAAAAAAATCTTACTTTTCTTCGTCCCAGATTCACAAAGCGGTTTTATTGTCTTATGCCTTTGCCGAGGTGTGTTTTGGTCTGTTCTACTTCATTGATTTGTAACTCACCTGGAAACAAGGATACGACAAATGCTTCTTCTCATTCATTGTTATGAAAAGCCACGCAATCTCGAATCGATTTTTCAGAGTTTTCCAATCGATTAGGGTAAGATACATGATTGGTTCGTCTAACTTGGCGGTCGGTACCCAGCGGGACGTCTGAGCCTGAAAAAACTTTCATGTCGATTTACGGCTGCGCCTTCAAAAAGCTACACATATCTAGCAAAAAGTCCTGACCGATTTCAAACTCGCGGCAGTCGCATTTTTGTAAAATGAGTACGGTGGGGTCGGGACTCTCACAACGAACAGTTAGATCTTTGTGGATTTAAATTATTATTCTTACTTTCAGTCCATTGAAATTGAAGGCTCACTACATAAATCGTTCTTGTATTTTAAGGGCGAAACTGCTACGGTACTAAGTACCTCCGATTTACGGGAGGCCAGACAGACTTTTTTTACAGGTAGAGGAGAAGCTATGGGGATTTCGTTTAATCATTAACATCGATAAAATCAACAAATGACTAATTTTTCTAGAAATTTCGACATGGTATTTGTTTTCTGTGAAAAAATCAACAAAATCACAGTAATGATAAATGAATTAAAATTTTGCAAATACTTAGGTCGGTCAAAATGATATGAACGCTATTATTTTTTGGAATGTCGCACCCGAAGTATTGAAGAGAACATTTTTTTTGCATTGTTAAGGAAATAATTTAGTAATATGATAGATCAAAATTATTCTTTCATTTTTCAAAAATATCCCTGTTCTCAAATATATATTTCGTTTTGATTGTTTCGACTATCCAAAATGTAGAAATAGAAAACTCACTGATATGACTCATAGTGAC
>OZ022250.1:16327286-16339249 GCA_963978915.1 Caenorhabditis parvicauda | reverse complement strand
TCTTTTTAAGAGACAACAATCTTTCAAATTCACCGCAAATGCCAATTTCATACTTATTAAAACTTCTATCACCCGAATACATCTGAATTTGACTATCACCAGGTTGAAACCGCTAGAGGTAGGCTGACTTCAGTTGAAAAGAATTCCGTTCTAGAAAGCTCAAAGATGAGTCTCAAAGTCGTGATGACTCAGTTTTTTTTTTGTTTTCACCCATAAAATTGTGTTGCCTAGCTGCTGTCCTGGGCATCCTACTGAAGTTATGGAAACGAAGGTTCTTGGACTAGATCCGTAATGAAAAAGGGAATACGATGTATGAAAAGAACATACTTCAACAGGATTCTGAGACTATTCGAATTTATTCTCACAGAGTCGAAAGTACTACATTTACTAATAAAAACATGCCGATTCTGAATATCTTCTCAGATTTCTTGTATCTATTCTGTGACCTAAGATACAGAATCTTCTCAGATTTCTTGTATCTACTCTGTGACCTGAAATACAGAATGACAAAATTTATGTCGGTTATGAAAAAAAATCGAATACACTTTCTCTATCTAACTAATAGTTCGCGCCATGAACCGTAACGGAATTTTCTTTCTTCATAGGTCAAAAAGGACCTTTACTTTTCTCCTATTGGATTTTTTGTAGAGAGTTAGTTGAAAATGTACTCGAAACTTGAGTTACCAGATAGATCATGAACAAAAGTATTATGGAATGAATCATCATGATGTATCGTCATGGTTGTAGGCCTATTTTTCATCAAATAAAAAACTGCTAATTGGATCCAATCTGACAGAACTGGGTCCAATCTGATAAAATACTTCAAATAACTATAATGCTCCGGAGAATTATTTTCTCGCCGAATCCAAATAACACGATTAATCTTTGGTCAGCACGACTGTTTTGAAATATATTTCATTCCGATTGGAAACAAAAATCTGGATCCAATCTGTTTTTTTTTCTGAATCCAATCAGATTTGACATCTCTGAGTTTGTTTCTGGCAACATTCCACACAAAACTGAATAACGGCACATATAAACATTTATTCCAACCCTTCAAATTAAATTTACATGAAGAAAAATGAAGATGCGAGCAGTGTCAACACCATAGCCAGGAGACTGCTCCTGTCCACACTCGAGTTACAGTAGTCCCCATTACAGTAGTAGCAGTTGGATGTTCCGCCCTGAGCTGCACAGTTGGTCTGAAAAGGGTACTGTAGGACTGCAAGCGTGTATTTCACTCACGGTAAGGACGGAGCAGGAGAGTAAGGCGTTGCTCGGGTCGTTGCACCCTTTGGTGATTTGACGGACTGAAGTGTTATTTTGGCGAAACCCGCGAAAGGTCGGCACTCACATTTCTTTCCGTCGTTGAGTGTACAAACGTGTTGGACGCATTGATAAATTGTCGAAGCGCAAACTTGAGTGTAAGTGCTGATAATGCTGTTCTGCACGTAGCAAGTGGTCGCTTCTGGAAAATTTTACTGTTTTTAAAAAGTGTATTTTGCTCCAAAACGACAGCGTTCACATATTTTCGCTTTTTTTTTAAATAATTTCATAGCCAACTATAATAAAAACAGAGGAATTCTGAGGAGAAAATGTCAATTGCGAGTTTAATTGAAGAAGTAATCTATTATATCGCACATAGCTTCCTCTACCTGTAAAAAAGTTTGGCCTCCGTAAATCGGGTACTTGGTACCGTATCAGTTTCGCCTTGAAGTACAAGAACGATTTACGTTATGAGAGTTTAATTTCAACGGACTAAGAGTGAGAATAATAATTTAACTCCACAAATATCTAACTGTTCGTTGTGAGAGTCTCGACCCTACCGTACTCATTCTGCAAAATTGAGATTAGAGACCGTTTAAAAACGGCCATGTTTCTAGCAATATATGTGTATCGCGGATTCAATAATTCTGAAATTTTTGACAATACATAAAAATGTTTTCCACGACATCTCAGGTCGAGTTCAAAAACGTTAGCGTTCATATCTTTCTGACCGGAACTTACCAGAAGACGGGACCAGAGCAGAAACAAGAATAAGAAAAACGGCGGGCTGTAGTACGGACATCTTTCAAGTCTGAGCAGTCAGAGGTTGCTATGTAAAGAGAGGACACTTCCCTCTGCCAGGACAACAGGCCGCCTTTTTCAGCAATAAGCTATAAACTGGGAGGAATGTTTGAACATGGATGGCTGAGAAGTTGCATTTGTGATTGAAGTTTTAGTCTTGCGACTGAATCTGGAAAAACGTAGTTAAAATTCATTCAATTCAAAACAGTTTCAAAGAAATGGTTAAAAACTGTAGGAAAAGCAAGCAGAACTGGCACGGTTTACAACTTGCAGCAAAAACTCTCCGTGATACCGAAATTTGGTTCTCTTTCGAAGCTCAGATGAACCAAGAAACCTCTGGAAACAAGCTGGTGCAAAAATCATTAAGTTATCAATATTTATTTCAACAACATATAAGCAACCCGGCTTGACCTTCTAGACATCTTGACTCCAGTCATCTACATCCGCACTGTTCTGCAACCATGTCTCTGTACCGCTTGATCTGCGTGTTCTTTTTATTGTCGTAGAAGAAAATCTTCAACGACGACAATTCTGAAGGAACGCATCTCGCTTCTTGGGCGGAGTCCGGTCGAACCAGGTTGACCTGGGATAATTGGTTTACAAAGCGTGTAAAAATCAATACTTTTCAGTTTTACATAATTTTTGAGAATTATTCACATATAAATTCAGAGAGGATATAAGACGTTTCACGAGAGAAACGACCAAAATCGACCAAAAAGTGCGCTAGGCTCCTGATGGACCGATTGAGTTGAAATTTGGTGAACAAGTAGATTTGAGAGCGCTAAATTCAAATATGTTGGTTCTGCCAGAGTCTTGCAAATCAATCAATAATCTGAAATTTTTTCACATTGATCGATTTTTCATAGTCAACTCTTTAAGTTTCCAAAGTATGTTGAAATGAAAATGCTTTTCCAGAAAGTTATGAACCTCTAAAAAATGCAGAGTTCGGGACAGTACTGCATGACTCTGGCAGGACCAAATAAAACAAGACCAACCTATTCGAATTCAGCGCTCTCAGATCTTTTTTTTCACCAAATTTCAACTCAATCGGTTCATCAGGAGCCTAGCGCACTTTTTGGCTGAATCTCTCGTGAAACGTCTCATATATAATTTCAAAAACAAGAGACTCAATTGTCTCAAAACATTAAAATGATTGATTCGAATGCCACTCATAGACATTATTTTTGTCCATGAGCTATTTTCTTGTTACAGCTTGTGACAAAAATAGTGGTCTCGTTGATTTTAGTAGATAATCTTTTTGACACACATTTTTTTTTCAAATTTTAGGTTGTTGAGTTTGAACCTTCCAGAAAAAAGTTAATTTTTTCATGATTCTTGAAAAATTATGGAAAACGAAGTGATTTTTTCAACTTACTAGTGTCTGAATAGTAGCGTGTGATGTTGCATTCATTGATGAGTGCAAAGGAAACGAGCAAGCACCTGAGCAGTAGTACGCAGAGAATCCTTGTGGAGCTATGACCCATTCCTGGAAAATTGTGAATAACATGCCGACTAAAAAGATATGAACACTGACACTTTTTGGCATGAATCAACGTAATGCATCTTTGAAAATCATAAAAAAAATAACATGAATTAACATCTCTTTAAAATTCTCTGGGAGCTATAAACAGATCGGACAGTCCTAGGTTAAGCTATGCCAAAAAACTCAGTGTTCATATCTTTATGACCCGTACTGTATGTAAACTTAGTTGGAATAGGAAAATGTGTTTTTGAACTCCGAATTTAGGCGAGTCAAAAAAATTGGGAAAATAATATCAATAAAAGGACAGTGTTTTTCCACATTTCACAGTTATTTGTCTATCATTTTTGCCCTTGGAAAATCAATCGATAATCTGATTGTTCACAATGCTAGAGATGATGAAAAATAGAGAGACAACTCACTTTCCACCCTAATGCCTCAAAGTCAACGTACATTCCGTGTCTTGAACATGAAGTGATTCCACTTTCTGAATGGTTAGATTCACTTTTTTTCAGTAGATATGCACAAACCCAGTTGAAACACTGCCTTCGGTCGCGCCGCTTCTGAGCTCAGTGGGACTGCAACGGGAGTGGCACGACGAGACCTAAAACTGTGCATTTTATTGTCACACGGATAAAACGGTGTACTTCTCCGTCAGTGCTGTGAAACAGTGTACTTTTCCGTCAGTGTTAAAAAAAACAGTGCACTTTTCCGTCAGTGTTAAAAAAAACAGTGCACTTTTCCGTCAGTGTTAAAAAAACAGTGCACTTTTCCGTCGGTGTTTAAAAAATAGTGCACTTTTCCGTCAGTGTTAAAAAAAACAGTGCACTTTTCCGTCACTGTTAAAAAATAGTGCACTTTTCCGTCAGTGTTAAAAAACAGTGCACTTTTTCTTCACTGTTAAAAACATTGCACTTTTCCGTCACTGTTAAAAACAGTGCACTTTTCCGTCAGTGTTAAAAAAAACAGTGCACCTTTCCGTCAGTGTATAAAAACAGTGCACTTTTCCGTCAGTGTTTAAAAAAACAGTACACTTTTTCGTCAGTGTTAAAAAAAACAGTGCACTTTTCTGTCAGTGTTAAAAAAAAAACAGTGCACTTTTCCGTCAGTGTTAAAAAAAACAGTGCACTTTTCCGTCAGTGTTAAAAAACAGTGCACTTTTCCGTCGGTGTTTAAAAAATAGTGCACTTTTTCGTCAGTGTTAAAAAAAAACAGTGCACTTTTCCGTCACTGTTAAAAAATAGTGCACTTTTCCGTCAGTGTTAAAAAACAGTGCACTTTTTCTTCACTGTTAAAAAACAGTGCACTTTTCCGTCAGTGTTAAAAACAGTGCACTTTTCCGTCAGTGTTAAAAAAACAGTGCACTTTTCTGTCAGTGTTAAAAAAAACAGTGCACTTTTCCGTCAGTGTTAAAAAACAGTGCACTTTTCCGTCAGTGTTAAAAAAAACAGTGCACTTTTCCGTCAGTGTTAAAAAAAACAGTGCACTTTTCCGTCACTCTTAAAAACAGTGCACTTTTTCGTCAGTGTTAAAAAAAGTGCACTTTTCCGTCACTGTTAAAAACAGTGCATCTTCCTGTTTGTTTTAATTCAACCGTCGGTGTCAAAAACTGTGCATTATACCGTGAGCCGAGTTGTTGAATTGTGCATTTTGCAGTCAGTGTTGTCAAGTTGTGCTTTATACAGTCAGTATTGTGAAACAGTGTGATATAGCGTCAGTGTCATTGAACTGTGAATATTTCCGTGCGGGTTGTAGAAGTGTGCATTTTACAGTCAGTATGACTCACCTTCGTTTCGGATTGTGAAGACTAGTGTCCTTGTAGGCGGAAACAATGAATACATCCAGAGCAAGGGAGTTTTCTGAATTGAGTGGTAACTTTTTTGTAGAGAAACAAATTGTCAAATTTGGTGTAGAAGAAAAAACTGAAGAAAAAAAAAGTTCACCTGTATTAGAATTCAGCTTTATATGAGGTTCATCAACATCTTCATACCAAGAAGCAACCATCGAGGTGACATTGAACGTAGCTACGTGCATTTTTGTGGATATCTTCTGTTTTTCTCTGAATACTTTCCACCTGTTGAACATACGTTTCAAGCTTTACTGATAGTGTGGAACTACTGCCAAGACGATGGTATTGTTTAGCTCAGAATCGACTTGAATTCTTAACTGTGACTCGATCAGCTCCACTTCATCCCTATCCAGAAGGTCATCCTTCGAAAAGGTCAATCTTATTTCTTTCCCTTTCTGGATAACTTCTGAAAAACACGCCGCAATTTGCAAAAGGGGAGGAGTCAATTACCCAAGGGGAGTTGTGTGGATACTCGATCCGCGTTCAGCCATAGCCTCGAGTTTTTTCGTTGTTGCTCTTTTCTGTAATTCTGTGAATAACATTTCATATTAATAGAGAGAGAGAGAGAGAGAGAGAGAGAGAGAGAGAGAGAGAGAGAGAGAGAGAGAGAGAGAGAGGGAGAGAGAGAGAGAGAGAGAGAGAGAGAGAGAGAGAGAGAGAGAGAGAGAGACTGAGAGAGAGGGGGAGAGAGAAAGAAAGAGAGAGAGAGAGAGAGAGAGAGAGAGACTGAGAGAGAGGGGGAGAGAGAGAGTGAGAGAAGGAGGGGGAGAGAGAGTGAGAGAAGGAGGAGGAGAGAGATGAGAAAAAGATGAGAGGAGGAGGGAGGGTGGGAGAAATATCGAGAGAGAAAAAGAGATACCTTGCCTATAAAAACCACTTCCTTTTTCAACTACAAAGTCTGAACATGCAATTTTATGAAAGAAGGGTCTCTGAGCGTAGCGAGGACTACCTGCTTATAAAAAACATTCGAAAACCCATCGTTACTCTTGCAGTCAGTCGTTCGACACCACTGATAGTTTCATTTTATGTCGGGTTAAAAACTATCCTCACATCTATAACTCTGAAACCATGAGCCCCAAGAAAATTAACTAAAAATATTATCAAGAATCATTTTGTTTTTAATATTCTCAAAGGACAAATATAAACTACGTCTATGAGTAATGTTATTGAGTGCAACATTCTATTTTTTGGGACACACTTTATAACTATGACAGGTTGGTCGATTGTAGGATAGATCAGAAAGATTCTTTAACATAGGCAACTTATGAAAAAAAAACGTTTTGAGGAAATCAGTAAATGCATCTCCATGACACACATATCTAGCAAAAAGTCTGACCGATTTCAAACGCGCGCCAGTCGCATTTTTGTAAAATGAGTACGGTAGGAGTCGGGACTCTCACAACGAACAGTTACATCTTTGTGAATTTAAATTATTATTCTTACATTCAGTCCATCGAAATTAAAGGCGCAATACTTAATCGTTCTTGTGTTTCAAGGCGAAAATGCTACGGTACTAAGTAACCGATTTACGGTGGTCAGACTTTTTTACAGGTAGAGGAAGCTATGTGTGACACCATGTTATGCCTTTTACTTTGATGTGAAAATAACAAGCACAATTATTCGCATGATCATAACACTTCTCATTTCCTACGAGTTGTTTTGAATTTTGGATATGTTAATCTACAAGTATTCAAAATCATTTTGATCATGAAACAGCTAGATTTCATCGGTTGTTTCCAGAGAAATTATTGTACAAACAAAAAGAGTCCATCTGCAAGCGTTCTAAAATAATAACCACTATAGGTTTTTTCCACACAGTACCTACATTTTTTTCACATCTATCGTTCAATATCATCGCGTTTTACAACAAGATACCGTAGTCACCAATGCTGCGACGTCAACTTAAGTCAGTTTAGATGGCTTTTTGGGAGCGTAAAATAACCGATGTTGTTACGAAAGTTCGGAAAACTGTTAAGAATCAGTGTCTGATCATAATGACATAACTAACGCTTCGGTGACTAATGCGTTCCTCTATTTTATGTCCACTTGAAAATCCACTGTTTTCAATCAAATCATCATACACCGGTTCGAAGTTAATGAATCCGGATTAAATTTAGAACATTTGTGGAAAATATTGTTGGCTACGATAGACCAAAATTTCAGAAAAAAATCTAGAATCTTGTTCAAGTAGTGTAGCTTAGTGTACCGTTCCTATATTTTCCGTCCACACTGTACGAGGCCCGATGAACTGTTTCTACAAAGAAAGGGTGCTAAAAATAAACGAACATTTGATGAAAACATTACACTCTTATCAACACCTACCGCAACTCGAATTCTTCCATCTGATCGAAAAGATTTTTCATGAAACCAGCAACATTGTCACTTTCCTGGCGTTTGCGCACGATCGTTGGGTCATAGTCCTCAAGGTCCAGAATAGTCATGACCTGGTCTGCCATTCTGGGGTGATGGTTGCTGTAAAATTAAAAAAAAATGTGTTTTTTTCCGTTTTTATCCATTTTCAATGCTTTCTGCAAAAAATCAATTTTAAAAAAGGGTGAAGAAAATTTGGCAAAGAAAGCGGAATTCAGATAATCTTTTTTAAAAAACCTCCGATTGAATGTACAAAATTCAAATTGTATATTTTTGTAGTCTTACAGTAGCTACAGCAATAACTTTAAAAAAACTTTACCTCGGGATGGGTTTTGCGAATGTTTTACCATTGTACTCTTCCACCAGGTAGATTCCTTTCGAGTCAGCGTGGAAAGATGAGAAACAAATGAAAAGGAGGAGTTTTAACATCTGGAAGTGTTCACTATGAAGAGGAAACTACAACCGTGAAAAAACAGACTGTGAGCACTTTAGCGGAAAGTGTTGCATCTGAAGTTTACACTGTTACTCTCGTGATTGGGAGAAGGAGGGAGAGAGAGAGAGAGAGAGAGAGAGAGAGAGAGAGAGAGAGAGAGAGAGAGAGAGAGAGAGAGAGAGAGAGAGAGAGAGAGAGGAGAGAGAGAGAGAGAGAGAGAGAGAGAGAGAGAGAGAGGGAGAGAGAGAGAGAGAGAGAGAGAGAGAGAGAGAGAGAAAGAGAGAGAGAGGGAGAGAGAGAGAGAGAGAGAGAGAGAGAGAGAGAGAGAGAGAGAGAGAGAGAGAGAGAGAGAGAGAGAGAGAGAGAGAGAGAGAGAGAGAGAGAGAGAGAGAGGGAGAGAGAGAGAGGGAGAGAGAGAGAGAGAGAGAGAGAGAGAGAGAGAGAGAGAGAGAGAGAGATAGAGAGAGAGAGAGAGAGAGAGAGAGAGAGAGAGAGAGATAGAGAGAGAGAGAGAGATAGAGAGAGAGAGAGAGAGAGAGATTCCTTCCTTCATCATTTGCAAATCAAAATGAGCTAATTTCGGAACTTCTACATGAAAGAAGAGCCGAAATCGATGAGTGCCAGAAGAAGAACAAAATTAAAGCTAATTTGCAGAAAAGATTTGGTTTGACAACACCTGCGCCTGCCTCATGTTTCATAGACCCCGCCCACTTGTCAACTGCACGAGTGAAAAAAGCAATCAGTGCATGCACTGCGAATGAGCAAGTTCCCCTTTTGAAATTACCGTATGTTTCTAGCTTCATAACTTCCCATAGGAGCCTAAGTCACGCCCCCTTTCAGTGCACAGTCTTCATGCAATTGGTGCATGCTTCTAATGAATATTTATTTTATTTTTTAGTTTCAATTTTTATAGTTCTTGGCTTGTTTGTTTCAGTCAGCAATAATTACACAGGGTTTTATGAAAAGAGAGAATGCCAATTTACTATTTGATTTTATGAACGGATCAATTATTCATTCCCAATTGGTTCGATTCCGAAACGAATTTGTTTAAAAAATTAAAATTAGTGATCAAAATGAGGTTCTAACTTGAGTTTTGTTTCACTTCCGAGGTAAATATTTTTCGTGATTACACAATCAGTTATAATGATGTTTGTTTGTTTAATTCTCATCTTGTTTTTCGCATTCAATCAGGAAGTTCATTGTTTTTGATCGATATCTCCACCTTACATGCTCACTGAGTGAGAATTTAGCTCTCTCCATGTCCGAAACATCGACCCATGCCCATTCTTAGCAACCGTTGGTTCAATTTATTATTTATGCATGACCAGCGTCGCATCCTTATTGCAACCATAACGTTCTTGACTCGCACTTGCAGTCTCTGGTCTATGGAAGAAACGCCGATCGTGAAAATGGAAGTCTACGAGCTGGAGATCACCACCAACGTTTCTGATGCTCCGATCGAGAAGAAGTTCCCCAGTGTTCTTACTCTGAAAGATTTGAAGGTAATTTTCTGTTTATTTTTTTAAAAATGAGTCTTTATTTTTTGAAGTTTGACGTTCATTGTTGTAGTATTGTGCTTCTCATAGTCGTTGAAATTCACAAATTGCAAAAAAAATAAATTTCAGAGAAAATTGGAGCTTGTCGTCGGAACTGAATCAACTTCCATGACTATAGAACTTCGAAACAATGAAGGAAAATTTGTCGCTCTTCTGACCGACGATAACAAAAGCTTGAAGGACCTAGGAGTTCGCGACGGTATTTTTCATTCTCACAACTGTTATCAAAATAAAAGTTCTTATTTTTAATGAAAAAATTAAAAAAAAATTCGACTGCAAAAAATGGAAGTTTGAAAGGTGTAAAAGTTTGCGATGGTATTTTTTTATTCCCAGAACTGTTGTCAAAATAAAAATATTTGATTTTTAAGGAAAAAATTACACAAAGCCGAATTTTTTTGCTGTTTTTCCGACTGACAATTATGAATGTTGGAAAGATTTAAAAATTCGAGATGGTCTTTCACGTATCAGCTATTCTTAAAATTGTTGTCAGAATTGAAAAGTTTCATTTTTTCGCTCTCCTCACTTACTTGAAAGTTTGAGATGACTCTTTTTTTGTCAGAAAGTTTTATCGCGAATGAAAAATTCATTTTTAAAGTTCAAAATGACATGAATATTATAAAAATAGACACAAAATCTCGAAAAATGATAATTTGACTTTTTTTTCTTCCAGGAATGCAACTATTCGCGTCAGACACAACCGGTCAGAATGTCGAGCTGAGTAATGGCGAGATGGTTGAGAAGTATGAAATCAGTGATGATGCATACGACCAGAGAGAAGGTATTGTTTGTACTAGAGTGTTGCGAGTGAACTACAGTAACTCACATAGTTAACTTTTGATCTACCAATTTTCCCAAACTTGTTTCTTCCCACGATCCCGGAGGCCACGCCCACCGGATCCTCTACCTAAGCTCTCATTTCTTTATACAGGGTGACTAATAAGTATAGATCCGTGGCAGAAAAATATTCCATTTCGTTCAAAAATTCGGCATAATGTAACCAAACTTTAGGGAAACAAACAAGGGGGGTGACAACACAAAAGTAGTTGGCGAAAAAAGCGACAGAACCTAGAGAAAATTCTCAGGATGAAAATCTACCATTACAGACAGTGTTCGTGCATGGAAGAAAAAGATGATGCAGGAAAAACCGCAAACTGAGACCCCCACTGTGGACAAGAATGAAGAAGCGGCTAAAGGTATCAAGGTGAGGTTATTTTAAAGGTTTTTGAAGAAAACACATTATTTTTTAAACCAAAATCCTAGAGAAATCAAATGTTTGACTCTTTCGCACTCTTGTTCAAGAATATTTTAGAATTTATGATGTTAGGAAGTATTATTTTTCGATGCGTATGCTGTCTTCGCCTGGCGTTCTGATAAAAATACCGAAAACGACCGATTGAAATTTAATAATCATTCCTCCAGGTCGGTGATCGCTGTGAAGTCCGCGTCAAGAATCAGATGTCCAGAAGAGGTGAAGTTGCTTTTATTGGTCCGACCAAGTTCAAGGTAAGAGAGTTCGAAGACTTTTTTGCTAAATATCGGTTCAGGAAGGCATATGGATTGGTGTGAAGTATGATGAACCTGTGGGAAAGAATGATGGTACCGTTGCCGGGGTTAAGTGAGTTTTCAGAATTCAAAAGAAAGTAGTTAAAACACATGAGCCTATGCATCATTTTCAATCTTGTACTCGGAGAAAAAGCTTCAACCCCTCTGGGATGTGAAAATCGACAAGGAAAACGCTGGCCAGATTTGGAAATCCGTGTAAAAATCGAGAAATGTTCAGTTTCATGCCAGAATAGGAAAAATTCTGACGAATCCAAGTTTTTGTCGAGAGGCTTTGTTTTCAAAAAATTTTGATTCATACTTCGAGACTTCCGTCATAAAAGCTTTTCTCTATATTTTTCGAAGTTTCAGTATTATCAGTTCTATAATTTTCGAAAATGCTTATCGAAAAAATTCACATCTAAATTTCTTTGAAGTTTCTGCTTCTCGAATGATTCTACTTTTAAAAAAAACCAGACAGGATAATGCCCAGGAAACAGTCTGAAAAAAGCACAAAATCAATATTATTTCATCGTTTATGTTCAAATTCATGGAAAAAAAATTTCCGAAAAGTGCTGAAGGTGGAAAACGTCGACTTTATTTATATTTTTAGAGATTCTGAGAAAAAACACAGTTTTCAGATACTTTGCCTGTGACAATCTCTACGGT
>OZ022250.1:16312286-16317286 GCA_963978915.1 Caenorhabditis parvicauda | reverse complement strand
ACTTTAATTAAACGGTTTTCCAGTTTAAACAAAACCGCTGATCGTTACATCGAATTTGACTATAAATTTCGTTAAATCGTTAAATTTCGTAACCAGCCCTGGACTAGATGGTGCCGAGGTGCCGGTCCGCCAGGGTGCCTTTCACAATTTGCCTGAAAATAGTGATGCAAATAGACCTGGCACTCTTTCACTGACACACCTGGACGATCAACTGGAAAAGTACGGTTTTTTGCATTGAGATGGTTTTCTCGGATAATCCAAGTTTAGAGCTTCGAATGACACTGAAGAAGAGCTGGATATTCAGGGAAATACCAACAACAATAAAAAACGCATAAAGTATGCCGATTACTGTGTATGGCATGTTGTGAGCAGTGAAGCCAGTGAAAAATACAATGGTATTATTGCATAAGAGCAGATTGTTCTTCGTTTTCTGAAACCTCTAGAAAATTACTGATATTCGGTTCTTCGGTCATATTTTAATGGAAAATTGTCAATTTTAACAAACAAGCTGGTAGTCCTCGCTAGTCCCTTTTTTCCTTTTTCATAACAAAATCGCATACAGACTTTTTGATTGAAAAAAAGTGATTTTCAGAGGCAATATCTTTGCTATTTCTCTCTCTCCCTTTTTTCCAATCGGAAAGCAATCATAAATAAAGCAAATGATGCTAAATTCAACAAAAACTCGCGTTGACCCTCGTAGCCAACAGTAGTCACGCGAAGGATCGCCACGATAATTTCGTCCAGCGGTGACCGAGTGGTTAAAGCAGAGAACTTCCACGCGCTCGTCGTGGGTTCGTATTTTCCCCCGCAAAAAATCGGCTTCACCAAAAGGGGACGGGGCTAGGCATGGGCATATTGCCAATCATTGGCAGTCGATTGGCGATGCCTCTTTTCCATTTCTAATAGCTTTGGCAGTCGATTGACAATGCTATTGGCAATGCAGTTTGTTATAACACCATCTATAACGTCAAGAAGGCCTAGAAATCAAAATCCAAGTCAATCGCATTGCCAACCGACTGCCAATGCTATTGGCAATGGAAAAGAGGCACTGCCAATCATTGGTAATATGCCCATACCTAGTGGGCGGAGGATCCTTCGTTTATATATTTTAATAAATATGAAAAAGACAAACCTGAAATAACAATTTCTTCCAATCCTCTTGTAATACCACTATTTCAACCAGGGCCACGATGACAGTCATGAAAACCAGAAAGAAGAAAATAACAGTTGTTAACAGCAGGATTCGATGTAGTTTTAATCTTTCTTTACATTTCGGGAATATTCTCAAACATATCGTAACCGTTGTGTAGAAATGAGTATGTATGAGCAGAGCTGTGACTGAAATATATATGGTCGAATTTTATGAATTTTGTGGAAAAAGAGGGAAAAACAATTAAATCATGACTTCCGTTTAGAAAAATTTCACTATGTACAACTCTAATGCTGACTCTAGCTTCAGACTCTTTCGGTTCCTTTCGTTCTTAACATTAATGCAAAAATAGTCTTCCCAGTAACAATGGAGTTTAATACGATAAGAACAGATACTATAGTTTCTCCTGGGTCTTTCTTAATTTCAGTGGATCCAACCTCAATCAGTCGCGGACCCGCCGCTGGTTGAAAATGTGCGAGATGTCTCAAGGCAGAGTCTGATACGTACAAAAACTTGAAAGGAAGCAAAGGTCCCACCATCTTTTTTTTTTAATTTTAGCAACAAAAACTCACAAAGACCGACAAAAAAGCCGAAAGCGATAAACGGTGTATAAATGAACATATTCCTGGGTAAAATGAGCCCAATTCCTGTTACCACCATGGCGTAGGGTGGAATTATGGTGGGCACTGTCAGATAACAAAGCAGAAATTCCACAGTAAGCTCGCTGAAGGATTTTTTTTGGACACCACGTCAGTTGTTTATGATCTGCTCGGTCTAGGGCTACGAAGTGTCACCAAAGTCGACAAATAGGCTACATAGAAAACAAGGAACTTTACCTCATCGCCGTTGCAATTGCAAGTATTTTGAACGATGGAGAGATTGACTGTCTGCTTAAAAGGATTCTAAGCGACGATGCTTGGAGTACGATAGAAACTGTGGGTGATGAATACATAATTGTGCGGAAGTCCGGGGACGATGCGTTCGAGCAGTCATCTGATGCCATTCGTCGAAGATCTACGTTCTCTGGAATAATGGGAACAAAAAATCTGAAATAGCAAGTCGGAGATGGGGGAAAATAGATGTCGTGCTTGTTCTGTTGAGATGAACTAGACCGAATAGATTAGTTTTTCTTGACGAAATTCATTACAAAAAAATAAGGAGGCGACTCACTCTCTCTCTCTCTCTCTCTCTCTCTCTCTCTCTCTCTCTCTCTCTCTCTCTCTCTCGCACATGTTTCACGACCTCAGATAACTTTTTGCACCGAAAAGTGTGATTTTTAGCGACTATAAGCCAATGTAGAATACATCACTCGTCATACATTATATTTCGGCGCCGATCACTAGTAGTAAAACGTACAGTCAAGATGAAGACTGTCTCATCAATGAACGAATCTGCTGCACACAAAAATGAAAAAAAAACGTCTGTTGTTAGTGAGAAAACCCTATATATTCTGAGCAAATTCTCTCACTTGGGGAATATCGTCACTGTTGTATAGAAATGGATGGAGATGAACAGATGACCGGTCAGTATTTTTCTGAATAGATCCCATAGGGAACACCTTCTATCATTACTCCACACTACTATTCAGTTTTTCTCTCTGCTCATCTGGCGAGTATATATTCAAAGCTTTTGGAGTAAATCGGTTTGTTGTTCTGACCGGAGCAGATTCTGTTGCCACTCACTATGATTGACTCAAGAATTCCGCAACTATCGCTGATAGTTGGAAAAAAAGTTCATGTAACACTTTCAAGATTCTCGAAAAAGAGATGGAAAGAGAGAGAGAGAGAGAGAGAGAGAGAGAGAGAGAGAGAGAGAGAGAGAGAGAGAAAAGAGAGAGAGAGAGAGAGAGAGAGAGAGAGAGAGAGAGAGAGAGAGAGCGCGCAAAAGAGAGAGAGAGAGAAAGAGAGAGAGAAAGAGAGAGAGAGGGAGAGAGAGAGAGAGAGAGAGACAGCGACAGCGACAGCGACAGAGACAGAGAGAAAGAGAGATTTCAACCAGTGTAATGCCAGTTTTGTTTTTTGATCCTGTCAGAGCCTGCAGGAGGGCAGACTTTAGCAACGCTGCTAATGTTATTAAAAGAAATGTTATTTCCTCAGCTCAGGCTAGAAACCATGCGCACTAGACTCGAGCAAAGAACGCGCCTACGTCCAACAGAAACTTTCTTGTCTCGTTTTTTTCCGGCGGATTTGTTCCGTTAAAAAATTTCTCTCCCGTTTGAAAAAAAAAGAGTTTAAAAAAATTTACTGTGTAGCTTTCCTAGAAGACTGAACACTTATCCAATCGTAAATCGAAAGACTGAGTTCGAAGAATCATTTTGCACCATCAGAACCAGAATAATAATGTTTTTGATGAAAGTTATCCCATACTTTTACTACCGACCCAGTGGCGAATCTTGTGAGAACCTAGTTTTAACGTTCCTATGCCAATCGGATGACTTTTCTATTGTTAAGACAAAATCATATTAATAATAGAACAAGGGGACCGCCCCCTTTTTCGTGAGGCAAATTTTTGGGTGATCCATTTATGTGTCGCTTTACGGGGATGGGGGGGGGGGAGAAGAGGAAGGGTTGTGCAAAAATGAGTGGGTAGTTGACGGGATTCGAACGCGCGTTAAGCGAGTAACGATTAGGGATGGGCAAATCGCCAGTCATTGGCTAACGATTGGCTATCCACTTTTCATTAGCCAATTGTATTGGCGAGCGATTAGTTATTCAAATGACGATATGATGTCATCTGAACAACACCATATTCAACGTCGAGAAGGCTCAGAAAGCGCAACTCCAGGCGCTCGCCAATTGAATAGCCAATCGCTCACCAATGCCATTGGCTAACGAAAAGAGGATAGCCAATCGTTAGCCAATGAGTGGCGATTTGCCCATCCCTAGTAACGATCAAACGCGTTAACCACTCGATCACGGCTGCACGTTTTCGTTGAGTGCTATTCACGTGACCACTGGGGACCCTCGCAGGTTGTTGCATTAGTTCTAGCCACTCTTGCATTAGTGTTCGTCGTGTTTGGATTGTACAGGGAGTGTGAAAGCGAGCTGCGAGGAGGAAGGGATAGAGAGAGAGATAGATAGATATAAAGAGAGAGAAAGTGAAAGAGAGAGATGGGGAGGGAAATGAGGAGAGAGAGAAAGAAAGAGTGAGAAAGTGTGAGAGTGAGAGAGAGAGAGAGTGAGAAAAAAAGAGAGACAGAGAGATAGAGAGAGTGAGAGAAGGAGAAAGAGACAGAGAGAGAGAATGAGGGAGACAGAAAGAGTGAGAGAGACAGAAAGAGAGTGAACAGAGAGAGAATGAGGGGGACAGAAAGAGTGAGAGAGACAGAAAGAGAGTGAGACAGAGACAGAGACAGAGACAGAGACAGAGACAGAGACAGAGACAGAGACAGAGACAGAGACAGAGACAGAGACAGAGACAGAGACAGAGACAGAGACAGAGACAGAGACAGAGACAGAGACAGAGACAGAGACAGAGACAGAGACAGAGACAGAGACAGAGACAGAGACAGAGACAGAGACAGAGACAGAGACAGAGACAGAGACAGAGACAGAGACAGAGACAGAGACAGAGACAGAGACAGAGACAGAGACAGAGACAGAGACAGAGACAGAGACAGAGACAGAGACAGAGACAGAGACAGAGACAGAGACAGAGACAGAGACAGAGACAGAGACAGAGACAGAGACAGAGACAGAGACAGAGACAGAGACAGAGACAGAGACAGAGACAGAGACAGAGACAGAGACAGAGACAGAGACAGAGACAGAGACAGAGACAGAGACAGAGACAGAGACAGAGACAGAGACAGAGACAGAGACAGAGACAGAGACAGAGACAGAGACAGAGA
>OZ022250.1:16299786-16302286 GCA_963978915.1 Caenorhabditis parvicauda | reverse complement strand
CTGTGATAGTCCTGTGATAGTCCTGTGACAAACTTGTAAAAATCACGCTATAGTCCTGTGATAAACCTGTGATATTCCTGTGACAGTCCTGTGATAGTTCTGTGACAGTCCTGTGATAGTTCTGTGATAGTCTTGTGATAGTTATGTTATAGTCCAGTGATAGTCATGTGATAGTCCTGTGATAGTCCTGTGACAGTCCTGTGATAGTCCTGTAATAGTCATGTGACAGTCCTGTGACAGTCCTGTGATAGTCCTGTGATAGTCCTGTGATAGTCCTGTGATAGTCCTGTGATAAACATGTGAGAATCACGCTATAGTCCTGTGATAAACCATGTGACATTCCTGTGATATTCCTGTGATAGTCCCGTGATAGTCCTGTGATGGTCCTGTGATAAACATGTAAAAATCACGCTATAGTCTTGTGATAAACCTGTGATATTCCTGTGATATTCCTGTGATAGTCCTGTGATAGTTCTATGATAGCCCTGTTATAGCCCTGTGTAGCCCCATAGTCCTGTGATAGTCCTGTGATAGTCATGTGATAGTCCTGTGATAGTCCTGTGATAGTCCTGTGATAGTCCTGTGATAGTCCTGCGATTGTCCTGTGACAGTCCTGTGATAGTCCTTTGACTGTCCACAAGCACATCCAGTTCATTGCCGATCCAATCCGAGTCAAATCCAAGTCGGACATCAAACAGGTGTCCTCATCCGCCATAAAAACGGCTCAATGACCTTTCGGCCACACGAGTGTACAGCATTTGCCTCCTCTCACGTGAAGTCAAAGTGTTCGATAAGCGTCCGTCTGCAGTCGAACTCCGCCTCTTGATAATTGTCCTCCCCCTTTCCTCCCTCCACCAAAGAATTATTTCACAGCGACTGGACAGCGCACTCGTCTCCCCACAACATGGCTGATTCATATGCGTAATGTTTTGTGCCCTACCCTTATTTTCAAAAAAACCTATGGGTAACTGCTCAAAGTTTTTCTGCCCCAACCTCTAGTTTTCTCATACTTTCAATAATTTCTATTTTGTGCTGAAGACTTCACCTTTTTTTGAATGAAATAAGGTTTTTAAAAATGATAATTTTATTCATATCGGCAGTAAGCAATTTTGATCAATTCATTTTTCGTTTTTCTCCATCAATCTTATAATTTATGTTCCACTCTAAAAAAAAGCAACGTTCCTTCCAGTGCTTTGCGTGTGAAGAAAGCTATTGATTGCACATTCAAGAAATTCCTTTGAGATGGAAGAATATAAGAGTACTCCCAGCGGGCATTTAACCAGAATCCTATTTATTCTGAAAATTTGTGGTTGATTGAGAAAAGGATAGGCTGAAAATCGTAGATATGTTCCAATTTTTAGAATATGAATGTGATTTTTCATTATAACCTGAAAAAAGAATCTCATTATTTTATCACCTAAATCAAAATCAACCATGTAGAAAAAAAGGTAGAAACATTTGATGTGCATTTTCGAGTGATATTATTTTTGAAAAAAGATAATAAACCAGAGAATTCATTTACTTTGTAGGTCAGAGTAGTATAGTTTTCAGCTTATCGGGAAGTTATGCATTCGAAAACCCCGATAAGCGTGTTTACGAGGTACTCTGAAATAATTGTTTTTTCCGAGTTATACCTAATTTATGAATTTTCAGGGCTGTGGCAACCAACAGCCGGTCGAATTCAGGCTTCAAGGGAGTCAGATATGTGGTGGGTTTTGCAAAAATGGCTGATTTCTGGGGGATCGAACATGAGAGAAACTTTCAGATCCTTTTCGTCTCGACACTATGTCTGACATCCGTGCTATCCAACATGAACACCTACAATTTTACCAAGATCTGCATCCCGCAGTCAGCGAACGCACAAAAAGGTATGACACATGTGTTACACTGATGTATGATGTATTGTCTGATTGCTTTTGGCTACGCATTTGAGAACACTTTTCTCAATTGAAGTGTGCTGAAATGTTTTTTCCTGTATGATGAAATCGTGTTGACCACTATGCTTTCACTGAGGGGTTTAGTGAACATAAGCTTCCAACACAACTATTCAATAAGACTTCTGTTATGGTTGAAAAACAGTCCTGTGACAGACCAATCATAGTTCTTTGAAGATTCAATGATGACCATATGGATCCACTTTTCATAATTGAATTATGCTGAAATTTTTTTCCTGTGTGGTAAAATCGTGTTGACCACTATGCTTTTACTGAGGGGTTTAGTGAAAATGATGCAATCATCAGAACATAAGCTTCCAGGAAAACTATTCAATAACAGTCCTGTTATGGTTGAAAAACAGTCCTGTGACAGACCAATCATAGTTCTTTGAAGATTCAATGATGACCATATGGATCCGCTTTTCATGATAGAAGTATGCTGAAATATTTTTTCCTGTGTGGTGAAATCGTGTTGATCACTATGCTTTTACTGAGGGGTTTAGTGAAAATGATGCAATCATCAGAACATAAGCTTCCAACACAACTATTCAATAAGACTTCTGTTA
>OZ022250.1:16287286-16292286 GCA_963978915.1 Caenorhabditis parvicauda | reverse complement strand
AAAGCAGGCTCCACTGTTTTCAGTACTTCGAATAGGGTTAGGGTTAACTTATTTGTGTCTTTATCCAGGTGTATCAGTGCATAGTCACGACTTCTAAAAACCAGCTGTAGAGAGCTGGAAAATTAGTTTCTACGAAAAAGAGAGGAGCCCCCTGATAGAGCAATTGATAAGTGGTGCTATTACTAGATTTCGGGTATTTTGACTCATTATGGATTATGAAGTATACAAAATCGATTCAAAAACAATTACTCTTATTTGAGGTTTAATTTCCCTAGTTTGAGGTGTATACCAGTCCCTGATCTAGCCTAAACGTTGGATTAACAATGAATATTACTATGGAGATCAAGTTCACAAAAGTATTTCTCTACTCCCGGGGGCTTCGCCCCCTGGGAGACCAGGTTCACAAAAGTATTTCTCTACTCCCGGGGGCTTCGCCCCCTGGGAGATCAAGTGCACAAAAGTATTTTCTACTCCCGGGGGCTTCGCCCCCTGGGAGACCAAGTGCACAAAATGGTTTTTCTACTCCCGGGGGCTTCGCCCCATGGGAGACCAGGTTCACAAAAGTATTTCTCTACTCCCGGGGGCTTCGCCCCCTGGGAGATCAAGTGCACAAAAGTATTTTCTACTCCCGGGGGCTTCGCCCCCTGGGAGACCAAGTGCACAAAACGGTTTTTCTACTCCCGGGGGCTTCGCCCCCTGGGAGACCAAACGCACGAAAATATTTTTCAACAGTATTTTCATCTCTAAACTTTTAATAGAGAAAAAGGTTTCACTTGTAGGGTCAAAGCAAAAAGCAAAAGAAAAACACCGGACAGGAAATGGGAGTAGAGAAATACTTTTGTGAACTTGATCTCCCAGGGGGCGAAGCCCCCGGGAGTAGAGAAATTCTTTTGTGAACCTGGTCTCCCAGCGGGCGAAGCCCTCGGGAGTAGAAAAATACTTTTGTGCACTTAATCTCCCAGGGGGCGAAGCCCCCGGGAGTAGAGAAATACTTTTGTGAACCTGGTCTCCCAGGGGGCGAAGCCCCCGGGAGTAGAGAAATACTTTTGTGCACTTAGTTTGTCGTTCGCTGGGGAACCCAGGGGCGGAGCCCCTGAAACAGAAAAACTTGAAAGAAAGTAGCTTATATGAGGAAAATTATTTCCTGCGGTTGGGTTTATCGATAGCAAAGAAAAGGAGCATCCAAAAAAACACGCGAAACGCCTGAGCGCAGCGAAGGTTCAACAGCTAGTTTGTGTTAATAACAAGAGGCAAGCAAGACGATTCGTCATTCATAACAGGTCTTCGAAACAATGCATAAGAAACAGCTCAGCAACTTTTGCGATTTGAAAATAGTCTTTTTCCCACCTGTAAACTATCCGACGAGCCCTATGCCGATCTAACAATAGCCTAACGGTCCAAAGCCATCCCAACAATAGCCTAACGCTGGTATAATATCAGTCTTCTGATGACAGAAAAAAACCCAACTTGTTGCATTTCAAATATTCTAACTAATTTATCATTGCGATGATCAGAGTTTTCCGTGCGTCTCCTCAAACCCAATGATTACCTTCTTCTAGAAGTTTCACAGTGCAATTTTGAGATAACGACTACTTCCGAACAGGACATGTATTCAGCAGGATAAAAAGCAAAGGTTATTTGCGTTTTTGTTTAGTTCTATATGTCTCCCCGTTTTTGATTTAGTTCTATATGTCTCCCCCCTCCCCTTTTGGCAAAAACATTCTTCCCAGTCACACTGAAAGTAAATACGATGAGAACAGATACTATCGTTTCTCCTGGGCGCTCAAAAGTTGCGTTGATCCAACCTCAATCAGTCGCGGACCCGCCGCTGGTTGGAAATGACGAGATGTCCCAAGAAAGAGCCTGTAAGTTAACTTGTTCCGCAACAAAAGTTCCACATATTCGCTCCATCTGCTGTATTTTCCTCTTTTTCGAGAATTAGGGAAAAATATTTTTCGAAAAATCCTGAGTAGACAGAGACGAACCATTTATTGATCGATAGGTATCAAAAAGTTGTCTTGGCGAGTAGACTAGATGTTCACCCTCATCAAACCACCGCACATACGCAGAATGAGTACGGTAGAATGAGTACGGTAGTCCTACCCTAGGGTCAGGACTCTCACAACGAACAGTTAGATGTTTGTGGATTTAAATTATTATTCTTACTTTCAGTCCATTGAAATTAAAGGCGCATTACTTAAATCGTTCTTGTATTTCGAGGCGAAACTGCTACGGTACTAAGTACCCGATTTACGGAGGTCAGATGTTTTTACAGGTAGAGGAAGCTATGTGCACCGTTAGTCGAATTCGGAAAATAATGATTTCGGCAAAAATAAATTTCGTTTTACGAGTTTACCTTTAAAAAAATTCTTTTAACAAAACCGTTGAAGGTTATTGACGGTTTTCCTACGTTCAAAACCCTTTTGATTGTTAGAATCAGATTAACAATGAGAAACTGGCTCAATTTCGCTCCTTTTTACCAGATTGATGTCTTGCAGTACCCTTGCAGTACTCAATTTCTCAACCCAAAAAGCTCCTGCCTCGGGCCCCGCTGGTTGTCAAGCTCTACCCTTACCCAACGACGCTTCGATGACACGTAACGAGTCATCATGGTCATTCTGTGAAAATCGAATTAAGAACGAATCTAAAAAGGCTGTCTCTCAACCCACACATCTTCTTGCTGACTCGGTATGTTTACACCGGTCATCAACTCGTTAACCACACGTACGTGGTGAGGTTGACAACGTTTCCGCTCTTCGCTGGATATGGTAAAAGGTGGATTCTGGAGTAGAGGAGACTTCATTTCGCCCTATCCCGGAAACGCGGTTGCTGTCTCGATAAACTGTACGTAACAGGGGTTCGCGGAATTTTCGTCTTCCGTTTGCCGTCTTCCGCGTTCAACGTTTCCCGCCTTCCGCGATCACTTCTATCCGCTCTCTGCTCTCCGTCTTACGCGTTCAACGTTTTCCGGCTTCCGCGATAACTTCTACCCGCTCTCCGCTCTCCATCTTCCGCGTTCAACATTTTCGGTTTCCACTTTTCGCATTCTGCGAACACTACCTTCTGTCTTCCTTGTCCATCGTCTTCCGCCTTCCGCTCTCCGCATTCCGCTTTGCGCGATCACTATTTTTTGGCTTCCGCGTCCAGCGTTTTCCGGCATACGCTCTTCACATTCCGACTTCCGCTTTCCGCATTCAGCCTTCCGCGGCCACCACATTCCGTTCCGTTATCCGCAACAACTACCTCCTGTCATCCATGTCCAACGTTTTTTGACTTCCTCTCTCCGCATTCCGCCTTCCACTCTCAGTCTTCCGCGTCCACCATCTTACATCTTCCGAGTCAAACATTCTGGCCTCCGCATTCCGCCTCCCCTCTTCCACGTTCGACGTTCCTCCCATTCCGCTCTCCGCATTCCGCTCTCCGCGACTGCCATCTACCGTTTCCGCGTCCAGCGCCTTCCGTGTTCCGCGTTCAACGTTTCCCGCCTTCCGCAACTGCCATCTACCGTTTTCCAAATCCAGCGCCTTCCGTGTTCCGCGTTCAACGTTTCCCGCCTTCCGCGACTTCATCCCTCACGCTCTCTGTCATCCGTTTCCCGCATTCGGCCTTTCACGAGCCCCACACTAGTCTTCCGCGTTCAACTTTTCCCACTATCCGCTTCCCGCACTCCGCCTTCCGCGAACACTACATTCCGTCTTCCGCGTCCAACGTTCTCCGCCTTCTGCTCCCGCCTTCCGCTTTCCGCAACCACCAACTTTCGTCTTCCGCGTCCGGCGTTTTTCTTCTCCAATAACCGTTTGTGGTTTCTAGTCTACTCAACGTCTGAATGCTGACATCCACGAATGGGAATTCCAGAATCTCCATCTGACGCATGGTTTCGACTCCCATGTGAGCTGACTTCAACATTTCAACGAACAATTTTTGTCTGCTGTCGGCCATTCTCTGCCTCCTCAGATGGTCATACTATCTCGCACTGGAAATTCTATTCTTGTTGACAAACCTTACCCAGGAGACTTGTTGGATGATTATCACATTTTCAATTATACGAGAGTCAACTGTTCAACTTCAACTCATGTTACTTATTTACATTCAACCTGACTGTTTGGGATGCTTACATTGCACGTATAACATTTATCGCTTTGTTAGAACGTACATGATTAGGTTGGGCATAGACTTAGGTTTGGGCTTATGCATAGCGATCAGGCCTAGGTTTCAGGCTTCTACAGAATGCACGATTTTTGAGATGGGTTGCATTGATTCTAGAAAAATGAATGATACTCTAGCCATTCAATCATTCTACTTTCAAGTCAAAACTGAGCCTAAAAGGACCAGTGCACCACAGGCTCAAATATAGCCCAATGTTCATCAGTTCAAAAATAGTCCAATTTTGGAACTGACATGTGCGAGCACACATTACATGCTAAAGTTCGACTTAAAATCGTTCCTACTCCGAAGTCCAGAGAAGAAACGAGTCCATCTGTCGCCCGGTCCATCTGTCGCCCATTTACGATCCAATGCCACTCCAAATTTGACACGCAGCGCACTCTCCCTGCCACCGGTCCACCTGTTGCCAATCTACAGTCCATCTGTCGCCCGGTCCATCTGTCGCCCATTTACGATCTGATGCCGGTCCAAATTTGACACGCAGCGCACTCTCCCCGCCACCGGTCCATGTGTCGCCCATCTACAGTCCATCTGTCGCCCGGTCCATTTGTCGCCCATTTACGGTCCAATGCCGGTCCGCCAAAAAATTGAAGTTCTGTTGGCCACCTGTTCTGCTTGATTACGGATGTGTACTGCTCATCTCTGACCAAGATTTGTACTCCTCAACTTTTTCCAGTCCAACCACAGGCTATAAATTTTCAGACCATGAATCTTATCGAGCCTTTCGCCATGTCGACGTCCATGATTTTCGACTTGTTTGGAATTTTGTTCAATTGTTGTCTGTTGTTCACGGCTCACAACGAATCGCCTCCAAGCATGAAGAGTTTCACCACCGT
>OZ022250.1:16276529-16287086 GCA_963978915.1 Caenorhabditis parvicauda | reverse complement strand
GACAGCAATTTCATTGTCTTCATTTCTCAAAATTTTCGACGATGTCAAAAACCCCTTTTGCAGGCCCTAACCGTCCAGTGCCTTCTCAACATCATCTTGGTTTTGGACTTTGTCGTCGTAGCCTTACAGTTTCTGCGAATCCTGAACGTCCAGCTGATAGAACACGCAACCCACCTTCTACTCATGATTCCATCAATCGTCTCCCCTCTGACATACATACTCTCAGTCAAAAAGTACCGCATACATTACATCAAAAAAGTGACGATTGAAGGGTGAGTGAGCCTAGCGAGAATCAGTTTGAATGGTTATTCAGGAGTTCGACCGACCATCCTCTCTTTATACCTTCTGCCAGTTACTCAAGGAGTGCAACGGAGTCACAATCGAGAAGTCGTGGTCCGTACAAGAATAGTAGAGTTTACACTGTTCGCAGTGACTTTGATCGGATATAGATAATGAATTGTTTTTTTTTTCAAATTCTTAGATGAAGAGAGAGCGAGAAAAAGAGGGAGAGAGAGAGAGACGGAGAGGGAGGGAGAGAGGGAGAGAGAGAGAGAGAGAGAGAGAGAGAGAGAGAGAGAGAGAGAGAGAGAGACCACATCCAAGTGATGACAAATTCACCCAAAGGGGTAATTATTTCCGCTTTCAACAATGTTGTTCAATTCCACTGAAGTTATGTTTATCATCATTCCTTGCAACCACTTCTGATCACGAGTCGAGTTAAGAACGATGTAATCTCATTTTATGTTACTTGACACACCTCAGCAAAGGTATAAAACCGCTTCGCAGCCGCTTTGCCGACCTCCGCTTTCATTTCGAAAGTGTTTGTACTTTAATGAATGTTTCAATTGACATAATGAACTTTGCGAACTGTTCTCAACGATTTTTTTAAGCTTTAAGTGACAGTGAATGAAAAACGATGATTTACAAGATTCACAGCAGTATCTATTAAAACTAAAAATCGAGTACCGCGCAGCAGCGCGCGGTCGTACTGAATTTTTCAGTGGTTGAGAAAAAAAGAGAAAAAATCAAGTTGTATCTTCTTTCTCACAGCTTTTCAAGTGTTCTTTTTTTAAAGACACACCTTTTGGACATTTTTGATTATAACTTTCGAACAAACTGGTCGATTGAGCTGAAACTTTGCACATGACGTTAAGTTGCGCATCAAAAAGTATTTGAGCCGTTTCTCTTCGATGTCTTTGAGCTCTAAACTGGCCGTGAGCAGACAGAGTGATCAGATAACAATGTTTCATAAGAAAAGCTACTCATTTAGTGTATCTCTCATTGGATCCAGAAAAAATCAGATTGGATCTAGAGTTGTGTTTCCAATCGGAATGAAATATATTTCAAAATAGTCGTGCTGACCAGAGATTCATCGTGTTATTTGGGTTCGGCGAGAAAATAATTCTCCGGGGCATCATAGTTATTTGAAGGATTTTATCAGATTGGATCCAATAAGCAGTTTTTTTAATGGAAAATGGGCCTATAACCATGATGACACATCATGATGATTCATTCCATAGTACTTTTGTTCATGATCTATCTGTTAACTCAAGTTTCGAGTACATCTGGAGCATTTAAAAAAAAGTCAACTCTGATTGGATCCAGAAAAATCAGATTGGATTCCAGTTTTTCCCAAACCAGATGTGGCTGGATCCAATCTGAGTTGCATTCTCTGAGTAGATATGTGTAACTAAATTCCATTCATTCTCGAGATCATCTCTATATCTATCCAACATCTCTACTGCTTCAGAGAATGACCGTATCCGGAGTTTTCCACATCTATCACATTATTATCGCCTCGATTGGTCTCATATTCAACACGTGGCTTATGTTCCTCGCAATGTTCAAATCAAACGAGAAAATGAAGTCATATGCGATCCTCATTTTTGTTGTGGCTTTGACTGATTTGATTGGGAGTTTTGCTGATTTGATGTCTCAGACAAGGTTTTTTTGATGTCTGAGACAATTCATCGAGAGTCGATGTAGATCGAAATAATATTTTTGCTCAATTTTGAAATATAGAAATATAAAAGTGAAAAGTTTTTAAAAAGATACATCGGAGTTGCATGGCATTCCGACTTCCGTTCAAAAAATTCACTTCCGACTCCTGTTGAAAATTTTCACTCCCATTCTTCGACAAAAATTTTCGAATTCGCGGAAAAAGACAATGAAATGCTTATCTGTCAAAAATCGAGTGCTCGCAAAAATTGTCGAAGCGAGAGCTTACCTACACTTCCGACAGCAATACTAGTTAGTCAAAGGGGCGGAGTTTGTGCTCGCTGCTTATTGGTCGCCTCCCCTCGCATTTTGATCAAGGTACAATGACTTTTCTTTGATCTTGATACTTTCAGAGCAGTCTCATTCGACAACGGTCTCGCTTTTATCAACTATGGTATGTGTACTTACTTCGGTGAAGTAGCTTGCAAAGTATCCTTCGTACTGGCTATGGGATCCTCTTGCAACTCGCAGTACCTGCTTGTTCTATCATTCCACTATCGTTATTACATTCTGCGTAATGGAAATCCAGGTGTGAAGGTGACTGCTCTAGTGGTGTCTTTGGTGACCCTGCCGTCGGTGATTCAGATGGTGAGGATTCTGAGAATTTAATTTTATCTTATGCTTTTTTCTTACTTTTTCTTAATCAGAAGACATAGAACCCACTTTATTCCTGTTTTTAAAAGAGAAATCGTTTATTTTAAGAGCAAGACATCAATGAGAAATGGAGTCTAGCCAGAAATCTTCCCACGATACTGTTTGACCTTTCAACTGTTACGATCAAGATTTTCTCATTTAATTTTTGTAATCTTATAAAAATTGAGTGATTTGACATCACAGCTTCGGTTCCCCCTCTTTCCCTCTTCGCAAAAATAGTCGTCCCAGCTTCCCTAGGAGTTATTACGATTAGAACAGATACTATCGTTCAACCTGGTTCATTCCAAAGCCGCAACAAAAGTTTAATATCTCATGTGATCAGAAATACGCACTATGATACATCATCGCACTATGGTACAAGTTACGGAACTTCCCTAAAAACTGTATCTAGATATGTCAAATTAAGAGCGAGATGTGGAGAAATTTCGCTATCGAGTGGCAAAAATTTTTGTTTGATCTTTGAATTACTTTGATCTAATGAATGTTATTCCAGTATCTTGGAACTCATACAAAAATTATGCGACATGACGTCACAAGTTCGGTTCCTGCCCTCTTCCATCTCATTCTTGCAAAAATAGTCATTCCAGTCACAGTGGAAGTTACTACGATAAGAACAGAAACTATATGTTCCTCCTAGTTCATTCCCAAGTTGATTGAGTCCAACCTCGATCAGTCGCGGACCCGCCGCTGGTTGGAAATGACGAGATGTCTTAAGATATAGCATGATACGTACTGCATTTCATAGCGCAACAAAACTTCCATATCTTTGCCCTAACTCTAGCATTTGCCTCTTTTTCGAGAGTTAAGGAGAAGATACGTAAAAAACGGCCGCTTTTATGCGTACTTTCGATTGCCTGAGGGCCCTGAAAAATATTTCCAGATCCTCCACTACCTCGGTCACGGTGTCTCCTCTATAGTTATCGAGCAACTTCAGCGAACCAGAGACATATCCTTGGATGACGCCATAGTGACAGGTGTCACGGACATATCAACAGCAATAAACATGATCTGCAGTCTGCACATCTCTTTGTCCATATTTTCCAACTACTTGGTTATATTCATCTTGAGAAGGAGAATTATTGTTCGAGTTGCTTTGTTTTTGTCTAAATTCCATCATTCAGAAGCTTCTGGAAGAAAAGACACATTCCCTGAGCGAAGCCACGAAACACCTTCACGCTCAGCTGCTGGAAGTACTAACCTATCAAGCAATAATACCCATGTTTCTCTTAATCGGAGTCTGCTCATTCAACCTTGGACGACTCGGTTTCCATAACGATATTCTTGAATCATCGAATGTTGGTCTAATCATGCTGATTCCCGTCCTCTCACCACTATCTTACATAATTTTCCTGAGAACTTTCCGGGAGTATACTTTGAGCGTATTTTTCTGCAAAGATGGACCCAGAAGTGTTACGGAAAGGACCAAGAATAGTGCTGAAGCTAAGTGATAAGTCCTTTCTTGAAATACCTTGTTAGCTATCAAGATACTTGATTCTATCAAGAGAAAATCTGATTGTTTTTTTTAGGATAATCATCCCTTTTTCTTTAATTTCCAAAGTTTCCACATATAAATTCATAGTTGTTTACTGCTTAGATGTGTACAAACTCTAACACCCTCCAAAAACAGCACACTGTCTCACCTGTTCCTTACGCGTCGACGTCTCTCTATCTCTTATGTACTCTCTCGCACACGCAGAGATGTTCAGATAGACCGATGAAAAAACAATAGGTGTCAAAAACTATACTGTTTTGATGAGCATACTACAAAGTAGTCAAACAGTTTTCGTGAAATGGAAAAAATAGTTCCAACATATTTTTTGGTGTTTTGCAAACACCACGGTGTAACACATTCGGCCATTCCAAGCGTGGGAGAGAGAGAGAGAAATGTAAAGGGAGCGAATGATAGAGAGAGAGAAAAAAAGAGAGGGGAAGAGAGATAGATTTTTGAGAAAAAAAAGCGTTTTGGAGCGTTAGCGAAAAAACTCCAGCGGCCCGAGCGTAGCGAGGAATAGCTGCTGGTATACATGGATTAAATGGGTAAAAATACCAATAGACGGCTGCAAAGCGGTCATCCGGAGCGAAAATTCAAATCTATTGATTGGGATCGAATGATTCGCGCCTTTTTTTGAAACACCATCCCCACTCGATTTTTTGATCTTGGCACTCCGTGAACACGGAAAAAGTTCTGATAAAATCTTTAGATTTATTAAAACGAGTTATAGAGAGGTATGCAATCACAAGTTGCTGACATCCGAGTCGTCCTGATCATTTGCCATTGTTTCAGCAAGACCAGAAGTCAGGAAAGAATGGACCTTCATACGGTACTGCCATTTCGAGTTCGGCACACAAGTAGTTGGGTAGTGATATTGGATAGCAACCGTTCTGATGCTCGTGTCAATTCTTCGCTCGCCGAATCTGAAAGAAAACTATGTGAAACCTATGAAAAGTGACAAGGAAACCTTCTGAGCATCTCTAGATAGACATCTTGGTACGGTCCACTTCTGATGGTAACACGTTCGGTGCTCTCCTGAAAGATTGCCTAACGCGGTCTTGTGGAGGACACTTCGGAATACAAAAATTTAGTAAGTCTCCTAACATACATCCCCTGTATGCAGCTCAGAGGTGTAGGGACTCTAACTCATTCCAACAGTATCACACTGTCTTGCCGCGTCTGCGTCTCGTCTTCCTCGCGTACTCTTGTCTCCTGGCGCTAGCTATTGGTCCGTAAACCTACACGAAACTCTCTCTAACCGCTGAATTTCTCAGTGCTTTCTCAATTTCGCCACTATTCTCACCTCGACAGGGAGATATGTGAGGTACTCGTTTCACCTTGTTCAATTTTAACAAAGGTTGTGAAGTAGCTTTGTACATACTAGACTCTTCGAGAAACGGAGGTTTTCCCCGTTTCATAAAAGATTTCAGATTATTGAGACCATAGCCTGCGCAGTGTACAAGTTTGCCTCCTGGTATCGTGGGAAAATTCTTAAGAATTCTGGCGACGATCAGTGAGACGTGAATTCACTGACACAACTGACACAAGACCTTTCAGAGTCCTAGAACAAAACATCATTGGGAAGGAAAAGTTCTTTGATACAATAAAATGATAATATCGATTAGCCCCGTAAATCTACAAAAACTCTCTAACCGCGAATTTTCTCTATGCTCTCTCATTTCGCCGCTGTTCTCACTTCGGCGCATAAACAGGGAGATGTGCAACGTTCCTTTTCGGATATCTGAGCATTTCAAGATGAATAGCTGTTTTGAGCCAAAAATCAACAAAGCCCGGGAAATTCGCTACTCTCAAATTATCAACTAACCCCTCTTCCCTTTCTCGGCTGTTTGATGAAAATCTTGCTGCCAGGGACCAGAAGTTGCTTCAAGGCCAGTGTCTCCGTATGGTGCGGGGTTTCATTTGTCTTGTACAGCGAGATCGGGACAAGCATCGGAGAAGCGTTGAGTGGGTTCCTGTCCGGTATCAGTTTCAGGTTCTGGTCCATGGCCACGGTCACGTAGCTGCCGTAGTCGACGAGCAAGAGCTCAATGCCTTCACCGATTTCGGTGATAAGGGCTCGTTGCCAGTGGGCGGCGCCGAGTTGGACTGCGCAAATTTGACCAATGGTTACTGTAGCCGGAGGTAATTCACGGGCCTGGAAAGTATTCTCTCTCTCTCTCTCTCTCTCTCTCTCTCTCTCTCTCTCTCTCTCTCTCTCTCTCTCTCTCTCTCTCTCTCTCTCTCTCTCTTTCTATCTCTCTTTCTCTCTCTCTCTTTCTCTCTCTCTCTCTCTCTCTCTCTCTCTCTCTCTCTCTCTCTCTCTCTCTCTTATTCCCTCACCATATTGGACAATTCCAGCTCAATGTTCGTCCTTTCTTCAATTTGCCACCCATAGTGCACATGAATACAGGCAGAATTCTCAATATGACCAGTGAACACGACGTCAGTCTCGAAACCAGACAGTTTTGGGCACTTCGGCAGACGTTTGATGTAGGACTGACTTTGATATCTGCAATACATATAATCGAGTTTTTGTCTGATGCAAAGATGGACTTCCGGATGAACTTTTTGAATTTCGTGAAGGTGTGCTAATTCGTCAGGGACTGTTCACGGAATTAGCATTTTTTTGCTAATTTACGGTTTTCTTTGCGAACCCGTTGATTTTACGTTTAAGGGTTTTGTTAAAAGTGTGAAAACCGTTTACTTAACGTTTCACAGTTTCGTTGAATCGGAATCTTTGTAAGCAGCCCTGATCTCAAACTATCTTCACAATGTAAGTGAGAGAGTATGTATCACATGGTTTTGTGTGTTGTCACGTCTTCTTACCTGGGACAGTCACCAGTTGAATCATCCCAGTCCTCGTCCACGTCAAAGTTGTTTGTCTGATTTTTTCAATGCAATTTTATCCATTCACAACCTCACCACTCGCTTCACGTGTTCTCTCCAATTGCGATTCAACCGTCCAAGTTTTCCCTCATGTTCCGGCTGCGGAAGAAAATCCTCGCAAATGTCCACGTTTTCCAGCGTTGGATGATACAGACGTACCTGCAGAACGGAAATGAAAAAAAAAAACAAAAAAGTAAGCCTGATGTGGGGTTCGAACCCGCGACAGCCAGATTAGGAGTCTGGTGCAAGAGACAAAATCGAAAAACTTTGTTCAAAGCGGGGCTCGAACCCGCGACAAACAAATTGGGAAACTGATTCTCTACCGACTGAGCTACTCAAAAATTTGAAAAAATATGAAAAAGTAAGCCCGATGCGGGGCTCGAACCCGCGACAGCCAGATTAAGAGTCTGGTGCTCTACCGACTGAGCTAACCGGGCTGCGGTTTTTTGACTGAAAGATAACCTCGAAGGGTTCCTCTATCGACAGAATTTCCACGCGAACCAGATTATCAATCTTTTTCAGGGTCGCCGCAAACTTCTCAAGATCAGTAGTCTCCAAGTCGTTGATTGACACACCTTTAAAACGACTTAAAGTTGACAATTTTCATTATGTTACCTTTAGCACGGCATTTCAAGCATAAAGGCGGCGTGCGACCGAACTTCTTCAGAAGTGGTCTGATTCTATTTCTGCTCAACAGGGATTTGATACCCAAATCGACTAGCTCTACTAGGACTCTGAAAGGTCTTGTGTCAGTTGTGTCAGTGGATTCACGTCTCACTGATCGTCGCCAGAATTCTTCAGAATTTTCCCACGATACCAGGAGCCAAACTCGTATACTGCACAGGCTATGGTCTCAATAATCTGAAATCTTTTGTCAGTAAACCTCCAAGCAGTAAGCAGTGAGGTGTGCCGCGCGCTGCTGCGCGGTCGAATCAACGCCACGACACATAGCTTCCTCTACCTGTAAAAAAGTCTGGCCTTCGTAAATCGGGTACTTAGTACCGTAGCAGTTTCGCCTTGAAATACAAGAACGATTTACGTAATCTGAGCCTTTAATTTTAATGGACTGAAAGTAAGAATAATAATTTGAATCCACAAAGATCTAACAGTTTGTTGTGAGAGTCCCGACCCCTACCGTACTCATTCTGCAAAATTGAGATTAGAGCGCGTTTGAAAACGGTCATGCTTCTAGCGATATACAAACAGCAAACATGCTCTATTGCCAAAACCAACCTTCAACGCGTCAGGATCGAAGTTTGCTGTGCTATACCACGTAGTCATTTGCGAGTTGAGGTTTTCACGGGCAGCGCTAAGATATTTGGGCTAAAAATGGTTATTCAACCTTTGAATATGGGCATATCCTTCTACCTGAAGGGACAATTCCACTGGCGACAGAAAATGTGACACTTTTGCATAGAACATGCTCTTGTCATCACTACCAAAGATCAATTTCTGCAAGGTGGTCATTTTTGACGACAAAAGGAGTATTGAGTGCAAACCTTAACTTGACTGAAATGAAAATAAGCGATAACACTAGCTTCAGAGTATTTGAAGCAATAATCAGGATGAGTTTCGGTGAGGCCTAAAAGTATTTATGTCTTGGTTTGGTGCTTACATTACGTTTTTTTCTTGTTAAAACTTTTTTTATGTTGAGTGATGTACAGAACGATGTCAGATATTGTTTTTGGTAAGAAAACCTAACAGAATTGTAAAATAATGTTCTGTAAAGGGATGACTGATGACTGTTCACTTCTCCCCTACGCTCCTTTCTTGGTTTCGCGTACGTGTTGTAGCTTTTTGGGTGGTCAATACAGTGGTTTTCGGGAACATTCAGAAAACGATTTCTCGGCCCAGAAGCCAAGAATCATAGAAATTTTAACGAATAGGAAGGTTTTCAACTGTTTTCTATCATAAAAATAGTCTAGCGAGGTGTAGATTGATCTATGCATATGAAACCTACTTTTAACTTCGTTTTCAGCTCATAACTCTGAAACAAGGTTGGCATAGCAGTTTTTGACAACGGTTCTATCATCTTCAGCGCATTTGAGAACACTAGAACCCAGTCAGACCTTACAATTCCGTGGGTTCTTGGTAGCATTCCCATGTTAGATGACTCACGTCTTATTGTCCATTCGGATCCACCCGGTACTTCGACCACGTCAGTACAGGAATTGATTGAAGATGCCTGGGACAGAACGCTAAAACGACCTAGTCCGCCACCAAATGATGTCATCGTGTATAAATAAGAATGACTTGCTGACACACGTTTTCAATTTCTCATTTACACGTTTCAAATTATTGCGCGAAAAAATGAGGATTACTGGTTGAACAACTAACACTACTATTCAGTTCTTCACTGAAGTGTTCGTAACTTATTCACTATAAAAAAGTTTCATTAATTTTTTAGTTCATTCTTTTCAAAAAAAATACACTAAAATTTAATTTTTCCGGTGACCTACAGTATGAAGTGCAACTATATGATCATCATCGCTGTTTTTACATTCATCAAGGTTTTCTGAAATCCTACCACGATATAATTCATTACAGTAGAATCAAGCTGAAAAACAGAAGATACACATTCTCTACACTTCTTCTCTATTGGTTAACTGTGAAACAGGTGTTCAACAAGATGTAGTGTGAAAACATAATTAGCGGGCTTTGGCTTATCTTCGCGTACATTGATCTCGGTGACCAAAACATAATTGGTGACCATGGTTTAACAGTGGTGTACGTGATATATCAAAAATCAACGCGACCGCCCCGGTGTGGGAACTGGGTTCAAATGACTTTGAAAGTGAAAAGAGGCATTACCTTAATGAATATCAATACTAAGACACATATCTTCCTCTACCTGTAAAAAAGTCTGACCTCCGTAAATCGGTTTCTTAGTTACCGTAGCAGTTTCGCTTCGAAAAACATGAACGATTAAGTAATGCGCCTTTAATTTCAATGGACTGAAAGTAGGAATAACAATTTAAATCCACAAAGATCTAACTGTTCGTTGTGAGAGTCCCGACCCTACCGTACTCAGTTTACAAAAATGCGACTGCCGCGAGTTTGAAATCGGTTAGACTTTTTGCTAGATATGTGTAAGAACTTTGCTGCCATGCAGCATCGCGCGGATCCAAAATTTAAAAAAATCAGATTGGATCCAAGGTTGTGTTTCCAATCGGAATGAAATATATTTCAAAGTACTCGTGCTGACCAAAGATTCATCGTGTTATTTGGGTTAGGTGAGAAACTAATTCTCCGGGGCATTATAGTCATTTGAAGGATTTTATCAGATCGGATCCAGTGCCGTCAGATTGGACCCAATAAGCAGTTTTTTAAAATGGAAAATGGGCCTATAACCATGATGACACATCAAGATGATTCATTCCATAATACTTTTGTTCATGATCTGTCTTTTAACTCAATTTTCGAGTACATCTGGAGAATTTAAAAGTAATCAGAAAAGTCAACTCTGATTGGAACCAGAAAAAATCAGATTGGATTCCAGTTTTTCCCAAACTAGATGTGGTTGGATC
>OZ022250.1:16263449-16271329 GCA_963978915.1 Caenorhabditis parvicauda | reverse complement strand
GCCTTTAATTTCAATGAACTGTAAGTAAGAATAATAAATTAAATCCACAAAGATCTAGCTGTTCGTTGTGAGAGTTACCGTACTCATTCTGCAAAATTGAGATTAGAGCGCGTTTGAAAACGGCCATGCTTCTAGCGATATATGTGTAATATTTCAAAGAAATTAAGTACTTCAAAAAATATTTCAAAAATAATATTTTTTATTTGATCACAAGCCTTCTGAGACTGCGAAAACTCCAAGAAACATTGTATGTTTTTTCATCTGAATCCCAAAGTTGACTCGCGCTCTGTAATTTCAATGTAGCAGGTACGCAGCATAATAGCGTCCAGACAATGGCTGCACATTTGTGGACAGATGAAGACGCGTTCCTGCGACTATTGATACGTGTGCCTGCCCTGTTCGATACGCGTGCCTGTCTTCTTGCCATATTGAAACATCAGGGACGGTGTCTCGAATGAGGCAGGCACGCGTATCGATAGTAGCCGGCACACGTCTTCATCTGTCCACAAATGTGCAGGACGTGTTCCCGCCACATTGAAATTACAGAGCGCGCAATATGTAATCCGACACGTTGCAACTTCAGAAGTGCTCAAAGAGCTCGCTGAGCCAAAATGAAGGAAAAGAAGACGATGATGACAAAATGAACGAGGATGATCTAGGGGAAGCGGAACCCGCACAACCACAGTCCAATTATCCACTTCTCTTCGCTCTTGGTTAGTTTTCACATTACGAGTAATTGATGTGTGGGACTTGTCAATCTGTTAATTTTCCCACATAAAGTTGCACTTTTTACTTTATTCTGGTACGATCCATCGCACAGTGCGGCAAACGCAGTTGAAAAGTGCACACAGCTTTCTCTACCTGTAAAAAAATCTGGCCTCCGTAAATCGGTTACTTAGTGCTGTAGCAGTTTTGCCTTGAAACACAAGAACGATAAAGTGATGCGCCTTTAATTTCTATGAACTGTAAGTAAGAATAATAATTTAAATCCACAAAGATCTAACTGTTCGTTGTGAGAGTTACCGTACTCATTCTGCGAAATTGAGATTAGAGCGCGTTTGAAAACGGCCATGCTTCTAGCGATATATGTGAAGTGTAAGCAAAGCAAATCGATAGAGTAGGTCAAATTTCAGTTACTGTAGCTCAGCAAATTTTACTTTTCCTATCTTTTTTTCGCCCCAGATTCACAAATCGTAGCGTAAAAATGTTTGAAGCAGACCACAATGTTCAAAATGTCTAGTGAAACATTTATTAAAGTACAAATCGAAAATTAAAGCAGAGGTCGGCAACGCGATTGCGACGCGGTTTTATTGTCTTATGCCTTTGCCGTTGTCGTGTGATCAGATTCCAGGTTGAGCTGTCCTTTGCCCGCAACCGCGATTTTCTTGAGAATGACCTTTTCTTACTCTCGCGGTAATAAAATGAACCGACGTAAATTAAAACTGTCGAGATAGAGAACCTGTGATGATAGCTGTAAGAATCAAAAAAAATTTTAAAAAATAAGCTGAATTATTGACAAGTCTCACGCATCGAAATAAAAAAGTGTCTCGTTTGTAACCAACAAGTGCCCTACTATGTTTTCTCGCCCTACACTTCCCTTTCAGCTTGAAAAAACGGATTTTGCGATACTTTCGAACAGGTAACAACACATTCAACCGACTATCTTTTCACATCTTCGAGCTTTTTGCATGAGCATGGAAACTACTAACTACTAACAAGCGCTGCAGTTATGTTGCCTCTTGGTCTCAGTTAGTTACGAGAAATAGGGGAAAACAAGGTGAACCATAAGTATTGGTCGGTCACTTTGCGTGTAATATCTCCAAAACTTTTGGTGGACCGGCATTGGATCGTAAATGGACAACAGTCGTCCCGCACATCTGTCGCCCAACTACATTCCAATGCCGGTCCATTCACAGTCCATCTGTCGCCCATCCGCAGTCCATCTGTCGCCCTCTTACGGTCCGATGTCGGTCCGACAAAAGTTTCGGAGTATGCTGCCACATCACGCTTCAAAATCTTTCCTTTTCAGAAGGTCTCTGTCTTTTTCACTATGTTCAGAATTTCTGCACCATAGAGGCTAACAATGATAGGAAAAATGACAGAATCTCATCTTAGGTGTCTACTACACATATAAGTGAAAAAATCCTAACAAAACCTCTCATCATGCTTCTATCAATGGTTTTGTCGGAATCACTGCTGGTGATTTGGACGGTGTGATTCTTGAAGAAATTCAGAATGAGAGAGAGAGAGAGAGAGAGAGAGAGAGAGAGAGAGAGAGAGAAAGAGAGAAAAAGAGAGATGAGAGAGAGAGAGAGAGAGAGAGAGAGAGAGAGAGAGAGAGAGAGAGAGAGAGAGAGAAAGGGAGAGAGAGAGAGAAAGAGAGAAAAAGAGAGAGAGAGAGAGAGAGAGAGAGAGAGAGAGAGAGAGAGAGAGAGAGAGAGAGGGAGAGAGAGAGAGAGAGATGAGAGAGAGAGGAGAGAGGAGAGAGAGAGAGAGAGAGAAAGGGAGAGAGAGAGAGAAAGAAGAGAGAGAGAGAGAGAGAGAGAGAGAGAGAGAGAGAGAGAGAGAGAGAGAGAGAGAGAGGAAGGGGCAGAGAGAGAGTTTTCCAAAATGACCTGCTACAAAACTGAGACCAGGGCGGCCTAACGCTTATCTGAAAATTGAAGAAATCAACAGCTTAGAAGCTTTTCTCAATTTTCTTCCATTGCATTTTATTATTTCATCTGAATTTTTTCACTTGCACTTGAAAAACTGCCAAGTCAAGCATGCTGATACTAACAACTTTGAAAAAAAGAAGTTTCTTTCTCAAACTAATTCAGTAATTTCAGGACGAGTGCTTCTGGTTGAAGCCAACATACGGGAAACGACAGAGGGTCAGCCATAATAAAACTTGTATTCTTGAGAATTGCCTAATTTGGGAATAAATCTGCATTGGAATGAAAACTTGATATTCAGAACAAACCTCATCAAAAAATGACAAAATTAATTTTTTCTTTTTATTTTCCTGAAAAAATTATTCAAAAAATTTATGAGTTTTTTCACGATGAGTTTCACAAAAAAAGTAAGTGAATTAGAGGAAAATGGTATAACGACGTCATAGAAAACAAATTAGGAAAGTATTTAATTTTAAGATTCGTTTTTTAAGAGTCTTTTTTTCTTCTTTTACAATCTTTCATAATCTTATCTTCTTCTATCCACTTCCTAAAAAGAGTAAAATTCTCTCTTCCCCTTCTTTTTTTCGTTAATACTTGACACGTTCCGCATAGTTCCATACGATCAGTAAAGTTTCCATCGAGGGCTTTTCCCAAGATAAACTTACTTCTTCAGATACTTCAGAGATCCATTGTTCGCGTTGTCCATGTGACGGCGTGGATCAGAAACTTCCAGGTTGAACGGTCCTTTGCCAACGTTGACCACGGAGTCTTTCTCACCAGTATACCAGCACGTCTTCTCTGACCAGACATAGAACGGATGTGAAGAAAATCGTCTCTCGCTTTGATGATGTCGTCGCTCCATCTCAGAGGAGGTCTACCTGCTTTCCTTTTCTGTCCCAAAGGTGTCCACTCGGTGACTTTTCTTGACCATCGGGTAGGCGGTTGTCGAGCGACATGACCTGCCCACGCTAGCTTCCGTTCCGTGATTCGTTTCAGAATAACAAAATCATCAGAGTCGACGTCTGCGTCTTCACATATTTTGTTCATCGTGCGTTGCAGTCTTCCTATCTCAGACAGAAGCAATTGCCAGGTTTCTGTTGCGTAGAGCAAAGCTGGGATGACGCATTTGTTCAGCAGCTCTTTCTTTTTGACCTTGTTACCAGTGAGCTTGATTGCTTCCTTGATATTGCTGTAGGCGGCCCATCCTGCTCGAATTCGTCTTGATGTCTCAGGGTACAGTTGGACCTCGTCTTTCCTCGTTGTGGCCTTCTTGAGTGGGATCTTGTGCTTCAGGATCTTTCCAAGGTAACGAGTTTCTTTGACTACAGCAATGTCATAACCGTCGCAAACGATTGGTATATGGGCGTGGTCATTCACTAATGCCACAGTTTTGTTGTAGTTGAAGATTAGACCCCCCTTCATTATTATTATCATAAATCGATTTTTCCGAGTCGAATTTTTTTCGAGCGAATTTCAACAACCAATTTTTTGGACTGTTTTCCCTCGATTTTTCCTACTCTGTCATTTTTTGCTCCAATCCTGTTCGAAAAAAATTTTGTTTTTTATCCGATCAGAGAATGATGAAAGTACAAGTACGTGAAAGTACGCCAGCTAGAGAACTTTGTAGTATAAGCTTAATACTAAACACCATCAAAGCTTCAAACGAGACCCTGGTCGAGTAGCGAGACGTTTAGTCCAAGACTACCTGCGTGCGATTATCGACGCCTACCCGAGCCGTCTCGGAGCTGTCTTCGCCACAAATTTGGGTCAAATGGAAAGAAACTAGCTGATAATTGTTGCTACGATAATAAATAATATTTTTGTCAATTTAGACGGTTTTCTGACTCATACTTCCTGAAATATATCAGTTAACACTTCCGCGGGTAAATAGTGGCCACCCTGTATAGTTTTTGTGATAACAATAAACAGCAATTCAGGTATTATAGCTCTGTATTACAGTATACTGTTACTGTATCAACATCATCAGGCCCGATAACTCTATAAGAGAACCCGAGTTTACCTTCCTCTTTCTCGCATGGTTATTAACCATGTTTGGTACATATCTTATCTCTTGGAATTCGCGCAGGTCGAGGGTGCGCCTCTGATTGATATAATACAACCGTAGGAAAACTGTATAGTCTTCGCGATGATCGATCGGCAAACAACAAATTCATGAAGGAAAAATAGATACATCGTTTTTCTCAAAAAATAGTGTTTTTTAATATCCTAACAGGCAAAATTGTTGCGTTTTAAATGATAATTCAAGAAAATGGTGACCTGCCCACTTCAAGTACTCTTACCTGAGTTTTTCAATCTCCGAAAAATGCTCAAAATATAATTATCATTTTAAATTCAGTTTATTATTTTATTTTTATTTGAAACACAAAAAATAATTTTTTAAATCCCCATTTCTCTCTCTCTCTCTCTCTCTCTCTCTTTCTCTCTCTTTCTCTCTCTCTCTTTCTATCTATCTCTCTCTCTTTCTATCTATCTATCTCTCTCTCTCTCTCTCTCTCTCTCTCTCTCTCTCTCTCTCTCTCTCTCTCTCTATCTCTATCTCTATCTCTCTCTCTCTCTCTCTCTCTCTCTCTCTTTCTATCTCTATCTCTCTCTCTCTCTCTCTCTCTCTCTTTCTCTCTCTCTCTCTTTCTCTCTTTCTCTCTCTCTTTCCCCCACTTTCCTCTTGATCCCTGACTGTTTGCCGCGGCGCGCAACCCCACATCACCCTGTCCTTGAGGTGATGCGCAAAGCCAACCGAGCGCTCCCGTCCAACGGCCATCCACATTCCATTCCATACCAGACACTTCTACCTTCTTCTTCTTCTTCTTCTTCTTCACCTCAGTTTTAGATTCTATTCATTTCCGACAGTTTGTTACGAGAAAACATTGGAATATATGGCTCAATCGTTCATATCAGATCAATTTCTTTGAGTAGTTCTTTACTTCTAAGTTTCACTTTTACTACTTTTTTTTCTTCTCAGTTTTGGATTCTATTTATTTCCATCATTTTGTTACGGAAAAACATTGGAATTTATGACTCAGTCTTTCATATCAGATCAATTTCTTTGAGTAGTTCTTTACTTCTAAGTTTCACTTTTCTACTTTTTTTTCTTCTCAGTTTTGGATTCTGTTCATTTCCGAGAGTTTGTTACGAGAAAACATTGGAATATATGGCTCAATCGTTCATATCAATTTCTATATGTAGTACTGTTCTTCTAGTTTTTAATTATCTATTTTTCTCACTCTCGAATCAAATTCAATGATTCACTTTCTTGCCTACTGTCAAATTTTATTAAGAAAATATTGGAAAAAACCCAAAATTTTGACAAGAAACGTATACTTTCTGTATTTACAATTTTTGTTTTGAAAATCGTTTATTACAGCCCAGTTCTGGAGTTTTTTCTCAATCAATATTGTTACATAAATTTTCAACCTGACAAAATTTTATTGTTTTTAAACCTTCGATATTCCATGAATTTCAAATTTAAAATCGAATGAGCACATTTTCAAATACCGTTAGGTAATTCATTCATTTAAATCAGTGAAAAAAAAACAAATTTCTGAAAGCTGAGGCGCATGTTTCTCATTCATCTTCTTTAGAATTTCCTTCCATACTTCTGATTTTGTTTCATGAAAAATAATATTTTACAGATTCTTTCCCACTTTGATTTTTCGAAATCAATCTTTAAAATTGATGTTCTTGAAAGCAATGTATGATTTTTCATGGCTGCAATATTCATGTCCTCTAACTTTACCTGAAAAGTTTATGAAAAAATTGATTTTGATAGCATTCCATCACACATATCTAGCAAAAAGTCTAACCGATTTCAAACTCGCGGCAGTCGCATTTTTGTAAACTGAGTACGGTAGGGTCGGGACTCTCACAACGAACAGTTAGATTTTTGTGGATTTAAATTATTATTCCTTCTTTCAGTCCATTGAAATTAAAGGCGCATTACTTAATCGTTCATGTTTTTCGAAGCGAAACTGCTACGGTAACTAAGAAACCAATTTACGGAGGTCAGACTTTTTTACAAGTAGAGGAAGATATGTGCATCATAGAAAAACCACTCTGTGAGAAAGCATTGGCCGAAATTTCAATCTCTCAGAAAACACATATAATTGATAACAAACATAAAGCAGCTTGGTCGTGCGCATTCCATCGCTGTCTGCGTCTCTCGCTCCCTTTATTCTCTCGCGTTTGCTACCTGAAAGGCATTCTTAGCATATCACTATCGCCTCGGTGTGTGTTGGAACAAGAAAGTGTGATATACAGAAGATTCGGTTGGGGCGGAAAAAAGTTATGGAAACGGTTGGGTTCCACTCAGCAATGATCTTTGTTTGATGGAGAGTACGGTAATACAGTATCTTAAGACTGTAGAAATGGTCGATGTTGTTCTAGAAGAATACTGAACACTACTTGTGAAATGTTCCGGAAGAAGAACCGGCACATCTTTCCAGTTTTTCGAAAAAATCGCAGAAATTTCAAATGCTTCTACACAGTGCGGCAAACGCAGTTGAGTTTTCAGTTACTTAAATTAGTTAAATTAATCAGTTAGTTAAATTTCAGTTACAGTGGTTCAAAAAGTTTTACTTTTCCTACTTTTTTGTCTCAGATTCACAAATCGTAAGGGAAGAATGTTTGAAGTAGGTGAAACTATCGTTGTGAACAGTCCACAGCGTTCAATATGTCTAGTGAAACATTTTTTAAAGTACCAACACTTTCGAAAATGAAAGCGGAGCGGATGCGAGGCGGTTTTGATGTCTTATGCTTTTGCCGAGGTGTGTTCTATTTTTTCAAAACTTTCTGCTTCTAATTCTGCAAAACTATTATTCAAATTTTGTCATGAGATCCCCCGTTGACCTAAATTCATAATATGGCTTCTGTAACCAGCGATTCTCATTTGGAACAGAACAAAAAATTTTCTTTCCGTGTTTGAAAAAACCTCTTACATTCTACACCTTCTCCGATCGAGATCAAATTCCTTCCTATAAAAAAAAAGAAAAGACATGATAAATCAAATTTTCATATTGGAATCTCAAAGCAGGTTTTTGCATTTCATATCAGTGAGAAGAAGCCCGACTTCTACCAATGAAACGCGAATTTCCTTTGATATAGATATCTTGCTGGTCACGTAGTCAGGAACCTCGCTTCTCTCGGCTCTTTCCTCAACTCTTTTGACCGTCTTCTCTCTGTGCTCATTTTTAGACGAGTCCTTTTGAAGCA
>OZ022250.1:16243694-16260749 GCA_963978915.1 Caenorhabditis parvicauda | reverse complement strand
TATAACCATGATTCATTCCATAAAACTTTTGTTCATGATCTATCTGTTAACTCAAGTTTCGAGTACATCTGGAGCATTTGAAAGTAATCAGAAAAATCAACTCTGATCCAGAAAAATCAGATTGGATTCCAGTTTTTCCCAAACTAGATGTGGTTGGATCCAATCTGAGTTTCCTTCTCTGAGAGACACCACACACTGCATACCAGGAATAAGTGGATATAGCCGCTTTGCAACCACTTCGCTAGACTCTCCTCGGAGCGCGCTTGCCTCATTATTTATTTTCAAATGTTTTAAACCTGTATTTCTCGTTTTCTTCTCTCTATAATTGTTGCGGATTGTTGTCAAGGTTAGTTTTCACATAATGAACTAAGAAGTAGGAATAGTAAAATTTTTTGAACTTCAGTAACCGAAATTCGATCTACCATATGGAAGCTCTGTTTTCAGAATATTTTTCCATGAATTTTCGTTTTTTTCGATTATTTCAAACTTATTTGGCATCATTACAATATTCGTTCCCAATGACTTCATAGCATATAAATTCTCACTCGAATTGAGTAGGCTTTTTCGCTAGAATATTTTGTTTATTATTGTTGCAAACACTGTTTTCAATTAGATGAACGTTCTTTGACTTGGTAAAGATGTTTTATGACAAAATTAGTCGTCTTCCAAAAATGATCAACAACAAAATTTGATCTCATTTCCTTGGGACATTCTATAACACCATCGAATCGCTTTAAAATTAGGCGATTCCGATGTTTTCGACTTTTATACCATGAGTATTTTGCTAACATATAAATCTACTACGATGCAACTTTTTGTTTTCCAAGCTCTCAACCACTCAGCACAAGTCAGCAACTCTTTGAATAATTGAATATGGCGCTTTCCAAACTTGTCACCGACTTTTCCCGGGTGGGGTATGTGATTTATTGACAATTGTGAAAATCTTTAAATTTTAAAATTGTGAAATGTTAACTGAAATTGTTATCTCTTGAAACCTTAATAAAGAACCTAAAAATATTTTTGAAAAGTCAAATCTCTCTCTCTCTCTCTCTCTCTCTCTCTCTCTCTCTCTCTTTCCCTATCTCTCTCTCTCTCTCTCTCTCTCTCTCTCTTTCCCTATCTCTCTCTCTCTCTCTCTCTCTCTCTCTCTCTCTCTCTCTCTCTCTCTCTCTCTCTCTCTCTCTCTCTCTCTCCCTATCTCTCTCTCTCTCCCCTTCTCGCGCTTCTCTCTCTCTCTCTCTCTCTCTCTCTCTCTCTCTATCTCTCTCTCTATCTCTCTCTCTCTCTCTCTCTCTCTCTCTCTCTCTCTCTCTCTCTCTCTCTCTCTCTTCCTCTCTCTCGTCGCGAAGCTTATGAACCTAATTCTTGATATATAAAGTTATTGTAGAGAAATAATATAACATGAGAGAATAGTTGATGTTCACAAATCTTAAAATAACCTAAAAATCCCAAGTGCGTAGATCATTCTCTAAATATGCACGTCAATTCCCATGGCCTTCCACTCATCCTAATTCCAGTCTCCGCAACTAGTCTGCTCATTCTTTTTGAGCCCTCAAGCTAGAGACAGATTTATGTGCGTACTTGGGCCCTAGAGACTTGCTTTATATCTGTCCTCTCTTTCTCCTTTCTCTTCTTTCCCAAGACTCGGCAAGCCCCCATCAATGTTTAATCAAACTTATGAGACGTCGTTTCAGATAATGAAAAAGTTTTTCTTCTCGCGCAAAAAACTTCGCAAGTCGAAAAGCGATTTTACTGGAGAATCGACTGAGATGAACGGTAAGGCTGATGAACAACCACCGGAACCCATACCGACATCGCAGTCGACTAATATTGTCAAGTAAGTGGTTTTGAATTGATTATAAAACGATAGAAACCAAACGCACTGCGGATAAGGTATAAGAGGATATAGCTAGGCATGGGCATATTGCCAATGATTGGCAGTCGATTGGCAATGCCTCTTTTCCATTGCCAATAGCATTGGCAGTCGGTTGACAATTCAATTGACTTGGATTTTGATTTCTAGGCCTTCTTGACGTTAAAGATGGTGTTTTAACAAACTGCATTGTCAATAGCATTGCCAATCGACTGCCAATGATTGGCATGATGCCCATGCTTTTTGCTGATTTCTCAACCTATTTTCTTCTTTTTCTCATCTCTATAAACGTTACGAACTGTTCCCAAGGATAGTTTTACTTACTTCAAACGTTTATTTCCGTCACGATTTGTGACCATGGGATGACAAAGGACAGGAAAATTTTTTTTTGGACTACAGTAACTGAAATTTGATCTACTTTATCGATTGACCTGTCCCTTGCACTGCTCACACTTTTCAACTGTGTTTTCCGCAGTGTATACAGAAATAGAAAGTGCAGTGATGAAAAATAAACAACGACTTTTTTGGTGGCAACGTCAGGTCCGTTTAGCGCCCTGTGTCCACCCTGAGAAAAATTTTGGAGTTTATTTTTAACACGATTCAAACGTGCAGTGCAGTTTGTTGCTTTATTTTTGCACGCACCTTTTGTCGTCAGTCTTTTGGTTTTTTTCCTAATTAAAAAAACGAAATCGAAGCTTTTATGAAAATTTGTAAGTAATCAGAAATTCCGGTAAAATCACTGTAAAATATCGGTCAAATGTGGACTATTCACCGTCCGTTTTAAAATTCGTGCTCTACATACCAGAGTTGCAAGGAAGTAAAATTTTTCAAAACGGAATTCGGAAGTCGGAAGTGAAATTTTTTCTCGGAAGTCGGAAGTCAGAAGACGGAAGTGAAATTTTTTCTCGGAAGTCGGAAGTAGAATTTGTTAAACGGAAGTCGGAAGTGAAAAAAAGGCGGAAGTCGGAAGTCGGAATTCCGTGCAACTCTGCTACATAACAACAGTGAATTGAAATTTTTTCAGAAACCTTTGGGTCGACTTTTCCATAGGACACTAGGAACTTGCCATTTGTAGAAGTTGTCCACAATTTTTCATATTTTCAGCAACGTCGCAAATGTATGCGACGATTGGGAAGCTGTTTGTTCATCTCAAGGGGAGGAAAAGAAGAATTTCGATGCTCAGCTTGATAGACATATGATGCAGACTATCACGGACGTTAAGTATATGATCAAGAAGAGCAAATACACGGCCATGGGTAAGCTTGGGTCCTAAGAATGATGTTATTTTAATAAGTCAAAAAATCGAAATTTTAATGGTGATAATAACTTTATTCAAATTGAGTGAATTCCAAATGCACGGAGAAAGACAACTTTTGTAAGTTAGTAACACATAGCTTCCTCTAGCTGTAAAAAAATCTGGCCTCAGTAAATCGGGTACTTAGTACCGTAGCAGTTTCGCCTCGAAATACAAGAACGATTCAAGTAATGCGTCTTTAATTTCAATGGACTGAAAGTAAGAATAATAATTTAAATCCACAAAAATCTAACTGTTCGTTGTGAAAGTCCCAAACCTAAGGTAGGCCTACCGTACTCATTCTGCAAAATTGAGATTAGAGCGCGTTTGAAAACGGCCATGCTTCTAGCGATATATGTGAGTAACGAAAAATGACACTTTCTTCTGAAAAAAAGGTTTATTTGAAAGCGGCGCGCCGACGTTTACGCTGCCACGTGAGAGGGAAGTGGAGGTGGAGGGGGGCAGAGAAAGAAAGAAAAAGTCCTTGTCGATTTACGAGCGCGCTAACTTAGGAATGGTAACCACTGTCTGAGAATCTGTGATGTCTGAATTCTAGTGTTTTCGACTACGCTGAAAATGATAAAACTGGTTTCAAAATGTTCTTTGTCGACATTGTCCCAGAGTTTAGGCCCAAAAACTATGTGAAAAGTGAGTTTTGTATAGTTTAGGCATCTTTTACATCTCAAAGGTAATAGTTTAAAAGTAGTTATTACTCTCTTCTTTCCAAACGTCACTTTGTACTTCTCAGAGTGCAAGTAATTATTTCAAAGCCTCTGAAGCGTTTTCTAATCTTCAAAAAAAAACAAAAAATAATTGAATTCCAGGAGAATTGAACTTTCAACGGTCCTGCCTTGATGCTCACAATGAAATTAGACAACGGTGAGCTGATCTGACTTCTTGCTGATCATATTCTCATGGGACACTTGCAGATACGGTAACGAGATCCTCTGCTGGTCTTCGGAGTTGGCAGAGATGGCTCATGCGTGGGCTGTTAAGCTGGCCGAGCGAGGAAGAATGTTGTATCCGGAACTTCCAGGTTGGTTGGGTTGACTTTTTTCAAGCAAAAGTTAGAAGCAACGATAAAAAGCGAAATTTCCACGGTTTCTATAAGAAGTTTCAAGAAAAAATCGACCGGAAACAGCCAAAAAATTCGATGGGCTAAGAGAAAAATACTAATTCTGAGTGCTCACAATGATTCTTACCAAAACCGTTACAGGAATCGGTGACAATATTATTCTGAGAGAAGCAAACGATTCTTCTCATTTACCAACCGGCCCAGAAGTAATTGCTGAATGGGAGAAAGAAGCAGAATTTTTTGATTTCGATAAGCCAAAGTGGAATCCGAGTGAGTTGAAGAAAGAAAGAGAGAGAGAGAGAGAGAGAGAGAGAGATAAAACTTTCAGAATGTCAACGATTCTCACAAGTCGTCTGGAAGGACACATCAGAACTCGGCGCCGCCCGTTATTGGAACACAGCAAACAACTGTGTAGCCGTTGTCTGCTTCTACCGTCCTGGCGGGAATTCAAACGCCCCAGGAGAGTTCGCCAGCAACATCCCATCCCGAGAGTGTTCCATGTCTCCGGCTCGAAGCATGACGTCACAGTTCAAACGCCACGTCACAATCTCGACTCCAGAACGTAGCGTTCAGAAGTAACGCAAACCCTCTCTAACCTTTCCCTGAACCTACGGGTTTTAATTGTAGCTTTTTTGCTTGAGTTTGGTTTTTTGATTCGTACGGTATACTACGTATTGTTACGGTCACATGTAGGTAAATCCATTCGGAAATTATAGGTCTCATCAGTCAAATTGGGCACAGTGAGCAGTAATGAGCACACTCGAGAAATGTTAGAGTACCTTCGATGATGATAATGTTTATTAACAGTAATAAACAGAAGAAGACCAGACCATTGCCAGCAATAGCAAAGGTAGCTGGTTAAATTATCATGAATGAAGGCATAATAAGAGACAATTTCTAAGTATAAAGTGGCTACTAATTAATATAACGCATATCTGGTGTGACTTCAGTGTTCTTGAGTTGTTTCTCGCGGTGTTTTTGGAGAGTGTACAAAGATCGGCTCGCTTCTCGCAGTAATATTGGTGATGTGGTGACGTGGTTCCAAAATCAGTCCGTCAGCTTGAAAACAGTTTTTGTTCAATGCTAACTTACTCGTCTTTTAGAGGCTCCGCCCACACTTGATTTTTTTATCTTGATGCATTCAACAAAGAATATATTTCTAACCGACGAATCAAAAAACCAAGTTATAAATTTCCTAACGCTTCGTCCCATGCTTTCATGTATCCAGTGTCTCTTCTTTCTGATCTCAATAAAATCAATTTATTCATCAAAACCCGTATGCAAAACATGGAAATCGATCGGGGGGCTCATAGAGCTTACGCATAAAGAACCGTATTTTTCGAGGATATCATCCTAAACATCTTCTAGATAAGAGAAAATCTTCGGGATGTTGATTTTTTTCGTGGAAAGTGATTTTTTCTGCTCTGGTATCTCGATTGTCTGTACTTTTTGTCATTTTCAGTTTTCCCCAACTCACAGTAAAAATGAAGTATGAAAAACTTGAACTAAAAATCGAAAATCGCAATTCGCCTGTTTTGTATAAATTTTGAATTTTGCAAACTGAATTATAAATATTAGATCCAGTTACCAGAGCAGGAAAAATTCTTTCTCTCAAACATTCTGAAATTCTTCCTGAATACTCGTTTTCGATGGTTGATTCTCATAATTGTCTAGTAAATGGACGGTCTCATCTGAAACTTTGGAAGATGGCAATGGTGATGGTGGAATCGGAGACTGGGTGAAGTCATTGGTCGCCAACGAGCTCTGACGTCGACCGTTCTGAAAAGAGCATTTTGAGCACATGACTTGAATTGTTTCTGTTTTCTATGAAAACCAAGTTGCTTCGTCGCCCGACTTCTTATGGTCGGAACTCTGGAGTTAGCGACGTACTGCTATAAACTTCACAACCAGTGTGATTCTAGTTTTCCAATCATCAATAAGATAGAACAAGGGGACTGCCTCCTTTGCTCCGCCCTTTTATGGTTGAAGCCGATTTTTGGGTGGTCCTTTTTGGTTTTGATTGGGGGAGGTGGGAGAGGGAGGGGTTGTGCAAAAGTGGCAGGGACGGGATCCCCTCGATCATCGCTGCACGGTTTTTGACAGCGCTTCAAGCGTGACGACTGGGACCCCTCGCAGGCTGTTGCATTAGTTCTAGCCACACTTGGATTAGTGTTAGCCGAGTTTGGATTGTTCGAGAAGTGTGAAAGCGGGCAGCGAGGAGGGAGAGAGAAAGAGAGAGAGGGAGAGAGAGAGAGAGAGAGAGAGAGAGAGAGAGAGAGAGAGGTGGAGATTAAAACGTCTGAATATGTGATTTTGTAATGAGAAAGAGGCTCTGAGAGAAGCGAGGACTTTCTGCTTGTCATCAATAAGAAAATCGTTCCTATCGTCTTCACCATGTTAAAAAACCGAAGGGACCACTTACATGTTAGACCTCACAGATTCTCCGTGTTTGGCACTGGTGCATTTAGGCTTAGGATTGGCCAAAATGGCTTGATTTGGGGGGTCGACCTGACATACTACGTTGCAGCTATGCTTAAGCCCAGGAAAACCCATCCTAACTCTCTACATACAGTAGCGTTCAAAAGTTTAGAAAGTTTTTATTTTCGGCCATAACTCTTGTCAAACCTCACCTATCGGTCTGATTTTTTGAATGGTAATACTTCAAACATTATTACATCTTATGTCAAAACGAATTCAAATCAGACCAAAAGTGAAAAAAAATAAAAAAATTTATTCTCAGACACTATAAAAAACACATTTTCCACAAACTCAAAAACATAATGGTAAACGGTTGTAACAATTCAAATCGATAAGGAATGAACATCAAAACATTATTAAAACCTTAATACTTAGTGGCATAACCAAAATTATCAATGACGGCTTTACATCTTCTCGGCATGCTCTCAATCAAGTTCTCCAACTTGACTCGCGGAATTTTTTTCCACTCTTCTTGTAAAACCGCGTATTTTTGCGCGGCATTGGATGTGTAATGGCCGGAAACGCGTCTCTCGAGTTCTTCCCATAAGTGCTCTATAGGGTTGAGGTCTGGAGACTGACTGGGCCACGGAAGAACATCGATAGCCTCATCCTGGAGACATTCGCGAACAAGACGGCTAGTGTGTTTCGGGTCGTTATCTTGTTGAAACACCCAACCAATCGGCATGTTGGCACCAGCAAATGGTACAAGAACATTAACAATAATATCCTTGTAGTCATTGGCATTCATTTTGCCCTGAATCCAGTGCAATGGGCCAACGCCGTCGTAACTAAACGAACCCCACAACATGACGCTACCGCCACCGTGCTTCATCGTGGGCAATTGGTACCTAGAACTGAACCGGCTGTTGATTGGCCTTCTGACATACTTAATGCCATCGGAACCAAACAAACAAAACTTACTTTCATCGGAAAAAAGGATTTTCCTCCAGTCGTGGACGGTCCAGCTCAAATGGTCTTTTGCCCACTCAACTCTAGCCTTTCTGTTTTTCTCAGAAATCATTGGCTTCTTACAAGGACGTCTTCCAAATAACCCAGCAGCTCTTAGACGACGTTTGACTGTAGAAACAGAGACTCTGGCAACGTTTCCAGCGACCATATCCTTCTTGATGTCTTCTCCGGTCAGACGCGGATTGAGACGTGAATGGCGAACAATCAGTGCGTCGTCTCTTGCTGTCGTCTTCCGTGGCCGTCCTGATCTTGGCAACACTCCAAAAACTCCAAACTTTCGGAATCTTTTCAAAATTCGGGATACAGTGGTTTCGTGAACTTGAAATACTCGTGCAACTTGATTCTGTCGTATTCCTGACAGGACAGCATCGATGATCAGTTTCTGCTGGTCGGTGGGCACTTCTTTTCCTTTTCCCATTACTTAAAAAGTATTGTTAGTAGTATAGAAAGAAAAAAGTACAAAAAATCGGGAAAAAACCTTCAAAAAAAATAAAAAAAAAAGAAAGTGAAAAATCAGTTCAAAAGTCGCGGTTTCGTAAAAACGCTGTAGATCAAAATGTAGCTACAGTAATCCTGATTTTTTTCAAAATTAGATTTCTCATTAGTTGATGTGTTCTCCGACAAAAAATCATGTCGATTGGTTAAGTTTGACAAGAGTTATGACCAAAAATAAAAACTTTCTAAACTTTTGAACGCTACTGTAATGGTTCGCCCTCTTAAAATGCCGATTTAACCAAAAAAAAGGGGTCGCAGTACTCAAATTTTTCAGTACTGCCAAAAGTTTCTGTCCGCGAGGACTCTTTTCAATCGAGCAAAACTTTATCATATGTCAACATTTTTTCGATCTTAAGGGCTCTATCTGTTCGTCTCTGAAAAAAGCCCTATTCGATTTTTTAAGGCCTTCCGCGTCGCGCTACGCAGCGCCAAACTTTGTACTTTTCGGAAAAAAGTCCTTCAGTTCTGCTCAAAATGTGCTTAAATAGTGCTCATTCGATCGGAAATTAGTTGAAACGAAAGGTTCTGTAAAAAAAAATGGAGGCCACAATAATTTTTTTTGAGAAAAATAAAAAAAACGTCGATTTTGAGTTTTTTGATATTATATTATATTTTGGAAGCTTCCCGGTTGATTTTTTCCGTCTTTCACAACTTGAGAAACGAAATTTCATATTTTTCTGGTGAAGTCGCAACAAGAATGGTTTTCTAACACAATTACAGGGTGAGCCAAAAGTACATATATTAACACAACTTGGCTGTAGTTTATGAAATATTCAATTTCTCTTTTTTATCATGTTTGTGAAGCCTTTGGGAACATCTTTTCCCAAATTTCATGGTTCAAATAGTTTTTTGGATGGAGATGTAACTAAATAAGCATCCCGACCTAAGATCGTAGAACCCACAATTGGACTAGTCTTCAGGTGTGTATCGGCTCAAACTTTTCATAGTACTTGTTTTTGTTACACATCAAAACGAGAAAATGAGACTCGAGCTAGACTTCAAATAAAACCTTCTCTTCACTCTTCATGTTTACTTGCTGATCGTTTCGGAAGAAAGAAGTCATCTTCGTGTTGTAAGGATCACTTCCTCTCCTATAATTCACCGACTTTCTTGTACACTGAATGCCGGATGGGATGAAGACACGATGGAACTCCTGAAAACGAAGAATTCCTTGACATCTCCATGGTTTTCTTACATTTCTGAACTGTCCACTCATCGAGCAGTAGATGATAAAAGAACAACAGGCGCCACATAGAGACAACAAGTCGAGAAGGTCTCCAAGGTTGTTGTAGACGTGCTGGCGGAATTCTTCGGACAACATTCCTGAATACGGAAGTTCCATTGGTTTTTAGATAGTATTTTTATTCGAGAGATTTACAGGGTCATACTTCGACGAGATAGTACTTTTATTTTGGAGAATTAGAGAGTCAACCCTTGCCTAGATAGTATTTTTATTCGAGAGATTTACAGGGTCATACTTCGACGAGATAGTACTTTTATTTTGGAGAATTAGAGAGTCAACCCTTCCCTAGATAGTATTTTTATTCGAGAGATTTAGAGGGTCATATTCAGACAAATTAGTACTTTTAATTTGGAAAATTAGAGAGTCAACCCTTGCCTAGATAGTATTTTTATTCGAAAGATTTAGAGGGTCATACTTCGACGAGATAGCACTTTTGTTTTGGAGAATTAGAGAGCAAACCCTTGACTAGATAGTATTTTTATTCGAGAGATTTAGAGGGTCATACTTCGACGAGATAGCACTTTTGTTTTGGAGTTTTAGAGAGCAAACCCTTGACTAGATAGTATTTTTATTCGAGAGATTTAGAGGGTCATACTTCGACGAGATAGTAATTTTACTTGAGAAATTTAGAGAGTCCAACTTTGACCAAATAGTACTATTATTTAAAAGATTCAGAGGGTCATATTCAGACAAGATAGTACTTTTATTTTAGATAGTATTTTTATATGAGAAATTTAGAGAATCATATTTCGACACAAAGGTTATGAACTTATTTTCGAAGAATAAAGATTTTATTTCAAAGACAAACCTGATAACACCGCCATAATACCTTGCGGTATTTCAGTAATCAACATGACCGCCACAATAGCCAGAAGCATGTGAGTAGTTCGGTCGACTTTTTCACCTCGACCTCTGGAAAAAAACGGTACATATCTAGAGGGTTAGGGATCAAACTCACTTCAAACTACCATTTCTGCTGATTTTTTCATTAACTCCTGTGATCGAGTACCTCGGTTCGTTGTTCGACCGAACTTGTGCAGTCGCGTTCGAAGTACGGGAGGTTTTCAGAAGTTTCTGACGATTCTCGCGGACCTGAAACGGTTTTTTGCGGGATTTCTTCAATAATTTCATAAAAAGTTATCATTTTCAATGAACTGATCATGAATAATAAAGAAATAAGGAAATTTGGAAATCATATTATTAATTGACAAATCCTCCGCCCACTTTGCCCCGCCCCCTTTTTCGTGAGGCAAATTTTTGGGTGAAGCTTTTTGGATTTGTTGTGGAGAGGGGGGGGGGGGGGGGGTAGGGGTGGGGTAGGGGTGGGAAGATCGCCAGTCATTGGCTACTGATTGGCTATCCTCTTTTCGTTAGCCAATTGCATTGGCGAGTGATTGGCTATTCAATTGGCGAAATGATACCATCAGAACAACACCATCTTCAACGTCGAGAAGGGTCAGAAAGCTCAACTCCAGGCGCTCGCCAATCGCTTGCCAATGCCACTGGCTAACGAAAAGAGGATAGCCAATCGTTAGCCAATGACTGGCGATTTGCCCATCTCTAGGGGGGGGGAGGGGGAGGGGTTGTGCAAAAGTGGCCAGTAGTTGACGGGATTCGAACTCGCGATGGGCGTATAGGGATCGGACGCGTTAACCACTCGGCTCAGAGGCGGCGAAGCGCATCAGATCTGGCCAAAAACACATCAGATCTGGCGTGGTGCTAGGATCCCTTCGGAAACTATATTATCACCTAGGGAATGGTCTCAACAGATGTATCTTGAAATTTGATTCAGAAAAACTCATTTCTTCATGTGTAAAATGACGATTTCATCAATTGAGACCAATCAGATCTGGCCAGATCTGACTTGATTTTCCAAAAGTCTTTTCGGAAACTGTTTTTTCATCGAAGAAGTTATTAAAACCGATTTTTCACTTTGATAATAGTTTCTAAAGGTAATTTTCACAGTCTGGATGATATTTCACTATTCATAAACTACATTTTAAAAAGACAATCAGATCTGGTTTGAATCGAGTCAGATCTGGCCAGATCTGATGCGCTTTAAGTCAGTTCTGGCCAGATTTTTGATTTTTCCCAATTGACCCCAGACGAAGTGCAGATAAGTGTTGAAGGAATTTTATGAGTTCTAAGGTATTTGTGCTTGACTCTTACAAATTTTCAGTACATCTATACTTTTGTTCGTCAAAATGTTCGTCCTGAATCGAATGGTACTGGTTTGTTTGTATTATAACATAATAAGCCTTGACGGTGCTTATATGTCATGAAGTCTCAACATGTCTGTGGCAACCTTTATTGTCGACAAGGTTGGGGTCTGTGAGACACCTCGCAACGTCTGCACAGAGACATGGAATGATCAGGACCAAGATCACAAGGGGGCGTGCACCAGGTGTTTACATCCAAAAGGTCATAGTCATGAGAGGGTGTGATACGCAGGGTGATCAGATGTTATATCCCCGGCTTTCACAAGTTACGTGTCCCTACGTAACATACAAAAAAGATGTTCAAGTCAAACAATGCTTATAACTTGCTTCCTCTCTTCTAGATGACGCCAACCCATGTTCTCCGGAGTAGTAAATGTCGGAAGTAGTAGAAACAGAATAGGAAACGTTGTCGTGTGAAGCTGCAGGGGGACAGTTGGCCTTGTAGCAGGCGGTCAGCAAGGGGCAATCGGCTCTCTCTTGCGACATCACGGGCGGTTCGCACATCGTGAATACAGGGGGACATCAACACGGGCCTTTGGCTCTTCGTGGATAGGGTGTGGCAGCTCACAATACAGAACGTTCCTTCTTCCTTCCTTCTTGCCATTCAACAAAGTTCTTCTGGGCGGGTTACTTCTTCCTTGTGATCAGGATTGATCTTTGTCGCGCTGCTGGGATGTGTGGATAGTGTAGCGGGTCAGCAGGCGATAGCCAAGTTGTGCATCAGATAGTAGAATGCACGCGGGTCACCGTCGCTAGATGGTGGACCCCTCGGTGGTACCTCCATATAACATAATAAGCCTTGACGGTGCTTATATGTCATGAAGTCTCAACATGTCTGTGGCAACCTTTATTGTCGACAAGGTTGGGGTCTGTGAGACACCTCGCAACGTCTGCACAGAGACATGGAATGATCAGGACCAAGATCACAAGGGGGCGTGCACCAGGTGTTTACATCCAAAAGGTCATAGTCATGAGAGGGTGTGATACGCAGGGTGATCAGATGTTATAGTATTTTCCATTTTACTTTACCTAGATTTTCTGCTTGGGAACTTTTATTAATTTATAACATTTTTGTTCATTCGCTATGAGATGTGTCCAAAATCCTCGCAGTTTTGTACAGAAAAAGTTGAAGTATCAAAAATTAAAAGTAAAAATTGATGAGCATGGGTTACTGTAGCAGTAGATCAAATGTTTTTATTTTCGTTTTTCCTGTTTCCATTGAGCTGTTTTTTGCCTTTTTTAAATCATTTTCCTCTTTTGTTTCATCAGTTTACTGAAAATGGAAGGTATATATGATGTTTTTATAATAAGTTTTCGCAGTTATCACAGTCATTTCCACAGCATTTCTTCAAAATTTCGTTTCCAGGTCTCTCGAAGTAACGCATTTCTCTTGACGTCACGATAATGATAGTTAGTTCGTAGTTAGTTTTCATGAAGACAGGTGAGTAACTTTCAGATTATGTTCTTCGAATTGTACTTGTTGTTCTTGATTTTAAGGTGATGAAATCATTCATATGCCGAGGAAAGGTAAGTTTGCGTGTTTTACTGAATCAATTATTCGAATTTTCGTCTTGATGGGATTCTTTTGTTTAATAACTTCTAGTTACCTGCGTTGTTCACAAAAGTAAACAGTCAAGTCGTCTAGTTGGCAATTAGTAAATCGCATCCCATCGCATTCCGCATCCCATTTACAAAAACTAGATGTGATAACTTTTTTAGCATCGCATGGACACCTTTTTTCAAAGATTAAGTTAGGTTTGGGTCAGATTAACGTTTAAACTGAGCCTAAATACAAGGTGATTGGGCTGTTCCAAACAAAGTCACAGGCGTCTGAAAAAAACGGGATGCGGTGGGATGCGATTTACTAATTGCCCGCCTAGTTACAAAGTAACAGTATTAACAGTAAAAGTAAAGTAACAGAAAAGCAAATATGCAAATTGCACAACAAATCTGGTCCTCCCCTAATGTTAAAATTTCAGCGCATCAAGATGATTTGCAATTTCCAAAAAGTTGAAATTTGAAGCTGCAATCAATAAGTCTAAAAAGGAGGAAGTTGCGATCAGGAAAAATGGCTGAAAAAGGGGTTTGTTTTATCGTTTAACTAAAAATTATTTTATAAGGAATATGGATCGAACTCGTTCATATCTTAAACCCAGTATGCCGAATGAGCACGGACTCATTCAGGTAAATTACTTGAAAACCAAACTCGTGAGGTAAACTGCGAGGAAGTAAGAATATTATTTTATACTTTCTAGACTCATGGGATGAAGATAGGACTAATTCGAAAGAGAAAGCAAGTAGCTGTAACAGGACAGCAGAGGACATAAGAGAACAGACAAGAAGCGGATCTTTTGAACTTTCAAGGTATTTTTCTTCACATTGCTGTACAGTCGTAAACATGTTTCTGACATCGCTGCCTAGTCGTAGACATGGTTCTGACATCGCTGCCTAGTCGTAGACATGGTTCTGACACCGCTGCCTAGTCGTAGACATGGTTCTGACACCGCTGCCTAGTCGTAGACATGGTTCTGACATCGCTGCCTAGTCGTAGACATGGTTCTGACTTCGCTGCCTAGTCGTAGACATGGTTCTGACACCGCTGCCTAGTCGTAGACATGGTTCTGACACCGCTGCCTAGTCGTAGACATGGTTCTGACACCGCTGCCTAGTCGTAGACATGGTTCTGACATCGCTGCCTAGTCGTAGACATGGTTCTGACTTCGCTGCCTAGTCGTAGACATGGTTCTGACACCGCTGCCTAGTCGTAGACATGGTTCTGACATCGCTGCCTAGTCGTAGACATGGTTCTGACACCGCTGCCTAGTCGTAGACATGGTTCTGACATCGCTGCCTAGTCGTAGACATGGTTCTGACTTCGCTGCCTAGTCGTAGACATGGTTCTGACACCGCTGCCTAGTCGTAGACATGGTTCTGACACCGCTGCCTAGTCGTAGACATGGTTCTGACATCGCTGCCTAGTCGTAGACATGGTTCTGACACCGCTGCCTAGTCGTAGACATGGTTCTGACATCGCTGCCTAGTCGTAGACATGGTTCTGACTTCGCTGCCTAGTCGTAGACATGGTTCTGACACCGCTGCCTAGTCGTAGACATGGTTCTGACATCGCTGCCTAGTCGTAGACATGGTTCTGACACCGCTGCCTAGTCGTAGACATGGTTCTGACATCGCTGCCTAGTCGTAGACATGGTTCTGACATAGCTGCCTAGTCGTAGACATGGTTCTGACACCGCTGCCTAGTCGTAGACATGTTTCTGACATCGCTGCCTAGTCGTAGACATGGTTCTGACACCGCTGCCTAGTCGTAGACATGGTTCTGACACCGCTGCCTAGTCGTAGACATGGTTCTGACATCGCTGCCTTGTCGTAGACAGAACTGCCAGATTTTCAAATTTCTAATCTCGATAAACACTGTTTCATTGCAGGAGGTGCTAGAGCAGAATAGTGAAAGATCAAGTTGCCCACAACAAGTCCCCTCGATCCCGAACCCGACACCAGTGGAAGAAAAAAAATAAATTGTTGGTGTAGTTTTGTAAAATAAATATTTTATAAATATAAAAGTGTTATTTTGAGTGAAGAACCCAATTTGGGAGAAAAAATATTCAAATCTGATCTGGCCAAAAACACGTCAGATCTGGCCAAAATACGAGCAGATCGTGCCAACGCCGACGTGCATTTCCCCAGATCTGATGTGTTTTTGGCCAGATCTGATTGAAATCGCCGCCTCTGAGGGTCACCGCTGCACGTTTTTTGCAAGCGCTTTCAGCGTGACCACTGGGGGCCCTCGCAGGTTGATGCATTAGTTCTAGCCAAACTTGCATTAGTATTCGCCGTGTTTGGATGGAGAGAGAGAGAGAGGAAGAGAGAGGGTGAGAGAGAGAAGACAGAGAGGAAGAGAGAGAGAGAGAGAAAAATAGAGAGGAAGAAAACATTGAGAGAGAGAAATGGCAAAGACTTTGCCTCTCAAAACCACTTCTTTTTCCATTTAAAATGTCGGAATTTGTGATTTTGTGATGAAAAAAAGGAAAAAAAGGCTCTGAGCGTAGCGAGGATTCCCTGCTTGTACTACTTAAATGACTTTATCCCAAGCAGGTAAGACATGAAACTTGAAGCAGGAAAAATTGAAGTGATGTCTTACCTCCCGAAGGATCCTGAGAAGAAGCCAAACAAAGAGGGAAAGAAGTGCGCAGGGCAACATTTTGAAGACGAATCCTGAGATCCAGAAGGCTAGGCGGAATACCTGATAATTCAAGTTAAGAATAGATTTTTTCCTTTTCTCACCAAACAATGTTTAGCCATAGCTATATCTGCTATACCCGGAAGGTAGGCCGGAGCATCATTATACTTTGGATCGAGGATGTTACAAGTTTCGTTCAGTCTGAAAAAAAAACATTTTTGAAGTGAAGTGTATCAAACTGAAGAAAAAAATTTCATTTTCTCGGTTCTCTTACCGATTTTAACTCGATTTTCCAAGTTACAACGTTTGATTGTACATAATACCAAGGAAACATATTAAAAACCCAGAAGACCACTCAGACCTTACAGATTCTTTGACCTCCCATTTCAGATTTCTACTATTATTTGCCCATCGTTTTTGTATTATAAGAACCACTAACCTCCTCTCATTGATTTTGTAGTTCAAAAAGTTTGGAGCGTTCAGAATCGCTACTGAACTTATCGTTAGAGCTATTGCGTAGTAGGAGTGTTTCAGTGTCACCTGGAATTATTGATTTATTGATTGAATCGCATATCGAAAACAAACCTGTGTTTTTCCCATGTTTCCTCGACTCCGTAACGTCATGTACCGGACCAGAGCGAGCATAACTGAAAATATTTCCTCCCTCTCTCTCTCTCTCTCTCTCTCTCTCTCTCTCTCTCTCTCTCTCTCTCTCTCTCTCTCTCTCCCTCCCTCTCTCTCTCTCTCTCTCCCTCTCTCTCCCTCCCCTCTCTCTCTCTCTCTCTCTCTCTCTCTCTCTCTCTCTCTCTCTCTCTCTCTCTTTCCTCTCTCTCTAGAGGTATAGCAATTTACCTGACAACCAAACACTTGATGTATGAGCGACTAAAGACAAATGAGCATGAGCTATGAGAAACAGCGCCCATGCATAGCTCCAATGCGTTGGGTGACAGTGTTGAAAAGCCACAAACGAGTAGTGTGTTGTGTAGATCAAATTGCTGAACAAGACTACCGTATCACAGCTCGCCATCGCCGTCAGTATCATGTTGACTGGTGTTCGCATTTGCCTTCTGGAATGTTCACTTTGTGCATTCGCTGGGAATATAAAATACATAACTCCAAAACTTTGGGTGGACCGGCATCGGACCGTAAATGGGCGACTATCGTCCCGGACATGTGTCGCCCAATTACAGTCCATGTGTCGCACGGTTGAATGA
>OZ022250.1:16236194-16238694 GCA_963978915.1 Caenorhabditis parvicauda | reverse complement strand
GCATTTGAACAATTTTTTAAATTTTGCTTCAACTTTGTAAAAACGGATGTTTCTTGTATGAAATTTGTAGAAAACGTTCCGAGAAAGTTCCGTAATGATTGGAAAAAGAAAAATGAGAAATTTCCGAATGGGAGACTTAGAGCTTAGAGGTTAGGGGGCTGAAAGTTATATTGCAATACTTTGTGCCCACCCTGTAGAAAAAAATGGATGTCTAAATCAAGTAGATCAAGATTTTCAGAAATGTTTTAAAGAGATCCACAAAATTATATCTGACCGGAAGATGAGCTGATTCGAGGAAAAACGATTAGTGTAAGATTAATGTTGAAAACACCATTCGACGCGTTTTCCGTTTCAGAGAAACCATGGTGATGTGCGTCCTTGAAGGACTTTGAATTCTCAGAAAATTAATTCGGAGTTTGTTTGTTTACGTTGAGTGGATACCCCAGATGAATTAGTAAAGTGCACATTTCACGAAGAGCCGGGTAAAAATAGAGCGCTGAGAATAGAAGATTGGTGAATGAAAACAAGAGAGTGAGGTCATGGATCTGTTGAGATTTTTTTACTGTCAGAATAATATTGGATCACATTTTCTTTTATTTGAACAACGTTAAAAGAAAAACGAAAAATAAAGCAATGACTTTCTCCAAAATTTTTGGCGGACCGACATTGGACCGTAAATGGGCGACAGATGGACCGGGCGACAGATGGACCGAGTGACAGGTGGACTGTGAATGAACCGGCATTGAATTGTAATTGGGCGACAAATGGCCAGGACGACGTCGCCCATCTAAGAACCAACGCTGGTCCACGAGAAGTTTTGGAGGCACGGCCTATAGCTCTAACAACAAGTTAGGCTGATTTAGGTCATACCGCTTTTCACTCCCCTATAGAACAAGGACAAAATGCTATATTCAGAAGTATCTAAGGCAGTTGGGGTGTACCTTCTGTAAAATTCTACAACACTCTGTGAAAAGAATTAGAAACAAGCGGCAATTAGCACACCAAAAAGGAAAGAGAGAGAGAGAATTTCGAAAAGTGAAGTCTTGAAATATTCATTTGGCAAATGTTTAGAGAGAGAGAGGGGCCCCGGAGGAAAATACGAATGAATGTTTAGAGAATTTAACACTTGTATGCATGACGTTGAAAGAAATGTCTGATAGAAAATAGTGTTTCAGAGTCTATTTTTATTTCCATTCGCAAAATTACAAAAGTAGTTGACAAAGTCGTGAAACTTATTTACTCCTCGTCCGTCCCGGACATCTGTGGCCCAATTACAGTCCAATGTCGGTCCACGAAATGTTTTGGAGTTATCAATGATATTTTGATTCAGATGGAAAGAGTCATGAAATTTTGAGAAGAACCAGTAATGTATTCAATGTTTCACAATTTCGATGTCACCTCAAAAAAATCAATAAATGACTGTTATGCGATTTTTCGCTTCAAAAAACTTCAGATTAGTTTATAAAAAAACTGAACAGAGTAGTCAGGAATGATAGAACAATGGTGTTAGTTGTTCGACGAGGATATTCAGATCAATTCCAAACCAGTAGTCTGACAAATTGTTTTTGACCCAAATTTAAGTTGCAAATAAAATGAAAAATTCCTTAAACTTCCCCCCCCCCCCCTTTCAACATCTGTTTTGTCTCAGAAAAAGAAAAGTTTTGGGTAGAACGGATGGAAAAACCCAATGAAGAATGAACGATGAAGCGACTGCACGTCTTCGTGAGAATGAAAACATTCATCGCGAAGCTGCTGATTGACTTAGTTAGCTTGCGCGTTGATTTGCCAAAAACAGCATTAGCTTAATTTTGGGCGGAACGTTGTTTCAAGAGCCAGGTTTGAACTCCCAGTCGCTTTTTGAAAAAAAATAGTATTTATATTAGAAAAAGTTTAGTAGCGATCGGCAAAGTATAATGAGGTTTCAAAAAGCATCCAATGATAATAATGCGGTAGAGTCGAAGTGAGAGGGAGAGAAAAAGAGAGAAAGAGAAAAAGAAAGAGAGAGAAAAAAGAAAAAATCTACAAAATCATAGAGAGGAGGTTATTGGTTCTTATAATACAAAAACGAAAAAAAAGAGCGGAATAAAGTTTATGACTAAAGTTACCGACATTCAGTAAAAAATTAAAACCATTATTATCTCTTTTGACATTTGAATTTTAATATTCAAAAAGTCGCAGATTGAATAGGCATCAGTTGTGTCAGAGAAGCTCTGCTTGATTATACATCCTGTTGAAGGGACCAAGACGAATTAATTAAAAAAGGGGTTACGTAACTTGTCTGGGGGTGGGGATATATACGGGTGGGATATGAAAAACAATGCGCTAGGCAGGGCAAAGAAGCTGTCCGTCTCCGTCCTCAAAAACAACTTCAACCAATAGGGGTAGTGAGAGAGAGAGAGAGAGGGGGGAGGGGGAGATCCGCTGGAATTACTTTACTCTTTTTAGATGACGACTTTCATGAACATGTCGGTCTTGTAAACAACTTGGGATCGATTAGTAA
>OZ022250.1:16213092-16235994 GCA_963978915.1 Caenorhabditis parvicauda | reverse complement strand
TTGGATAAATCCAGAAATGCTGTATAGTCTCACAGACAAGATCGAATAGATAGGGTTTGATCCTAAAGTTCGAATCATGACAGGAGAATGAAGTTTTTGAATGGAAGTTGGAAAAGATCTATGAAAGACTAGATGACACATAAGAAGCCAGCTAAAAATAGAATCGCAGAGGGGGAGTTGCCTTCTAAACTTTCAACCATGAGTATTAGAACGCGAGAGTCAGAAACCTCTCTCATTCGTGCGAGTCAGTGCACATGCCCAATTAGCTTGTCCTCACAAAAAATCTCGCATAAGTTGTGCGCGAAAACTGCGCGATAAGTGCTTCTAAGCAATTTGCTCGGTTGTTCATGTTACCTATTTTAAGTGAGACGAAGGGAAGGGACTCTGAGTATGAAGGTTTGGAATTTTTGCCGCGCAGCAGCACGCGGTCAGGCTGAGGTGAAATCTATGCATCACCAATATTCTCGATATTTAAAAGACCACGTTGAAAAATCACATTCGAAAGGTCCTACTATCGTCAAATTTAGTTCAATTACCTTCTAGAAAATTGTAATACATTACATAACGCAAGCGATGTGCATTCAAAATTTTTGAGTCTAAAATGGGATTTTCGCTAGCTTCTGAATAACTTTCAAAATCATGCGAAATCGGAATCAGCACTCTTGAAGTTGTGGTAAAATCTGAAACAAAAAATCGCATAACTTTTTTGACAGGAGCAGCTTTTGAAAGGTTCTCTTTACAGTTACGACACTTATTTTTCTAAGCTTCTAGCGGCTTGAAAAAACTGCATTCATGATTAATAAAGTTATTTTAGTTAGTGATGATTGCCTAACACTTGTTTCCAGAAATAATGGTTAGAATTTTTTCCGAACGCTTTGACACTCTGATATTCCTTGACGGTCATGTACTTTCAAAATCACTTGTAAGTCAAAAGAACAAGGGAGTTCGAGAGAGTCCAGACAAGAAAAAGATAGTTTATTACATGAGCCGTCTACCACATTGTTGTGAACAGCGTCTATTCAACCGACTGCATATTGCTTTTCGTATCTTGGTTGATTCTTTGGAATTTAAGAACCAAGTAGACTGAGCTCTGGTTACTTGGGGGGCTTTTTGGGTTGAATGGAGAAAGAATAAGCTGACTACTATTGCAGAAAAAAACAAACTTTATTCATCAAGCATTAGGTTCATACGCTTCGTGACGACAAGGAAAAAATTTCTACGAGCTCGAAAATTTGGTCTTTCACGGGAAACAAGGAAAAAAAGTGGAGAAAAATTTACTAACGAATTGAGTGGAGAATGAGTACTGTATGAGTATGAGCAGAAAGATAGATCTAAAAGAAGTTAAAATACTTTGAAAAACCTTTAATTACCTGTTAGGTCAACTCCAATATGATAATGTTTAATTAACAATGTCTTACATATGTCAGACATAAGACAAACATACTTTTAGGGCGATGTCCCTCAAACGTTTAAGAAAAGGTTTTCAAAATCAAAGGGAAGAAGAACCTATCGTGTCAGCTTGAAACTATTTCTCTCTCTCTCTCTCTCTCTCTCTCTCTCTCTCTCTCTCTCTCTCTCTCTCTCTCTCTCTCTCTCTTTCTCTTTCTCTCACTGTTTCTCTCTCTCTCTTGCGAACGGTATCAAACTTATTCTGTGTGAATGGAACTCTGAACGTCAGTGTTAGTAGTTTGATCAGGGTATTCATAGTGATTTGTTGTTGTATACAAGCATCAAATTCCCGAAAGCAAAATTATTCGCAATTCATGGCAGAAAAAAATGTCTTAGCCGCTCCTCTCGATCAGAAAAGCAGACATGGAGAGTGGTTCGACTTTGTTTTCGGCCGAGCAGTTGAGTCACGAACGAGCAACTCGAGTATGCAGGATAAGTATCACTTCGGAAACCCCAAAAACTTGTGATACTTCTCAATTCGAACAAAAGTTCAAAAAGAGTAGAGAGAGAGGGGAGAGAGAGAGGGGAGAGAGATAGAGAGAGAGAAAGAGAGAGAGAGAGAGAGAGAGAGAGAGAGAGAGAGAGAGAGAGAGAGAGAGAGAGAGAGAAAGAGCCTTTTCTTCTCTTTCAGAAGAGTTTGTCATAAGGGATGTTGGTTGAGAAGCTCACGTTCCGTCCGTACTCATTAGAGAACTTCTGAGAAGAGAGAGAGAGCGAGAGGGAGAGAGAGAGAGGTTCAGACCCCTACGCTCGTTAGTCGATTTCATTCAATTTTGCAGCTTAATAATATATAAAAGAGTGAAAAGTTGTAAACAGGCTCGTCCCCCGTCGAACCAATCGCGCCTGAATATACATAAATTGGAAGACCCTTTCTGCCCACTTTATAGCAAAACTTCAATTTGCGCGAATATTCGCTGCCCCAGGCGAAATTTTGGCGAGAGGGACCACAAAACTACGCACAACCTTGCATTCTTTTCTGTTGAAAGGGGGTGAATGTGAACAGTGATGGTCAGTAAGATATTCGCAAAAAACGGATACCTCCAAAGTTTTAGATAGACAGTTTGATGGAACGGGCGACAGATGTCCGAGACGATAGTCGCCCATTTACGGTCTGATGCCGGTCCACCAAAAATTTTGGAGAACTGTCATGGACGGGAACCTACTCTAAAAACAGAATGCTGTGATGGAGTACAACATGTGCTGTAGATATTTACAGCGAATGTACAGCATACGTTGTAGAAAACCCCTATGTCTCTCTCTCTCTCTCTCTCTCTCTCTCTCTCTCTCTCTCTCTCTCTCTCTCTCTCTCTCTCTCTCTCTCTCTCTTTCTCTCTCTCTTTCTCTCTCTCTCTCTCTCTCTCTCTCTCTCTCTCTCTCTCTCTCTCTCTCTCTCTCTCCCTCTCTCTCTCTCTCCCCTCTCTCTCTCTCTCTCTCTCTCTCTCTCTCTCTCTCTCTCTCTCGAGTTGATTTTAAAAACAGGGGAGTAAAAGTTTGAGAACGAAAGTAAAAGTACAAAAAGGACGGAAGTCGGAATTCGGATGGATTTTATTTTTCTTAAAAAATCTTCAATAAAACCGCGATTTTGAGCAATCATTGCTCTAGGACTCATTGGAAAAAAAAATTCGAATAGTTTTTCCAGACACAGAAGTTGAGTCATAAATTTCTTGATCTCGCTCCTAGACAAATTTTTAATGACAATTACAGAAAGAAACAATCAAACGAATATCGTGTCTTTTCTCAAGACATTGAAGAAGAAGGAGAAATGGATTCTAGATGAATAAAATATACGAATCCCCCTTCATTGTTTCACCAAGGCGAATTGTCATTCAAGAATCTATCCACGATATTTTTTGAGTAAACATTTGCAGTGGAGAAGAGTGAATGTAGACGGAATGAGCTGGATTTTTGAAATACTAATTAAAGACAATAATTAACAAATCCTCCGCCCACTTTGCCCCGCCCCCTTTTTCGTGAGGCAAATTTTTGGGTGAAGCTTTTTGGTTTTGGTTGTGGGGGGGGGGGGGGGGGGGTAGGCATGGGCATATTGCCAATGATTGGCAGTCGATTGGCAATGCCTCTTTTCCATTGCCAATCGCATTGGCAGTCGATTGGCAATGCAATTGGCAATGGGCTTGAATTTTGATTTCTCGGCCTTCTCGACGTTGACGATGGTTCAGATGACCGAATTTTTGCTTATGGTGATGTCGTCTTCAGGAATTTAAAATCTGATGTAATATCCGAATCCGACGACGTCGTAGGTGACATCGTAGGTGACGTCGTCGATGACATCGTCGAAAAAAATTTTTTTTTTCGAAAATTGAATATTTTTCTCTGAATTTATTTTAGAATCTGATATTTGATTCTGACGTCGTCGTCGACGACATCGTAGGTGACGTCGTCGATGACATCGTCGAAAAAAAAAAAATTTTTTTTGAAAATTGAATTTTTTCTCTGAATTTATTTTAGAATCTGATATTCGATTCTGACGTCGTCGTCGACGATGTCACCAACGATATCGTCGACGACGTCGTCGAAAAAAAAATTTTTTTTTCAAAAAAGTCAAATGTTGTCAGGATTCATTGTAGAATCTGATACTCGATTCCAAAAACGTTGTCGGTGACATCGTCGACAAAGTCGTCGAAAAAAAATTTTTTTTTCAAAAAAATCAAATGTTGTTAGGGTTCACTACAGAATGTGACATCTGATTCTGACGATATTGTCGATGACATTGTTAGTGATATCGTCCACAATGTCATCGAAATCTGTTATCAGATTCTATGACAACTTCTGAAAATTTCGAATTTTTCTCGAAAAAAAAATTTTTGACGACGATTTCACCGACGACTTTGTCGGAATCGGGTATCAGATTCTACAACACATCCCGACAACATTTGACTTTTTTGAAAAAAAATTTTTTTTTCAACGACGTCGTCGACGATGTCACTAACGATGTCGTCAACAACGACGTCAGAATCAAATGTCAGATTCTAAAATGAATTCAGAGAAAAAATTTCAATTTTCAAAAAAAAATTTTTCCGACGACGTCATCGACGACGTCACCGACGATGTTGTCGACGACGACGTCAAAATCGAATGCTAGATTCTTAAATGAATTCAGAAAAAAATTTTCGATTTTCAAAAAAAAAATTTTTTTTCGACGACGTCACCGACGATGTTGTCGACGACGACGTCAAAATCGAATGCTAGATTCTTAAATGAATTCAGAAAAAAATTTTCGATTTTCAAAAAAAAATTTTTTTTTCGACGATGTCATCGACGACGTCACCTACGATGTCGTCGACGACGACGTCAGAATCGAATATCAGATTCTAAAATAAATTCAGAGAAAAAATTCAATTTTCAAAAAAAATTTTTTTTCGACGATGTCATCGACGACGTCACCTACGATGTCACCGACGACGTCGTCGGATTCGGATGTTACATCAGATTTTAAATTCCTGAAGACGACATCACCATAAGCAAAAATTCGGTCATCTGAACCATCGTCAACGTCGAGAAGGCCGAGAAATCAAAATTCAAGCCCATTGCCAATTGCATTGCCAATCGACTGCCAATGCGATTGGCAATGGAAAAGAGGCATTGCCAATCGACTGCCAATCATTGGCAATATGCCCATGCCTAGGGGGGGGGGGAAGGGGAAGAGGGAGGGGTTGTGCAAAAGTGCCCAGAGAGAGGATACGAACCAGCGACGAGCACGTGAAAGTTCTCTGCTTTAACCAATCAGCCACCGCTGCACGAAATTTTGTGACGACGGTTCGCGTGAGTACTCATGGCTGCGGGGGTCTGCGCGTCGTAGTGCATTGGTTCTAGCAACACTAGCATTAGTTATGGTGACTTTGGGATTGGGAAGAAAAAGAAAGAAAGAGAGAGAGAGAGAGAGAGAGAGAGAGAAAAAAGAGAGAGCGAAATCTGCATTTTCGTAATGAAAGAGGGAAAAGGGAGCTCTGAGCGTAGCGAGGACTCTCTGCTTGTTAAAGACAATTTTATCAATACATCTATTTAAATTATTTCAAAAGTCTCATAACAACATGATTTTTCAAAGAAAAAGCTGAATCTGAGGAAGAATATACCTCACTGCTTCAACCACAGAGGTTTTTAGTGAGTCAGAATAACCACCAGAAATAATAAGTAGTCTACTTTTGGCGACCGAGACAAGTTGGCAATTATGTATTAGTCAAGTTTTCAGCCTTCGGTCACGAAAAGAAAAGAAAATGCAACAAATGGGAGTCGTTCAAAAGAAAACGAACTGAATGAACTTTTTCATTCGATTAGCTTAGAAGCATTGTTAGGTCCTCCAATTTCTGAACACTTTGAGAAAACAGTCCAAAAAAGAGTAATTCACAATGTCAAACATATGTCGGACATAGGAGTGACATACTAATTTTCAATTTTTGAACAAATTCTTTTAAATTTCTTTGAAACGAAAAATCCTTTTTTGTGAACAAAACTGTTTGGCACAACGAAATTCAATTTCAGATACATTATAATCAAGAAAACTCAGAGAAGGCAACTCAGATTGGATCCAACCACATCTAGTTTGGGAAAAACTGGAATCCAATTTGATTTTTTCTGGATCAGAGTTGACTTTTCTGATTACTTTTAAATGCTCCAGATGTACTTGAAACTTGAGTTAACAGATAGATCATGAACAAACGTATTATGGAATGAGTCATCATGATGTTTCATCATAGTTATAGGCCCATTTTCCATCAAATAAAAAAACTGCTAATTGGATCCAATCTGACAGAACTGGATCCAACCTGATAAAATCCTTAAAATAACTATAATGTCCCAGAGAATTATTTTCTCGCCAAACCCAAATAACACGATGAATCTCTGGTCAGCACGAGTATTTTGAAAAATATTTCATTCCGATCGGAAACACAACTCTCGATCCAATCTGATTTTTCCGGATCCAATCAGAGTTGACTTCTCTGTGAATGAATATATCTGATAATGAAAGAAGAGAATCAAAAAGGTAAGAACGAAAGTAAATTCAGGACCATGGAAGAGAAGAGAAACGGAATCTCATTAACTAGGTTTTGAGCCGACCAGATCCATGACCCTTCTCTTTCCGATGTTTGCTTCTTATCTGTTACTTTTCACTCAGAAAAGTTTTAATTAAAGTTTGTTGGTGGTTTTTGACACATTTGCGTGCTTAGTGGCCGGATTAATTTGTTTGAAGAATGGGACTTACCACATTTCGATAGCTCCGAGACATGATAAATATTGATATTTCATTTTTAAAAAATATCGATTCGTTCATAAAACATCTTTTTGAAAAAAGTAAAATTGGTCTTTTTGAATCACAGACAAACACAATGGTCGTTATCAGTTTTTGTAGTCGAGACTGATACAGTGTGTATAAAAATACGTCATGTTGTGGGTTTTTGCTGATTTTCCACGTATTTTTGAGATTGACAATAACTTCTGAAACAAAAGTTTTTAGTCACATTCAGACACACATTTTCTGTGAATTTCAACCAAATCCATCCACGAGCTCTCGAGTTATGTCTATGGAACGAAAATGGACCTGTATAAAAATAACGTCATGTTCACTAAAAACCGAGATAACAAAAACAGAACACTGAGAAATTCAGTTTTTCTTAATGAATAATCATTTTACAGATACTTCGAATAAAAAATGATGTTTCGGAAAGGTTTACAAAACTTTACAAGCCTGGAGAGCAGAAACTGTCATTTTTTGCTCCAAAGAGCCATATGAGCTTCTTTCAGCTGATAGACTATTCAATTTTGTCACAAACTGATGCGAACATGTAACTCTACAGTTTTTATGATGTTACACATCACCACAACGTTCCTTTCATTCTAGAAAATCAATATTCTCATCCGCATACTGTACTTTTCTCACTTGGCACGTGTTCATCGGGCCATAGTCTAGCCCGAAAGTGAAATTTCTTTGGGTAAAACACTGGAAAGGTAAGAAGAGGCTCTCTTCAAAAAATTTTTCATGTTTTCATCGTTCACAGCTCTTCAACAAGCATTGAATAACGGAGAAAAGAATAACCATGCGAGTTTCAGCGTCTTTCAAGCCATTTTTGACGGTTCAATATTAAACCTCTAATAAAATGCTTATCAAAATGCTGTGATCAGTGAAAACATAAAATATTGTTTGAAAAGAGCCTCTTCTTACCTTTCCAATGTTCTGCCCAAAGAAATTTCACTTTCGGGCTAGACTATGACCTGATGAACCCATGCCAAGTGAGGAAAGTACAGTATGCGGATGATAATATTGATTTTCAAGAATGAACGGCACGTTGTGGTGATGTGTAACATCATAAAAACTGTAGAGTTACATGTTCGCATCAGTTTGTGACAAAATTGAATAGTCTATCAGCTGAAAGAAGCTCATATGGCTCTTTGGAGCAAAAAATGACAGTTTCTGCTCTCCAGGCTTGTAAAGTTTTGTAAACCTTTCCGAAACATCATTTTTTATTCGAAGTATCTGTAAAATGATTATTCATTAAGAAAAACTGAATTTCTCAGTGTTCTGTTTTTGTTATCTCGGTTTTTAGTGAACATGACGTTATTTTTATACAGGTCCATTTTCGTTCCATAGACATAACTCGAGAGCTCGTGGATGGATTTGGTTGAAATTCACAGAAAATGTGTGTCTGAATGTGACTAAAAACTTTTGTTTCAGAAGTTATTGTCATTCTCAAAAATACGTGGAAAATCAGCAGAAACCCACAACATGACGTTTTTTTATACACACTGTATGTATTGCATAATTTTTCAATAATTCACTTTTATTCAAAGGAAATATATGATGTAGAAAAAGTCGATACAATCAGAAGGAAAAAGAATGAGAGATCCTCCCTGAAAAAAAAATGGGAAAAAAAAACAAGAACAGAAATTATTGAGAGAAATTCAACAATTTAACAAAGGAAACAAGAATGAGTACATAAATCGACCGAGAGTGTTTTTATCTTCTGGGGGACGATAAGAGAAGCATTGTGTACGTGACATGTTCAATTACATGCATGTGTCAGGAAGAGGATTTAGTACGAAACGAATTATGAATTTGTGGAAAATAGAGGAGACGAATGGGAGTATGTGTCACAGCACGAATGGAAATTAGCTAGTGAACGCTGACGAGACATCCCTAGTACTTCATTTATGTGTGAAAGAAGAATCTCGATACGCCCAAATCTTACTTTCAGTAAAACGCAGTCCGTTGCATCCTGCATCCCGTTTTACGTGCATAACTTTTCTCGGAAAGTCCCAATCGCCTCTTTTTTAGGCTTAGGTTGAACCTTAAGCTAGCCCACCTAACCTACTCAGAGAAGTCAATGGTGTGGATCCAGAAAAAATCAGATTGGATCCAGAGTTGTGTTTCCAATTGGAATGAAATATATTTCGAAATACTCGTGCTGACCAGAGATTCATCGTGTTATTTGGGTTTGGCGAGAAAATAATTTTCCGGGGCATTATAGTTATTTGAAGGATTTTATTAGATTGGATCCAATTAGCAGTTTTTTAATTTGATGAAAAATAGACCTATAACCATGACGATACATCATGATGATTCATTCAATGATACTTTTGTTCACGATCTATCTGTTAACTCAAGTTTCGAGTATATCTGGAGCATTTAAACGTAATCAGAAAAGTCAACTCTGATAGGATCCAGAAAAAATCAGATTGGATTCCAGTTTTTTCCCAAACTAGATGTGGTTGGATCCAATCTGAGTTGTCTTCTCTGAGATAAGCCTAAAAAAAGAGGTGTCCATAGTAACACACATCACGTTTTTTACGTTCAAAAAAACACGTTGCAACTGGATGCAGTCAAAAAGGGAATGCATTTTACCAAATGCCTTCAGAACGATATTATCTACGCCAGAGGTGTACGTATTCTCACACACTCTAACCGTATAACACTGTCTCACCGCGTCTGCGTCTCTTCCCCTCCGTACTCTTCCCCCCTGGCAGCAGGACCTACAGTAACTTGCAAATATTACTTTTAATTTTTGTGTGGAATGTTCGAATCTTCTGTGTTCATGGTAGTTGAAAAATATTTGACAAATAACCATTGGAAATGGAAAGTTCTTCATACAATAGAGAAAGAGAGAGAGAGAGAGTACTTCATTTATGTGTGAAAAAGGAATCTCGATACGCTCATAACAAAATTTTTCTACCAGACCGGTTTTTTTGAAACATATTTTCTTCCATATGTTTGAACTGCAGGAGCTAGGACAAAGGTGTTGAATTTTTGTTTGAAGACTGCATCTTGCATTATACGACCATTTCCAACCAGCGGCGGGTCCGCGACTGATTGAGGTTGGATTCACTCAACTTTGGAAGGTGGAGTCATAGTATCTGTTCTTGTGGTATCAACTTCCACTGTGACTGGGGCACGGTGTAACACATTTGGCCATCCCAAAAGTGGGCGTAACGGGAGTGGGACAACCAATGGTCGGATGGTCGGTCAAAAATTGCTTAGTTGCAAAATTTTCAAATCGAAATCTCAAGTACATTTTCAATATCAATACCGGTTAGTCTCCCTAAAATATCTTACAACAATTTTCTTATTCATTAAGGACTAAAAGTGAGCAGAATACATGCAATAAATGGGCAAAAATACCAAAAGACGGCTGCAAAGCGGTCATCCGGAGCGAAAATTTAAACCTATTGATTGAGATCGAATGATTCGCGCCTTTTTTGAAACGCCACCCCCACTCGATTTTTTTGATCTTGGCACTCAGTGTGGGGAAGTTGATTTTGCAAAAATAGAATGGAAGTGGGTAAGAACCAAACCTGTGACGTCATGTCACAGAACTAGCTGTTGAACCTTCGCTGCGCTCAGGCGTTTCGCATTTTTTTGGATGCTCGTTTTCTTTGCTATCGATGAACTCAAGGGCAGGAAATAATTTTTCTCATATAAGCTACTTTCTTCTAAGTTCTTCTGTTTTAAGGGCTCCACCCCTGGGTTCCCCGGCGAACGATAAACTTTTCTACTCCCGGGGGCTTTGCCCCCTGGGAGATCAAGTGCACAAAAGTATTTTTTTACTCCCGTGGGCTTCGCCCCCCTGGGAGACCAGGTTTACAAAAGTATTTCTCTACTCCCGGGGGCTTCGCCCCCTGGGAGACCAAGTGCACAAAAGTATTTTTCTACTCCCGGTGGCTTCGCCCCCTGGGAGACCAAGTGCACAAAAGGGTTTTTCTACTCCCGGGGGCTTCGCCCCCTGGGAGACCAAGCGCACAAAAATATTTTTCATCAGTATTTTCATCTCTAAACTTTTAATAGAGAAAAAGGTTTCACATAGCTTCCTCTACCTGTAAAAAAATCTGGCCTCCGTAAATCGGTTACTTAGTGATGTAGCAGTTTCGCCTTGAAACACAAGAACGATTAAGTGATGCGCCTTTAATTTCAATGAACTGTAAGTAAGAATAATAATTTAAATCCACAAAGATCTAACTCTTCGTTGTGAGAGTTACCGTACTCATTCTGCAAAATTGAGATTAGAGCGCGTTTGAAAACGGCCATGCTTCTAGCGATATATGTGGGTTTCACTTGTAGGGTCAAAGCAAAAAGCAAAAAAAACACCGGACAGGAAATGATCGGGCTTCGATTCATTTTGTAATCGACTTCTCTGCCACTGCGCTTTGAAAACACGTGTTCAACACATGTTGAACATTGTGTACGTGTAGAAAGCTAAAATGCTTCTAGCCAAATATTCTGCGGGTTGGGAACCCGTCTATGCACAGATGAAAGCTTCAACCAAATAAGAACTTTATTCGCCCAAATGAGAAAAACCAGATCGGGCCGGTTTTCCTGTAAATCATACATTAACACGTTAAATAAATGAGATCAACGGAACAAGTCGGGAACAAGTACGAAAGTGAACAGGACAAAAGAATAAGCAACCACGGAATAAATCAGATTTCGATTTAGGGACAAAATAAATTAATAATGTCGTGTTACGGTACTTCTGCATCTAGGCGTCGGGTGTTTGCGGAGCAAGGCGACGGGACGACGCACCCGACTGTGCGTCGTCAACGCCTTGCTGCCGCAACATTCCGGCTCCCTTTTTCTTCTTTGCGGCGGGCCCGTTCTCGGCCATGACGGTAGTTACGTTGAGGCAGACGGCCCGGTGGTGCGTGAGACTTTGGCAATAGCAACACGGTGTACCTTGAGTGCAGGTGTGGTGGATCCTTTCGGGTATGACGTGGGTGGCTACTGGAGACAAGCATGAGATGCAAAGGCCTCGAGCCATCAAGTGCGTAGCTCTGGTAAGAGGATTCGGCATGGCGGAGCACGAGTCGCAGAAGTGTCCGCCCCCACAGAACGGGCATTCCACTAGAGCTGCTCGATTATCCAGAAGTCGTCTCAGTATAGGTCTTCTTGTCTTCTGCTGGTCCCCGGGATTTGCTTGTACTCCCACATCCGTACCTTTCTTTGGGGGTGGTGGTGGTGGCGGTGACTTTCTTCTTCTCAGCACGGACAGTTCTCCTCGTTGTCGCTGTGTGGTCTCCCGTAGGACCTCCCTCTCCTTTAGTGTCTCCTGCCTCCGCTTCTTTTCATCTCGTAGTTCATCTTCCAACTCACGGACTCTCTTACGAAGCATCGCCATGGTAGAGCTCGGTTGCACGTTTTCGGATCCTGGGTTCGAGTCTTTTCGGTACTGGTTCAACTGGTCTTGGAGTCTGTTGACTCTCTTTCTTTCTTCGTTGCGCTCCTTCCTCAGTCTGTGGTTCTCCAACTCCGCTTTTTCCAACTTCCTCTCACTCTCCTGTCGCCGTTCCTTCTCTGCTGCCAACCGCTTTCCCTGGCTCTCCATTAGTGCTCTTCTTCTCCTCTCCAGCTCGGCTTCTCTCCTCTTCCGTACTTCCTTCTTCTCTTCCTCCGTTCTATCCTCATCAGTAGTCAGGAACACCATTGCGGCCAACTCATCGGCTTCCAGTGCGTCTTCAGACGACATCTGAATTAAAGAAATGAATTCGCGTGTCTGGTTTAGTTCTCTTTTAATTGTCTTCATATTTATTCTATTTTATTATTATTATCATTTTTTTTTGTTTATATATTTCTCTTTTTTTTTTGTTTATATATTTCTCTTTTTTTTCTTTTTTTTTTACCAAATAAGAACTTTATTCGCCCAAATGAGAAAAACCAGATCGGGCCGGTTTTCCTGTAAATCATACATTAACACGTTAAATAAATGAGATCAACGGAACAAGTCGGGAACAAGTACGAAAGTGAACAGGACAAAAGAATAAGCAACCACGGAATAAATCAGATTTCGATTTAGGGACAAAATAAATTAATAATGTCGTGTTACGGTACTTCTGCATCTAGGCGTCGGGTGTTTGCGGAGCAAGGCGACGGGACGACGCACCCGACTGTGCGTCGTCAACGCCTTGCTGCCGCAACAGTACGTGACACGTGAAATTTGACCCCAATTTGCACTAATTAGGTCATAACTACGGTATCGTAATAGGTAGAAATTTGGAATAAGTTCAGGCAAAGTATACGTAATTTTCGCTATCTCCTGCCAAAGTTTCAACCGGAAATGTCGATTCCGAAAAGAGTTATTCACACATTTATAGTCAGACAAATACCCCGACATCTATATATCTATATATATATGAAAACATACAAACATTTTTTGTTACACGTGCGTTTTATAATAGTAATTTTTGTTTAAATTCCGAGATACAGGAATTACGATTTAGTATGTTCCCTAGCACGAATAAAAATTAGCTGGTGAACGCTGGCAAGACATTCCTAATGTAGTACTTCGGTTATGTGTGAAAAGGAATCAACGGAAATTTTTAATAAAGTGTGGCCTCGCGAACGTGTTGCACATCGAAAATCGGCTTTTTCGTATAAAACGAATATTTGGAAAAGTCCAGAAAGTCGCATTATCGTACCAGAGATGATAGGGGGTAAAACTTTCGGATCTAAAATCTTATTCCGAGAATGCAAAAAAGTCGTATAAACCCAGAAATACTGTGAAAGCCGCTCATTCTAAAACGAACCAGACAGGGTTAGCTAAGGATTTGTTTTATTTATTTTCAATTTCTTCACAAAAAAATAAAAATTTTCAAAGCGGAAGTCGGAAGTTGAAATAACATTCAAAAACATCTAAGATCCAATAAAAGTTTTACATGACTAGAAGACATAAGAGATTGTTTTCGTCCCGTTTTTTTCTCGCTTCGCTTTGTTATTGATCGTTTCGTTTCATGTTTTGGTTTCATCTTTGGAAGAAAAGGGTCAATTGTTCTACATAAATTAGCCACGATCATATGAGATTTTGTCTAGACTTCTTAAAGAAAGTCAAAGAGAGAGAGAGAGAGAGAGAGAGAGAGAGAGAGAGAAAGAGAGAGAGAGAGAGAGAGAGAGAGAGAGAGAGAGAGAAAGAGAGAGAGAGAAAGAGAGAGAGAGAAAGAGAGAGAGAGAAAGAGAGAGAGAAAGAGAGAGAGAGAGAGAGACTGAGAAAGACTGAGAAAGTCTGAGAGATTGAACAAATGACCAAATAAATAAAATGGATTAAATTTCTTGTAGTTAGTGTCATGTTGCTCATTAGCTGCTGGACCTCTCTTCAATTTTTTTCAAAGCGTGAGAACTTCTATCGAGATTTCTCCGCTCGCCATGTGTGAATAAAAAATTGAAGACAATCGCATCAGCTCGTAGAGAATAAAGGCAACTATAGACAAACTTTGATGTCCTTCATGTAATCGTGACTAATTTGAATAGACCAAAAGATGAATATCTTAGAATATGAAACTTAATAAGCTAACACTTTGAATTTTAAAACATAAAAATACTGTGTAAAATTAATTTTTTATGGTAAAAACATCATAGAATGAGAAGAAGTAAAAAATAGAACATGAGAAAAGGAAGAAAATAACTTCAAGACATTCCTTACAGCGTTACAGAAGACCTAAGAAACACTTTGAATTTTAAAACATAAAAATACTGTGTAAAATTAATTTTTTATGGTAAAAACATCATAGAATGAGAAGAAGAAAAAAATAGAACATGAGAAAAGGAAGAAAATAACTTCAAGACATTCCTTACAGCGTTACAGAAGACCTACAAAACTGGAAGTTTCTAACAATAACTACCTGGTTCAAAAAACTGCTCCGGAAAAGAGAGTTCACAAAATTTTGATGAACGTCGCCAAAAAACCACAAGAAAAGAATTGGAACCTGGTGTTTGTAATGATAGAACGATGATTTTAGTAGATCGGTATTTAGAATGACTCTAACCTAATCCTGATCTGTCAAGACGGAAATTTTTTGAAGGGCCGATAAGTTAATAGGGTTGATATTACCTTTAATAAATAATGAAGTTTTGAAAACTGCACACCTATGCACAGGCATAAGAGGGTATAACCGCATCGCAACAGCTTTGCCGGCCTCCGATTTAATTTTCGAAAGATAATGTCGATCTATTCAGTCCATTCTGAAATTAAAGGCTCCTCACGTAAATCGTTCTTGTATTTCAAGGCGAAACTGCTACGGTACTAAGTCCCCGATTGATCAGACTTTTTTACAGGTAGAGGAAGCTATGTTGGACTGCCAGATTGAGAACCCAAGACATGCTCTATCCGTGAGAGTGTGAAAAAGCCTAGTGAATCGAAAACGAAAGTTCTTCTTGACACACACACACACTAAAACCCCGTCGAAAACAAGCGCTGAAGGGTTGAAAACAAGCATAAATGAGTAGGGGGCGATCAAGCTCATTTAGAAATGCTTTCTATGAACGGCCCTACATCCGTTCTCCTTCACTGGCCAAACAGAATTTTCCGCCCGTTTGGGAGTGGGAAACTGTTCTAGAATAAGGAGATCGAGAGAGAGAGAGAGGGGAGAGAGAGAGAGAGAGAAAGAGAGAGAGAGAAAGAGAGAGAGAGAGAAAGAGAGAGAGAGAGAGAGAGGAGAGAGAGAGAGAGAGAGAGAGAGAGAGAGAGAGAGAGAGAGAGAATTTTTTTGATTTTTTTTGAGAGAGAGAGGGATTTTTACAAAAAATGTGATTCAAAAAGCTGTTATTTGGAAAATAGTTCATTTCGCCCCGTCTAAATAGAGTCATCCGTGGGATTTTGAAATAACTCCCGAAAAAACAAGAAGAAATTTCATCGCAACAAAAAATCGAATATAAATGAAGTAAATAATAATTTAGGTGAAGTTGAGTAGTAATTATGTAGTCAGAAGACTGGAAATGAAGGAAACTAGTCAACGAAATGGTGAAACTTTGGCCTCGAGAACAAACTTCTGAAGAGTATTAGCATAATCCAATTTCACTGAATTTACGGGTGGTGTTCTCCGTCACAGGAGTTTTTTATTGAATTATGTGCCCATGAGATTTTTATCTGAATTTTTACATCCGAAATCTTGGGTTAGTTTGAAGAATAAGTTTTTCACAAATTAAAAGAATTGAATTCCACTTGAATGAGAATAGTTCAATTTTTATCTTCGAACAATGAAAAGAATCAAATTTTTGGCTTTTTTACAAACTCCAAGACACTTTCGAGATCGGATTTTCTATTATGCAAAGTTAAGAAGACTCAGAAATCGAAAATTTCCCTGATTTTCGTGTTAGTATATGCGGAAAAAGAACAAGATTTGGTTTCTATTGAAAAATTAGAAGTTAGTAAGAAACGAAAAGACACGGATCCTGCTGAACTCGAAAAATTAAGCCGGAAGATGTGAATGTGAATCTAATCAGCCTTGCCGACTTCGGTTGATTGAAAAAGTGTCTGTGAGACTGGGAAAGAGAAAAAGACTTTTGAAGTTCTAAAGATGAAACAACTGTTTGCGCCCGAATCAGATCCATCATTTTCGACTTTCTGAAAATCACTATTTTTCTTTTCATCACAGATTTTTTTAAGACAAGGAATTTCTCAGAGAATTTTTTCCACATTGGATCCACTACTTTGGAACCAAGACGATTTCGCAGTTTTTGATATTTCATGTCTTCAGCGTAGTTGGAATCCTGGGAGACACCAAAATTTTTGTTTGAGTGCAAAAAAGTCGAATAAACTCAGAAATAGTGTATACTCATACTCAGGCAAACTATACTGAATAGGTAAGAGTTTCATTTTTTTCCTCAAATTCAAAAATTTTGACAAAGTTCATAACACACACTGCGGCAAACGCAGCACATAGCTTCCTCTACCTGTCAAAGAAATCTGGCCTCCGTAAATCGGGTACTTAGTACCGTAGCAGTTTCGCCTTGAAATACAAGAGCGATTTACGAAATGAGCCTTTAATTTCAATAGACTGAAGGTAAGAATAATAATTTAAATCCACAGAGATTGTTCGTTGCGGGAGTCCCTACCCTACCGTACTCATTCTGCAAAATTGAGATTAGAGCGCGTTTGAAAGCGGCCATGCTTCTAGCGATATTTGTGCGTAGTTAAAAAGTGGAAGCAAAGAAAATCGATAAAGTAGATCAAATTTCAGTTACTGTAGTTCAAAAATTTTACTTTTCCTACTTTTTTTCGTCCCATGTTCACAAATCGGAACGTAAACATGTTTGAAGTAGGTGAAACTATTGTTGGGAACAGTTGAGAACAGTTAAAGTACAAACACTTTCGAAAACGGAAGCGGAGATCGGCAAAGCGTTTGGTTATATTGTCTTATGCCTTTGCCGAGGTGTGTAACACGCAAATAATTTTTTTCACGGAAGTAGCTACCTAAAAAATCTAAGGTAAATTACTACCTAATTAGGGTTCAACAAAAAAAGTGCAAAGACCAAGTGAACCTGTCTCATAACAAACACGCAACATGGAGGAGGAGAAGTGAGAGAGAGAGAGCCATTCAATGACAAAAGAAAAGAAATCTGAGACTTCTTTCAAGTCGGAGAGAGAGAGACAACACATTTAGAGGTGGTTTGCTCTTTCATCCCGGAGGTGCATTGAAAGTTTCATGATTCTGAAATATTTAAAAAAAGTTTATTAGGAAGAAAGTCATGATGAGTTTGTGGACGATCTCCAGATAACCAGAGAAGGTGTAGATATAGTCGGGGACATGACGACCCCAGAACATCGAAATCCATTGCTTCGAATGGAATTTTTGCGAGGGAACAATGCTGATTTCAAAATTTTAAGTACACGATGTTTTTTGCACATTGTATTACATGGAAGGGCAGAGATAGTGATACCCAATGTTCTACGTATAGAATTTTCAAGAAAAATCATATTTTTTTCTTCTACTACTTGTTCCTTAAACCCTTCCAAACTCTATCTGAAATTTTGGTCTCATAACTATCTTTTTTCATGGAATGGTAACCAGCTTTTCATCCCGACCTAAAAGTTCAAAACTATCAATTTTGTTCGCGCATGAACATGCCAAAAAAAGCTTCTTTCATAGTCAGAGAAGACAAAACTCAGCAAAATTGATAGCTGTATAGAAAAGTATCTGAGCTACTTGTAAAAAATTGAAAAAAAAAATTCAACTTTTAACCCGAGTTTCGTGAACGGTTTTCGACAAAAATCGAAAATGACGAGTTTTCGCAAGTTTTTGCTGTCCGAAAAGGCGAAATAGGATGGAATAGTTCTCAAACTTCATCGAACGATCGGCATAATTTTTCTGATTTGGAATCCACTAGCTTAAGGATTCGTGGAGCTCTCAACACGATGGAGCAAAAGCTTATCGTGAGGTGAGTTCAAAGTGACGCTGTAAAATACATTTTCCGAGTTTAAGTCGGCAGTATAAAATTCAGATTCCTCGCTCGATTTGAATTCTATCAGACGTGCCGTGAGGAAAATTCTAACCAAAAGGGTTGGGAATTTCTTTACAGCATATTGTTGTATGATATTCATCTACATTGTCCTATATTTAGAGATAATTTTATAAAACAACCATAGAGATATACAGGTTTCAACAGGGTATCACTATCTCTGCCCCACCCTGTAGAAGTGAGCGTGACGAAGGAGGGAAGACCTAAGATGGTCGGTCAAAAAGTTTCAAATTTTTCAAGCTCATAAAATGAGCTTTGTGAAGCGAATATTTCCGAAAGAACTTGAAAAACGTTAGCTTAACAAAACCGCCCGATGAAACTTTCAAAAACTTGACATTATTTTAATTCTAATCACTGATAAGTTCATTCATTTTGAGTACTTTGTGGTTACCTAACTTTATACCTTCACTTCAGAATGCTCAACTATACTGTCTGACACTGAAATAAACAAACTTTTTCTTTCACCACTTTGAAAATATTGAAATTCGGTTCGTGAAGAATCTAGTGATGTCGTCAACCTACAACATTTTTCTTGGTTTTTCACCTCGGTTAACTCGAAATGTCTTTTCTCATTAACGAAAGGGAAAAATTCTTATTTGATGTTAACCATTATGTTCGAATTTACCTCTATCGTCATAAAGCTTTTGTTCTGAAAAAAAACTATACACATAGATATTTTCTCTTATTAAATGTTACTTCCGAATTTCGTTTTGAAAAAAATTTACCTACTTGTTCATCTTGACCAGACTAACCAGTATTGATACCGAAAAAAACTTTTTTGGCAAGTAAGCGACTTTCGACCGACCATCTCACACTGCGCTAAGGGCAGTAGAAAAGTGTCGGATCGAGGGGAGGCAACCAATAAGCAGCGAGCACAAACCCCGCCCCCCTGCGTAAACGCGTCTAATCGATAACAATCACATTCAACGCGTCTAATCGATAACAATCACATTTAGCTCGGTTTGCATCTTAGGTCGTTCCGTAAATTGCCGAAAGTAATACAATGTGCAACACTCATCTTGAAATTTCTGAATCAAATTCCATTTACAGCTATGGGTTTCAACATTCTGGGGTCATCATGTCCAAACCCCGACTATTCCTACACCTTCTCTGGTTATCTGGAGATCGTCCACAAACTCATAATGACAACTTTCTTCCTAATCAACTTGCTCGGAATGTTCAAAGTATGGCAATCTGAGAAACTTCATGCCTGTGGCATGCGAACTCTTATGATGGTCTCACTCTTTTGGATAACCAGCACGGACGTCATCCTTGGTGTCTTCTGCACCCCGAAGCTATTCATCCCGTTACTTGGTGGATATTCGATAGGACTTCTTGCAGCGGTTCCGATAAAAATTCAAGTTTTTCTAGCGTTTTTCTTTGGTGCCAGTGAGTTTTTTATAGCTCTAATGAGTCATACCAATTATTTTTTGTCTAATCATTCATTTCTGAAATCAAAATAAATCGAAAAAACCACACAGGCGTTTTTCCCTTTCTAATTTTTTTCCTCTCTCTCAAAACTCAACACTTTGATTCCAGGTTCAAGCTGGACTTCCACCTGAACGTTAGAAAAATATAGCCCAAGACACTCAGATAAGGCAACTCAGATTGGATCCAACCACATCTAGTTTGGGTAAAACTGGATTCCAATCTGATTTTTCTGGATCCAATCAGAGTTGACTTTTCTGACTACTTTTAAATGCTCCAGATGTACTCGAAACTTGAGTTAACAGATAGATCGCGAACAAAAGTATCATTGAATGAATCATCATGATGTATCATCATGGTTATAGGTCTATTTTTCATCAAATAAAAAAAACTGCTAATTGGATTCAATCTGACAGAACTGGATCCAATCTGATAAAATCCTTCAAATAACTATAATGCCCCTTAGAATTATTTTCTCACCGAACCCAAACAACACGATGAATCTTCGGTCAGCACGAGTATTTTGAAATATATTTCATTCCGATTGGAAACACAACTCTGGATCCAATCTGAGTTGCCTTCTCTGAGAAGTACCTGAAAAATATAGCTCCCACGAAATAAATCCTTCAAAGATTCTGAAAACCATATCTTCCAGGTAGTCTCGCTTCAACCACCCAACTGTTCGCTCAACGACATCACGTGTTAGTCATGAAAGGACACTTTATGGATTTTTCTGATGCTACAAGAACTCTCTTGACCATTTTTCGTTGGTCATTCTATTGCCTACAAGTCTATCTGGTAGTATTCCACTACGCAAGAGATCAGCTATCTTTGAAGATGGAACACGCAAAAGTGAGCAGACAAGACATTTGATTTCCCTGCAGGGTTTACATTTGGAGTTTAAGGTGATAAACAGTGAATGATGAGAAATGATGTGGTGACTAGAATAGGCATAATAAATTTGGGCAAGATTAAGAAGTAGCGCCGCGCAGCACCGCGCGGTCAGAACTCACTGAGAAATTCATTGCGTTTGGTGGAAATCAACAACTGAATTTGATTTTTATTACCTGAAAAATTAATTATCTTCCTGAAAACTTTATAATAAATAATAACCATTTGGAATAAAAAAAATATATTAGCTTCGTTAAAGACCGGCAATAGTCGCTGAAAGCAAAACAATAAGGGATGACAAAAAAAAACCGCAAAAAATCTGTCAAGTCGTATTTGACCGTAATTTAGGATGGTTCCAATCAGTTAATAGAACAAGAAGTTGATGAGAAAAATATATTTATTAAGTGTCTATTAATATCTCGTTATAAAAAAATCATAATTAATTTGAAGCTAAGAATCCATCATTAAGAACTATGCCTGTATACCACCGGAGTACTTCGACGACAAGTTTTACATCTTGGGCGACTTTCTTCTAACTGTTATTTCTTTCTCAGCAGTTATCCTCGGTGCCTTTTTCGAGTCTGGTGTTTACTGTCTACACTGTTTATGGATCCTGAACAGCAGGAAACTAGGAATTCGCTCAGAACGAACTAGGAGAGTTCATTTCAAGTTGTTGCTATTGATATCTTCACAATTATTCATCCCGATGATAGTTTTGGTATTTCCTACTATTGTCATCGTTCTATCTCTATACACTGGAACTTATAGCAGAGGTATTTATTTTTTTTAAATAACTTTGTTCATCAAAAATGAGGTTTTTCGAAGCTTTGGATGAGCTTTTCAAATCATCATAAATAAAACAAAACAGAATTTTTAGTAGTGATATAACAATGATGTTAGTAGTTCGATAAGTAGATCGATTAAATTTTTTTTTAACATACAATTAGAGAATGGAAATACTCGAGATTTCTGAAACTTGTTTCATTTTTAAAGCTCCAAAAATGAGTTTTTTTTTTAGTTTTTTTTATAGCCAACCCCTTTCTAATCAAAACTCTCAGACGACAGAGGTTATTGAAATGAAAATTTTTAGAAGTTTTCAATTTTACAGTTTCAGTGATTAACGACGTCGTGATAAAACTCTTCAGCCTTCATGGGATTCTGACAGTCGTCGCAGCTTTAACCATCACCTCACGAACATTTGAGAAAAACCATGACAGAACGTCGTCAAAGCAAAATAAGAGTTTTAATCTTTATAATGTTAAGATAAACCCATACTGATTCTAATTATCTTGATTTCGTTACAGAAGCGCAGGACCTTTACCATTGGATATGGCGTCTCCTGATAAGTTATACACCAGAGTTGCACGGAAGTAAAATATTTCAAAACGGAAGTCGGAAGACGGAAGTGAATTTTTTTTCTCGGAAGTCGAAAGTAGAATTTTTTCAACGGTAGTCGGGAGTGCAAAAAAGTTGGAAAAAAACCAAGAGATATTGTATACCCGCGCAATCCTAACAGGCGAAGGACGATTTCACGGTCTTTTCGTCATTTTTCACGAAAAAATTGTTTTTGACGGAAGTCGGATGTCGGAAGTCGGGAGTGAATTTTTTCACGGTTGCGGAAGTCGGAAGTAGGAAATAAAAAAAGGGCGGAAGTCGGAATTCCGTGCAACTCTGTTATACACAATATATCACAATTCAAAAAATCGAGTGTGGCCGTCAGTAGACCCCAACCAACCATTCATTAAAGCAAAAAAATTTAAAAAAGACATTCAAGGATTCTTTGAGACTAACTAACATTGATAGCAAAAATTTAGTTAAACTTTCCATTTGTAAATTTTTCGAGTGCGCGATTCGACCTCGGTTGTCCCGCCTCCACATATATCTATAGAAGCATGGCCGTTTTCAAACGCGCCCTAATTTCAATTTTGCGGAATGAGTACGGTAGGCCTACCCTAGGGTCGGGACTCTCACAACGAACAGTTAGATCTTTGTGGATTTAAATTATTATTCTTACTTTCATTCCATTGAAGTGAAAGGCGCATTACTTAATCGTTCTTGTGTTTCAAGGCGAAACTTCTACAGTAATAAGCAACCGATTTACGGAGGCCAGATTTTTTTACAGGTAGAGGAAGCTAAGTGGCCTCCGTCACGCCTACTTCGAAATTGCCAAAAGTGATAATTTATTTTCCAGAAAAAAATGTTTATCAAAAAAAGTCCAACTGTTGTGTTTACACCTCTTGGTATCATTTTTCATCTGATACTCCGATGTCCAAAGTCTGCTGTGTTACACCACGTGCCAACAACCGTTTAAAGTAACCTAGCGGAACTCAGATAAAAGTATTAATGTTTTAAGACGATAAGAATACAGGAATACAAAACCCATGAGGCTAGTTTGTGTTCTGTTTCTG
>OZ022250.1:16200592-16203092 GCA_963978915.1 Caenorhabditis parvicauda | reverse complement strand
TGAATAGCCAATCGTTAGCCAATTGTTCGCCAGTGCAATTGGCTAACGAAAAGAGGATAGCCAATCGTTAGCCAATGATTGGCAATTTGCCCACCCCTACCAATAACCAGCGAGCACAAACCCCGCCTCCTTCGTAATTTTACGAAGGGGGCGGGGTTTGTGCTCGCTGCTTATTGGTCGCCTCCCCTCGCTGCTTGATCCGACACTTCTCCACTGCGCTTAGCGCGGTGTGAGTTATGGTGTTTATTATAACCTCAGTATTCCCAGTAAAAATAACAGCTCATAGCACTTCAGACGACCAGTCCATCATTTAACTCTGACCAGACCTGTACATCATCAAGTGGTTTTGTCTGCGAGCACCGATGGCCTAAGATCCGTGAAATGAGCAAATTCCGAGGAGCAACTAATGGAGCAGCAGCGGCTGAGATTGTCACGGAATCACAAAGAATCGCATTCGCAAGAGATCTACTCGGATTCTTCGCTCTGAACGCTCAGCAGACGTCGTGGAATAAGTGAGTGTGCCCGTTTTGCGTCTTTTTTGGTGAATTTTACAATCTCGTCAGGCTACGCAGAGAAGGCAACTCAGATTGGATCCAACCACATCTAGTTTGGGAAAAATCAGAATCCAATCTGATTTTCTCTGGATCCAATCAGAGTTGACTTTTCTGATTACTTTTAAATGGTCCAGATTTAATCGAAACTTGAGTTAACAGATAGATCATGAACAAAAGTATTGGAATGAAATATCATGATGTGTCATCATGGTTATAGGCCCATTTTCCATCGAATAAAAAACTGCTAATTGGATCCAATCTGACAGAACTGGATCCAATCAGGTAAAATCCTTCAAATAACTATAATTCCCCGGAGAATTATTTTCTCGCCAAACCCAAATAACACGATGAATCTTTGGTCGGCACGAGTATTTTGAAATATACAGGGTGCGGCCGAAATAATAGGACACACTCAAATTGTTATAAACTTCCGAGAACTTTTCTAAATTCTCACAAGTTTGGCACAAAGATAGATGATTAATATGTTAACACTTTTTCATAAACACTTCGCGAATTAATCACTGCATTATCGTGTCACAACTCCAAGAACTAGTTGCGTTGCATCGATGGTGTAACGCAGGTCATCGCTGGCAAAATACGATCAGATTTTTTTAATAGCATTCTTCAGAGAGCTTATTTTTTGTCAATGTTTAGAGGGGTTTAAAATACATATTTTCGAGTCGTGATCAGTCGAGTTCAAATCAAACTACGAAACAGTTTTTTGTGTTACCAACTCAAACTCAGAAAATTGATTTTTACACCATCTCTGGGTGACGAACTGCTGTCACTCTTTGTTGAACGATAGATGTACAATTTATTGAGTGGATTTGAAACGATTGTTTCTCTACTTATCATGTTAAGGTAACTTGACTTCCCTGAGTATAGTTTTTTTATTGGTTTTTCATTGTTCTAAAATTTAAAGCGTTCTGGATAGTTTTTGAGCAATTAGTGAGAACCTAGATGTTTCACCTCAAGAACTATATAAAGCGCCCATGGATTTTTTTCCGGCCTCAAAAAAACTCCCGGTTCTTCTCAGACACAATTCAGAAATGTTCACAATTCAGAATTATTCTTCTTTGACGCGTATCTTAGCCTCCATACTCAAGTTACAGTACTTGAATGTTGTGATAGCCCCTATCCATAATTTTAAGAACGAACTTTTTTATAATTCCAGAATCTTCCAAACAACTCTACCAGCCGGTCAGTACTGCGACCACTACACCGGAGGACTTCTCAGTTCTGGAAGCTGTTCTGGTACTATTGTCACAGTCAACGACGACGGAACCGCTTTCTTGTCGATTGACAAGAACTCTGTAGTCGCATTCTCGCAGTCTTCTAGAATCGGCGGTCCTGTGAAGCCTGCTGGACCCCCCGCAGGATATCAGAAGACCGTTGTGTTCCTCAAAAAGATGACCCAAATGGGAGAAAACGTCTTCATTCGTGGTGAGCTATTTTTTCTGTGCGCTTTTTCCGCTTCTACAAAATTTCTGACTTCAGAAAATGGATTAGGAAGTACTGAAAGGAATGCTTAACGCTCCAAAACGCTTTTTTTCTCAAAAATCTCTCTCTTTCCCTCTCTCTCTCTCATTCGCTTCCTTTACATTTCTCTCTCTCCCACGCTCTTCTCGCTGTCCGCTTCCGCACTCCCCGAACAATCCTAACTCGGCTAACACTAATGCAAGTTTGGCTAGAACTTATGCAACAACCTGCGAGGGCCCCTAGTGGTCACGCGAATGGCGCTGGAAAGAAACGTGCAGCGGTGACCGAGTGGTTAAAGCGTTGGATTTCTAGGCCCTTAATGCTCGTTCAAATCCCCTCCCGGCCCCTTTTGCACAACCCCTCCGTCCAACCCTCCCCCAACCAAGTCCAAAAAGGACCACCCAAAAATCGGCTTCAACCATAAAAGGGCGGAGCAAAGGGGGCGGTCCCCTTGTTCTATTATTATT
>OZ022250.1:16183092-16195592 GCA_963978915.1 Caenorhabditis parvicauda | reverse complement strand
TCTCTTTCTTTTGTCTGTCTGGTCTCTCTGTCTCTCTCTGTCACTCTCTCTCTCTCTCTCTCTCTCTCTCTCTCTCCTCTCTCTCTCTCTCTCTCTCTCTCTCTCTCTCTCTCTCTCTCTCTCTATTACCACTAAAAATCAAACCCTTTCAAAAAACGATGATTATCTTCACCAAAAATCAAAAGTCTTTGCAAAGCCAGGTAACCAGTCAACCAAACGACAAGAGAAGAATCTCTAATGACCCTAATAACAACTTTAACTGTGTAAGACAGCCTATAAAATGTATTTTGAGAGATTTCTAGTGTTTTCCACTCACAAGAAGAAAACTACAATGAATGCATTATCAGAACTTTTGTTGGGCTTATATTCCCAACAGTGAATCATAAGCCAACCATTCAAAAGGATCTGGTACAGACTGAAAAGTAGTTCTCCAATGTAGATAAGGAACAAGTTGCATAGGATTGGAAAGGCCATAGTAGTCTTCTCGATGTGCCTGCTGAACCAGAAGACCACAAGGAAAATGATAATGGTGATTACCGAGAAGACATTTGGTAGTATAAAAATGAAAACGATCGTGAAGGCATCATCGATCAATGTCTCTCTACATATGGTGGAAGTGGTATTGAGTTTGTGACTCATCTAGATTGACTGAAACTTTTCGAGGGGTAAAATATGCTTGCGGGATAGGTAATATGTGATTATCTCCTGATATTTGGATAAGGGGTAATTTAGAAAGAGAGAGAGAGAGAGAGAGAGAGAGAGAGAGAGAGAGAGAGAGAGAGAGAGAGAGAGAGAGAGAGAGAGAAAGAGAGTTAAAGAAAGAGAGAGAGGAGAGAGAGAGAGAGAGAGAGAGAGAGAGAAAGAGAGTTAAAGAAAGAGAGAGAGAGAGAGAAAAGAGAGAGAGAGAGAGAGAGAGAGAGAGAGAGTTAAAGAGAGAGAGAGAGAGAGAGAGAGAGAGAGAGAGAGAGAGAGAGAAAGAGAGAGAGACAAAGTCAAACAGACGGAGATAAAAATTTATGATCAACTTCCACGATCATTAGGAACCCGTTGGAGACCAGATCCCGTCGGCTCTACAGAGCTGCTGTCCGGCTGCCTTAAACACAACATTCTCCTGATGATAGGAAGTCGAGAATGGTTGGAAAGCAAATAAGGCAATAGGAATACAAGAGAAGCGAAGTCATATGAAGAACACATGTACCAAGCATAGTCACCCTGCTTGAAGAACAGCAGAGAGAGAAAGAGAGACAGACAGAGACAGACAGACAAAGAAAGAGAGAGAGAGACACCCATGGATGTTTATTAATTCCAATCAAAAGGTGAGAAAGAGAGATAGAGGGAAAATAGTGTGAGAGAGAGAGGGAGAGTGAGAGAGAGGGAGAGAGAGAGAGACTGGGAGAGAGATTGGGAGAGACTGACTTCAGAAACTGGGAGAGACTGACTTCAGAGAAAGAAAGAGAAAAAAATGAGAGAGAGAGAGAGAGAGAGAGAGAGAGAGAGAAAGAAAGAGAAAAAGAGAGAGAGAGTGAGTGAGTGAGAGAGAAAGAGAGAGAGAGACAGAGAGAGAGAAAGAGAGAGAGAGAGGTAGAGAGGGTGATAGAGATAAATATTTATTGCAAAATCATTTAAAAATCAGAATTATGTTAATTATTCAACGTTGCATCCTTGTTTTTGGAGTCGCTGTGAGCGTATTATTTGGGTTCGCAATAACTGCAACAGTCGATGACTCAAATGGTCTTGTAGAACAGAAGATTTTCAGCGATTTGCGGATCTGAAAATTCATTTTTTAGTGTTTCTGTATGATCTTTGTGATAATTAATTGACAGGGATTAGTCATAAATTTGCGAATACCTTCTTGTTGAAAACAATAATGAGCCAGGGATGAATCAGCGTAAGCCCATCGCTTGCAAACGGAGTCAGGAGAAGTATGACGTTTTGGATGTTGACTAGAGTCATGCTGGGTGAAGCGCTCTGAGCAATCAGGAAGTTGATCATCTGAAAGTACAACAAGTTGTTCATGTAATCGGTGTACTTGAATGATCTCATGTCTGATTTGTAGTTCAATCTCCATAATACATGTGTCGCCGGTACGTCGCCGGTACGTCACCGGTACATCGCCGGTACATCGCCGGTACGTCGCTTCCCTGTCGCCATTCGACAACGGCGTCGTTCCGGCGACAATGCGGTGACTTTCCGGTAACAATATGGCGAAGTCATTTATTTGTTGCCGGTACGTCGCCGGTACATCGCCGGTACGTCGCCTCCATGTCGCCATTCGATAACGGCGACGTTCCAACGGCATTGCGGTGACGTTCCGGTAACAATATGGCGGAATCATTTATTTGTTGCCGGTACGTCGCCGGTACGTCGCCAATACGTCGCCGGTACGTCGCCATTCGACAACGGCGTCGTTCCGGCGACAATGCGGTGACTTTCCGGTAACAATATGGTGGAGCACCATTGACACCAGGCACCTGAGTTGCAGGGAGTTCCGACTTCCGTCGAAAAAAGTTTTTGTGAAAAATGAGCCAAAACGATGAAATCGTCGTTTATTCATAAAATCATTGGTCGATCAGTTAATTTTTCAGATTAACTCTCACAATTACTATGGTATTTGTCCACTGTCGCTCATCAGAGAAACGGATTTTCTGATTTTTTATAGAACAACCTAGAAAAAGAAAAACAATTTTCCAGTTTTCACTTACCGTAAGAACCGAAGCGAACAGTTCAATGATGAAAATAGCATAAGTCAGGCAGAACAAGTTAACCTCTGTGATTCGCTTCCCACGTCTGAAATAAAACCATGTTCGACTGCACCCCAAGTGTCTTACATGTTCAATTTTATAAATTTAACAAGACTACAAGTACTGACAATTATACTGATAACCATAACGATCGCGATGAATGGCATAAGAGTAGCATAGATATTGGATCTGGCTAACGTCGATGTTATAAAATATTTGGTACCGTCATAGACATAATATGAGTCGTTGAAAAATATTTGAATGGTGAACACAAAGGGTAAAATGTATACGAACGCGATGCCGGGATAGGTGTAACTTCTCCAGAACTGAAGGAAAATTCGTGATTCTCGAGATTTGGAAATTTCTATTTAAAATTTTTATCCCATGGACAGACTGCTCGAGCTTTTAGCGACTATTTCTTATAGATTTTTCATTCCGAAACTATTTTTCAACACCCTACACATAAAAATATTTTACTACGGTACTACTTTTGTTAAAAATTTCTCTTTGATTAGCTCCGCCCCCTAGGTCCTCAAGGACACGATAATAAGTATCTACGGTGTTTCTTTATTGATTTTTTTTAATTCTATGAGCTCCGTCCCCCTGGGTCACCCAGGCACACGAAAATATTCTTCTACTGTACTCATCTGTATTGAGTTCTTTCTCATCGAGGGGCTCCGCTCCCTAGAACGCCCCCATGAATGAATATTTTACAACTGTACTTTTCTTTCCTAGACCCTCTTTCCCGAAAACTAGATACACAACTCACAGATTCATGAGAAGATGGCATGAGAACAGCCGTGGCTCGATTAACCGACTGTAGAAGGTTGCTTAGATACTGTGAATAGGCAAAGTGATAATGCCATAGATGGAAGAAGCTCAAAGGGAAAATGTTCTGAGTTGACGTCGCTTCACTATACTTCTCAAAGAACCAAGCAAATGTGCCGTTTTCAGAAGTTCTTTGGGGTACTCTGAGAGTCACGAAGGAGTTGACATAGGTGAAGAAATTCTAAATTTGTTGATTTTATCATCTGTTTACAAGCAGGTCTTTGGTATCTCTCTCTCTTTCTCTCTCTCTCTTTCTCTCTCTCTCTCTCCTCTCTCTCTCTCTCTCTCTCTCTCTCTCTCTCTCTCTCTCTCTCTCTCTCTCTCTCTCTCTCTCTCTCTCTTTCACCCTTCGCTCTCTCTCTCTCTCTCTCTCTCTCTCTCTCTCTCTCTCTCTCTCTCTCTCTCTCTCTCTCTTTCACCCTTCGCTCTCTCTCTCTCTCTCTCTCTCTCTCTCTCTCTCTCTCTCTCTCTCTCTCTCTCTAACTCACCAAAAAATATGAAGAAATGAAAATTTTGAAGAAAGAAGAGTTGAACTTTTGGGTTGTCTTATGAGGATCACAAAGACGATGGTGTAGACCACCATGGTGGTCACACCATAACCGAATTGAATGGTGAAAACGTTGCTTGAAAAGAGATCCATCCTCTGAAATTATCTCCGTAGACGGAAAATTATATGTGAGAAGGAAGTACAAGGCTGATTCAAAAGAACAAAGATTTATATTCTATTACAGTGTGACTATCAGTGTCCGTGGTGAAAACGCTGCCTTCTTTCAAAGCTCAAATAAAATACTGAAAACAAAAAGCAAAAAACCTAGGTTCAATGAATATACACAAGTACAGTACTATAGAAACTAAAACGGTACAAGGCAGAGTTATACGGAAGTAAAATTTTTCAAAACGGAAGTCGCAAGTGAAAAAAGGGCGGAAGGCGGAAGTCGGAAGTGAAAAAAGGGCGGAAGTCGGAAGGCGGAAGTCGGAAGTCGGAATACAAGGTGTTCCAAAATAACTTTTACGGTTAAAGTACTTGCTTATTTTTCACCCTGGATTGACTAAAATCATGTTGACAGAAATGATTCCAGCAATAACGCGACTACAGAAAAGTATCATTGAAAAAGATTCTGTAGTTCTTCGCTTTTTGTTGGCTACGAGATCATTAAAAAGTTGAAACGCGGAGAGATGTACAGTAATATTTGATCTTTCAGATGGGAGCTGTTAACCTATCTGACTCATTCAAGAATTATGGAAAGGAAGAGAAGTAGAGGCGGAGCCAGTCTCGTCACCTACTGGTCGACGACGAGACACTCTTCATTCGAGCAACTGATTGCAGAAACATTATCAAAACAATTAAACACAACCACACCAAGATTTCAGAGGAGGGGCCAGAAATGAGGAAATGTCGTGGGAAGATAGGAGAATGACTGGAACAGAATGATTCCAAGTAAAGACTCTGTAAAGGTCGTGTGGGAACGTGAAATATCTCTATATCAGATGACTCGGGAAATGTCAGAGAAGGCAACGGATCCAACCACATCTAGTTTGGGAAAAACTGGAATCCAATCTGATTTTTTTGGATCCAATCAGAGTTGACCTTTTCTGATTACTTTTAAATGCTCCAGATGTACTCGAAACTTGAGTTAACAGATAGATCATGAACAAAAGTATTGTGGAATGAATTATCATGATGTCTCGTCATGATTATAGGCCTATTTTTCATCAAATAAAAACTGCTAATTGAATCCAATCTGACAGAACTGGATCCAACCTGATAAAATCCTTCAAATAACTATAATGCCCCGGAGAATTATTTTCTCGCCGAACCCAAATAACACGATGAATCTTTGGTCAGCACGAGTATTTTGAAATATATCTCATTCCGATTGGACACACAACATTGGATCCAATCTTTTTTTTTTGGATCCAATCAGATTTGTCTTCTCTGAGTAAATGTCAGAGTCGGAAATAAAATGGATAGGATGAAGTTGCACTACAAGCCGAAGGCGCACTGGTACATTTAGGTTCAGTGTTCCTCTTTTTTAGAGGGACCAAATGGAATACGGGCGCCCTGAAGGCTTGGAAGCCCAGAAACCCCAGGTCTAAACTCCCAGATATAGTTTCTTCCAATTTTCTAACAAATTTTCAAAAAAAAGAGGTCGCAGTACAAATTTTTCAGTACTTCGTTCACACTTTGACGATATATAACTCCCGTCAAGAGCTGTAAAGGGCAAGCGAAACGTATTCACTTTTCTCATCCAAGATTTTGACGAAAAATAGCTTACTGCTTTGAAAACAGCCATGGTTTACCACACTCTGATTTATTTTTTGAGCATAATTCTGGTAGCCACAAAACCGTATGAAACTTATTCTCTGTGAATAACATTAAAATCGGCAAGTTCATCTGGAGTACTGAAAACCTAGGGAAAGGTGCGAAATAAAAAAGTGTAACTAGTTATTTGAATTGTTTTTGCTTAGTTTTCACACATTTCAGAATCTTGGGGATATTTTACAACAAGTTCTAAAGGCTCGTGAATCCTGCACATACCCAGCATTTTAGTACTACCAGGAAGATCAACAGCACTTCTGAATCATGAACCGACACCCAGCTATACAGTTCACAAATAAATGTCATGGGAAAATTGGCAGTCTAATTTTACGACTTCTTCCTTGGTTTTTGTAAAAGGTCCCGTGTGAAAATACTGGTACAATCGGCTTGGCAAATCAAAAAATCATCAAAAAACTCTGTAACTCAGATTTGATCTTGTCAAGCACTCATGTCCAACAACTTCACTATTTTCACCGGTGTTCGGGAACGATTCAAGATTTCTGTTTCGTAACTCATCACAAGACAACTAGGTATAATTTTCATAAGTTTGCGGAGTTATACAGTCTGTGTCAATGAAAGAGGACCACCTACTTTTTATCCTCTAATTCCCCGCACAGTTAATTTTCAAAAAAAGTTCTCTTGGTGATACATTGAGTTTCTTAAACTACAACATAATGCAGAAAATCAGATGAATCGGTTCATCCATTTCCATATTGTAAGCAAAAGTATGAAAAAAACGGTGTGTCAGAAAAAGAGGACCACTTTTCATACTATACTTTTTGAGTTTTGACCAGGCCTAAAGTTTGGTATTTTTTGTCAATAATGTTTTCTTGACTCTAATTCACAACAACTAAATGGAATAGTAGGTATACACAGCGTGAAATTGAGAAAAAAAGAAAATTTCCAGAAATTTCCGGAAAATGACAGAAAATGGCTGAAAGTCAATGTGAAAATGATAGTATAGGAAAAGTTGTTGACAGTAAACTAGAAAAAAGTTACATGATTCCAAACTGAGAAGAGTCAGTCAGTCAGGCAACTTTATGATTTTGAAAAGACGAAAAAATGCTGAAAATGCAACAAACTTGAAGATGTGACCTCGATTGTCGTTTCACAAGTCCGCGAATTCCAAAGAGCCAACTGATTTTTTGCCTTGGAATATTACTTTTGATATTATAGAGTATGAAAATCCTTACTTGGGGGGACATCCTCACGAATAACGCGAAACCAAGTTGATTGAAAATTTTGAAGAAATTATAGCAGCGGTGAAAAATTTAGTGAGTTATGTTTGTGGTCATAATTTTGTACAAACATTAGCAATTACTCCAAGTTTGTTTCTAAAAATATTTCGAATGTTTACAATTTTTCTGAAATTCAGAAAGTCAAGATATTCAGAATGCTTTTGGATCTATTCGTTTTTCACAAAATACTTCGGTTAAGATCACTACTTCAAACTCGTTGTCAAACTTCAATCAACTCGGGTTCGCGTTATTCGTGAGGATGTCGCCACAAGTAAAGATTTTCATACTCTATAATATCAGAAGTAATATTCTAAGGCAAAAAATCAGTTGGCTCTTCGGAATTCGCGGACTTGTGAAACGACAATCGAGATCACATCTTCAAGTTTGTTGCATTTTCAGCATTTTTTCGTCTTTTCAAAATCATAAAGTTGCCTGACTGACTGACTCTTCTCAGTTTGGAATCATATAACTTTTTTCTAGTTTACTGTCAACAACTTTTCCTATACTATCATTTTCACATTGACTTTCAGCCATTTTCTGTCATTTTCCGGAAATTTCTGGAAATTTTCTTTTTTTCTCAATTTCACGCTGTGTATACCTACTATTCCATTTAGTTGTTGTGAATTAGAGTCAAGAAAACATTATTGACAGAAAATACCAAACTTTAGGCCTGGTCAAAACTCAAAAAGTATAGTATGAAAAGTGGTCCTCTTTTTCTGACACACCGTTTTTTTCACACTTTTGCTTACAATATAGAAATGGATGAACCGATTCATCTGATTTTCTGTATTATGTTGTAGTTTAAGAAACTCAATGTATCACCAAGAGAACTTTTTTTGAAAATTAACTGTGCGGGGAATTAGAGGATAAAAAGTAGGTGGTCCTCTTTCATTGACACAGACTGTATCAAGAATCATCAAAGTTGAACAAAGTTACAAACTGAAAAAGAAAAAAGTGTCCCACAAGAAACGCAACACTCTTATAGAACAGTGGTAAGACTGGAACTACTATCTTTTTCCTTGAAAATTTTTTATTCCTCTGAACCTCGATACATCGGAGATTCGAGATTTTACCACAACTGGACAGTAGATGTTGAAATTTTATGCTGAAAGCGCTACATATAACGTACATTTCATGAGCAGCAGTAGTAGGCTGCAGGATTCATGTTTATCTCAGAGAAGGCAACTCAGATTGGATCCAGCCACATCTAGTTTGGGAAAAACTGGAATCCAATCTGATTTTTTCTGGATCCTATCAGAGTTGACCTTTTCTGATTACTTTCAAATGCTCCAGATGTGCTCGAAACTTGAGTTAACAGATTGATCATGAACAAAAATATGGAATGAATCATCATGATGTGTCATCATGGTTACAGGCCCATTCTCCATCAAATAAAAAACTGATAATTATATCCAATCTGATAAAATCCTTCAAATAACTATAATGCCCCGGAGAATTATTTTCTCGCCGAACCCAAATAACACGATGAATCTTTGGTCAGCACGAGTATTTTGAAATATATCTCATTCCGATTGGACACACAACATTGGATCCAATCTGATTTTTTCTGGATCCAATCTGATTTGTCTAAATGTCAGAGACAGAAATAAAATGGATAGGATGAAGTTGCACTACAAGCCAAAGGCGCACTGGTACATTTCGGTTCAGTGTTCGTCTTTTTTAGAGGGACCAAATGGAATACGGGCCTCCTGAAGGCTTGGAAGCCCAGAAACCCCAGGTCTAAACTCCCAGGTTTCTTCCAATTTTCTCCCAATTTTTTTTTTCTGGATCCAATCAGAGTAGACTTCTCTGAGTATGTAGTCTTTTTCCAAAATTCGATGTCAAGGAATTGACATCTTTTCAGTGGGAAAAATGATTAAAAAAAGAAGTACCCAGTATCATCTTCTGAAAGTACTAAACTCCAAAGTTGATCTCATCGTCATTTTTTAGCCCCATTTTTTTCAATCCAGACAATGTTTTCCCAAACAGGTAAACAATTGTTGGAAATGTTTTGACGCCGCGAAAACAAAAATCCAAGTCCCTAGGGAAAAGAACCAGACCGTAACCTGCAGCTAAACAACAGAAATCGGGGTCGAAAAGATTGAAAATGATCATGAATCATGAATCAACTTGAAGCAATTATGAAGAGAACTATGTCAGTTGAACTTTGTCATAGGACAGTTTAGTTTTTCAAGAGAACAGCGTCATCAGTTTTCAGTCATCGGGAACCGTCTGGGATGACTTCCAGAAAATTCTAAAAATAGAAAGGATGTGGGATCTTTGCAAAGTTTTCAGTACTATCTTGGTTTTGTTTTTCCAGGACTGTTTTCAAGCAATTTGAAGTACTGATTTCATTTTGTGATACTCCTGGTCTAGGTACTATCGAGAAGCATTTCGGACGATTTTCAAGCGATTTGTGAAAACGAACTTTTGACCGTAAGAAAATATTGAGATGTTTGTATGTTTGAAAAAAAATGTTTTTTGTTCAATTAGAATTAAAATTCAAAAAACGAAAAATTGAAAAGTTGTGATGTAGATCTTTCTTTGATCGAACTTTTCTCTGTATCAACAGGAAAAAGTTGATTTCTAATCAAGACAACGTTTTCTTCCTAGAACCTGAAGTAAGTAAGCAAGAAAAGAGGGTAAATTTTTCCCTTGGTCGTTTGTTTTTTCCAGGACTGTTTCCAAGCAATTTGAAGTACTGATTTCATTTTGTGATACTTCTGGTCTAGGTACTATCGAGAAGCATAAAAAAAGTTTTTTGTTCAATTAGAATTAAAATTCAAAAAACGAAAAATAGAAACTTTAGATCAAATTTTTCTCCGTATCAACAGGCAAAAAGTTGACTTCAAGACAACTTTTTCTTCCTGAAGTAAGTAAGCAAGAATAGAGGGTGTATTTTTCCCTTCGTCACTTGCAAAAACAGATTCCCATCAAGACATTTCCATATCCCATTGTTTTCGGGTACAAAACATCGAAGATCTTTAACTGATTTCTTGGAATCTATACAGATCGTTTCTCATAGTCCAAAAATAAACTCATTCAGTGAGTCAGTAGTGGAAAAACCAACAAAATTGGGGTAAAAATTTATCAATCTAATTTTTTGAGAAAAACAAATAACTTTAATTTTGAGGTTTTATTCTGAATCTTCCTGTTTCGTTGTTTCTCTCTTTTTTCCAAAATTGATAAACCGAAATGTTCTAGAAGAAATCATCATGGTTTATTTTTGATCTTTTAATTTTTTCGGATATAAAAATATGTGTCAATCAATTCAAAAACAACAATGACATCCGAATTTTCAATAACTACCGTACTTTTAAAACCGTTACCACCACGAAATTCAGTTCCTAAGATTTATTTCAAAAATTCAGTACTAGCTCTAACCCCCGTTTTAATGTCCGACGTCCTTTTTGAAGTTGATAGTTTCCGTTGACGTTGTTGACTGACACTTAACGAGTGAGATGATGGACTTTCGAATCTTAAGGTTTATTGTTGAGGTAATAGGGTCCGAAAGATCATACCTTAGTGTTGGAGATGATCATGAACCATGGGTGGGACAGAGTCAATGCGTCACTTGAAAAAGGAGTAAGGTAATTGACGATGCCTTGGATTCTTACTAATGTCTCGTGGTGCTGCCGGATAGAGCGATGAAGAAGTTGAAGAGCTGGAACATCTCTCTCTCTCTCTCTCATCTCTCATTCTCTCTCTCTCTCTCTCTCTCTCTCTTCTATCTTCTCTCGCCTCTCCTCTCTCTCTCTTTCTCTCTCTCCCCTCTCTCTCCTCTCTCTTCTTTCTCCTCTTTCTCTCTCTCTCTCTCTCTCTCTCTCTCTCTCTCTCTCTCTCTCTCTCTCTCTCTCTTTCTCTTTTCTCTCTCTCTCTCTTTCTCTTCCTCCCTCTCTCTCTCTCTCCCTCTCTCTATCTCTCTATCTCTCTCTCCCTCTCCTCTCTCTCTCCTCTCTCTCTCTCTCTCTCTCTCTTTCTCTCTCTCTCCTCTCTCTCTTCTCTTCTCTCTCTCTCTCTCTCTCTTTTTCAACTCACAACAAGAACTGAAGCAAAAACTTCAATAAGAATCACAGCATAAGTAACGACAAACAAGCTCAGATCAGATATCTTCTTCCCACGCCTGAAATACCGTATACAAGCGTAGTCGAAGAGATTCACTTACAAGTTTCATCTTCACTAGCTTGAACAAAGTCCACGTACTGACGACTACAGTGATCAGCATGAAGAACAGGATGAAAGGCATCAGTGTAGCATAGATATAGGCACGTCCCCACAGTCGACTGAATCACAAAGTTGGTTCGGTAAAGACGTAGAAGGAGTCGTTGAGGAAGATTCTCAGCGTTACAATCAGCGGCGATACGAAGTCGAATATCAGCGATGGAACGATGTACTTGTTCCAGAACTGGAAATTTTCATGTAGAGAGAGAGAGAGAGAGAGAGAGAAATCCTCACATTTGTATAGGTCGACGGCAAGAATACAGCAGTAGCTCTATTGAAGGACTGCAGAAGATTGCAAAGATACTGACAGTACGCGAAGTGATAATGAAGAAGATGAAAGAAGCTCAAAGGGAAGAATCGATCTTTGTAGTTGTCCGGTCCGTAGGATTCAAAGAAAGAAGCAAATAATCCATTTTCCTGGGTTCTTTGTGGAAAACGCAAGGTGACGAAGGAGTTGAGGTAGGGTTAAGAGATTCTGAAACATGTTGTTCTCTGTCTGTCTCTCTCTCTCTCTGTCTTCTTTTTTATCTACTATTGTTGTCACTGGAGCATTCATATGTCTTTTCTTTGTCGTACAGTGTGAGAAAAAAGTTTTAACTGCTTCTATTACGTTCGGAAATATTTTTTTCATTCTAACTCAATCCGTCATGAATAGGTCGACTTTTACCCAAACTCACCAAGAAGAAGTTCGCGATGAAGATGCTGAAGAACGACGAAGTGAAACTTGTTCTGTTCTTTGACAAGAACAATGAAAACCACCGTATACAGAGCCATGGAGAGTGTTCCGTACGAGATTTGGATCACAAAAAGTTTGCTTTCAAACTAGGTCCATTTGTTGTTGCTTGCGTTTACTCTAAAGGGCGTAGACATGTCAAAACATTCAGTTGGAAAATTTCTTGGGCTATTTTTGGAATTGGTGATAGATGAAGCATGGAATTTGCGTTCAAATGCAAAAAAGGTCATGGTAAAGATGGAGAGAGAGAGGGAAAGAGAGAGAGAGAGAGAGAGAGAGAGAGAGAGAGAGAGAGAGAGAAAGAGAGAGAGAGGGGGGAGAGAGAGAGGGAGGGAGAGATGGAGAGAGAGAGAGAGGAGAGAGAGAGAGAGAGAGAGAGAGAGAGAGAGAGAGAGAGAGAGAGAAGAGCTCGGCCGACC
>OZ022250.1:16181409-16182892 GCA_963978915.1 Caenorhabditis parvicauda | reverse complement strand
CTCATCTTAACAAGCAAGTTTGTTCCGCCAATTGCTATTGAAAAATTACAAAGCATGTAACTTTCCGTCGTAACTAGCTTTTTATCATGAATTTCGAGAAAACGTCAGAGAAAAAAGTTATTTTTAACTTTTATTCTCTGTATGCTACTTATTCTCTATGAAATAAGTTATTGTTATAAACAAAATAGAACTTGAAACTTTGAATTTTTTCATGCTTCAAAAGTTTCCTTTTTTATTTCACCGCCTTCATTCGGATTAGAAATTTCTCTTCATTCTCAATTTTCCCGAAACTTACATGTTCAAATTGATAAAAACCACGAATGACTTTACATTCATCGCTAGATTTAAAATCATGATTGTAGCGATGAACGGCATCAAGGTTGCGTATATGTAACTTCGGCTCAACGTCGTTGTAATGTAATAGTAACCAGCGGATTCAGAATAGGCGAAGTAAGAGGTGTTCAGAGAGATTCGAAATGTGAATATCAACGGGGCCGGCGTAGACCAGGGCGATGGCGTAGCACATGTACTTTTTCCAGAACTGAATTGTATTTGGTACTGTAGGGAGTGTCAGAACTACGGTTTTGTAGTTCGTGAAATGAATCCTATCATTCGTTTCAACCAATCTGACGCGCTGGGTACCGTTCAAAATTATACGAACGGTTTGGCTTTTTTCGATTCAAGCTCTAGGATGATTTCTGAGAGTTACATTCCTGCAGTAGAGATTTTTAAATAAATCAAAACACTGTTTCATCTTACACGTTGCTTTGAAAAAATACTATTGATCTGTAAATTTTGTAAAATGCGATGATCAAAATCCAGCTTGAATTTTTACTGTATTTTTTGCAGATAAGTAGTCTCTCTCTCTCTCTCTCTCTCTCTCTCTCTCTCTCTTCTCTCTCTCTCTCTCTATCTCTCTCTCTCTCTCTCTCTCTCTCTCTCTCTCTCTCTCTCTCTCTCTCTCTCTCTCTCTATCTTTCTCTCTCTATCTTCCTCTCTCACCTCTCTCTCTCTCTCTCTCTCTCTCTCTCTCTCTCTCTCTTTTTTTTTTCTCCCTCCCATTCTCTCTTTCTCTCTTTTCTCTCTCTCTCTCTCTCTCTCTATCTCTCTCTCTCCCATCTCTCTCTCTCTCTCTCTCTCTCTCTCTCTCTCTCTCTCTCTCTCTCTCTCTCTCTCTCTCTCTCTCTTTAATGAAACTCCTCACATTCTCATAAGAAGTCGGCATCATAATACTAGAAGCTCTGTTAAGTGTCTGCAGGAGGTTGCACAAGTACTGCGAATAACCGAAATGATAGTAAAAAAGGTGGAAGAACCACAAAGGAATCATTCGTTTTCCGGTGTTTTCAAGGCTATAACTGTCGTAGATCTGAGCGAATGTCCCATTTGACCTAGTATTCTGAGCTATCCGAAGAGTAAAGTAGGTATTGATGTAGGTTAGACAGTTCTGTAAACGTTAGGTAGTAGAAATCATAAGTTTAGCAAG
>OZ022250.1:16161409-16171409 GCA_963978915.1 Caenorhabditis parvicauda | reverse complement strand
TTCTTCTCAAGATAGCACATACTGTGACTGTTGCAGCATTGATGATGGGCATCTGGAAGGTTCTCTCTCTCTCTCTTTTCTCTCTCTCTTTCTCTCTTTTCTCTCTCTCTCTCTCTCTTTTCTCTCTTTTCTCTCTCTCTTTCTCTCTCTTTCTCTCTCTCTCTCTCTCTCTCTCTCTCTCTCTCTCTCTCTCTCTCTCTATCTCTATCTCTTCTCACTCACCAATCGACTTATTACAATCCAACTTGACCGAAATCTCCATCATATTAGTCGTGATGGGTTCTATCGCACAAAACAGCCTGCAGATCACGAGCGGAGCTACGAGCAGGAGGTAGAAGAGGCAGTTCATGGTTGGCATGAGAGACCCATCCATTGCATTTATACCACCGTTACCAGTTTCCCATTCATCATTCAAGTGGTCTTGACTTCATTTCTTCAAGAGCACCTTACAACATCCGTTAGGAACATACAGTTAATCACTTTCGACCATTTCCAATAGTGGGCGGGACGACCAAGGATGGTCGGTCAAAAAATCACCCATTTGCAAAAAATCAAAGAGATAGCTTGATCATATTTTCGACATAAATACTGGTTAGTCTTCTAGAGAGATTTCTTGCGGCACATGCTGTACATAGAGAGATTTCTTACGGCACATGCTGTACATAGAGAGATTTCTTACGGCACATGCTGTATATAGAGAGATTTCTTACGGCACATGCTGTACATAGAGAGATTTCTTACGGCACATGCTGTTCATAGAGAGATTTCTTACGGCACATGCTGTACATAGAGAGATTTCTCACGGCACATGCTGTACATAGAGAGATTTCTCACGGCACATGCTGTACATAGAGAGATTTCTTACGGCACATGCTGTACATAGAGAGATTTCTTACGGCACATGCTGTACATAGAGAGATTTCTTACGGCACATGCTGTACATAGAGAGATTTCTTACGGCACATGCTGTACATAGAGAGATTTCTTACGGCACATGCTGTACATAGAAAGATTTCTTACGGCATATGCTGTACATAGAGAGATTTCTTACGGCACATGCTGTACATAAATCGATTTTGTATGCTGTACATGCGATGTAGATATCTACAGCATGTTGTACACAAGTACAGCATTTTGTTTTTAGAGTAGTCTATGAACAGAATGACACTGCCACACGGTGTACCAAGATCAAAAAAATCGAGTGGGGGTGGAGTTTCGAAAAAGGCGCGAATAAGTCGACCCCAATCAATAGATTTAATTTTCCGCTCCGGATGACCGCTTTGCAGCCGTCTATTGGTATTTTTACCCTTTTTTCATGTTTTCTGCTCAGTTTCCATCCTTATTAAACAAGAAAGTTGTTTTAAACGTTATAAACGTTAGGACCCCCAGTCTCTCCATCCCCACACTATCTCACCCCAGCGCATGATCAGGGAGATGTGCGTTACAACATTCATTAGGAAGAAAGGAAAAAACAAAAATTTATTTCAGACTTTATTCGGATATCACAGTAGGGATGGGACATTGCTGGAGAAGAATCAAAAATAGGTGATAGGCTCTGAGCGCCACTGAAAACCTCATTCTCTGACCTTTTTTCAAAGCCTCTCACCAGATTATCCGAGAAAAATGGTTAGATAGTTACAGAGATGGGGCGAAAGAACATACAACCCAATGGTGAATACTACATTTGAAGGGATTGGGGAAACGTATCGGAACACGGGAATCGGCAGGATTCTATTATTCCAGGCATACTTTCAACCGATACGTACATAAAAAAGCAAACCACTCCTCAGAGAAGGCAACTCAGATTGGATCCAACCACATCTAGTTGGGGGAAAAACTGGAATCCAATCTGATTTTTTCTGGATCCAATCAGAGTTGACTTTTCTGATTACTTTCAAATGCTCCAGATGTGCTCGAAACTTGAGTTAACAGATAGATCATGAACAAAAGTATTATGGAATGAATCATCGTGATGTGTCATCATGGTTATAGGTTCATTTTCCATCAAATAAAAAACTGCACATTGGATCCAATCTGACAGAACTGGATCCAATCTGATAAAATCCTTCAAATAACTATAATGCCCCGGAGAATCATTTATTTTTTTCGCCGAACCTAAATAACACGATGAATCTTTGGTCAGCACGAGTTTTTTGAAATATAATTCATTCCGATTGGAAACACGATTTTTTTCTGGATCCAGCCCAATTTTTCTGGATCCAGCCCGATTTTTTCTGGATCCAATCTGATTTTTTCTGGATCCAGCCCGATTTTTCTGGATCCAATCAGAGTTGACTTCTCTGAGTCAGCCAAGCCAAAGTAAAAAAAAACGCAAAAAAATCTGGTTTTAATTTTAAAAATCACCAATCCGCAAAATCGTCCATTTTCTTCTCGACACTTTGCAATTTCATCGCTCCTGCTTTCTTCTTGTCTGCTTGTTCTTTTCGTCTTGCTTCATTTCTGGCCACCATTTCTTGTCTTCTCGCTTCTGAAATCAATTGATAGGATATGATTCATTAACAACGTGGGTGGTCTCAAGCATGAATCCTCCATTTTTCTTCATAAATAGAATATTCCGAAAAAAAACCTAAGTTTCCAATAGTTCTTGATTCAAAATCTGGTTTTCAATGTATCAAATGAAAAATATTAACTTTAAATCTTCAACCGGAAGACATAGATTTATTAAATTTAAAGAGAATTCTTGAAAGTCAGAGGAAATAAAACATGTTTTTTTAAAGAGTTTGAGCAATTTATCTTACGAATAAATTGAAATGTCCAATTTTATGTTCAGAACAAGAATAGAACCATGAAGTTCAAAAATTGGAAAATACCTTTATCAGCTCCAATCTTGACCGGGTTGAGAGCTGGGGTGGGCTGTAGCGGTGCCACGTTCACTGAAATGAATTGGATAAACTACATTTTTTCCAAAAACATAATTTTTGGTTCATTTTCTTTCCACTTTTCATTTCCTACCATTTTCTAACACTCTGACCACGTCAACTGCATGAATCGTCGTCATTTTGTTTAGAGATAACTGTTGAACACTCATGACCAAATCTTGCTTTTTTATAATGATAATGATCAATATTTGTAGATTACCAACCAAATTTTGACACGACTATCTGGAAATGAGTAATGTTATGATCATGGAGATAATCCACACCTAGGCACAGACATAAGACAATATGACCGCTTCGCAACACACCGAGCTAAAGGTGATCGTTATCGATTAGACGCGTTGCATGCTAATTATATTGAACTCAAATTCGCTATAGGGCGCGTTCGCACATCAATATTTTTTCATTCTTCTGTCCTATTTTTCTCTCATCTTAACTGGTGAATTTGTTTTGCCAATTGTTTTTGAAAAATTGCAAATCATGTAACTTTCCTTCGTAACTAGCTTTTTATCATGAATTTTGAAAAAAAAACTTCAGAAAAAAGTTTTTAAGCTACAGAAACTGTAATTTGATCTACGGCTATGTAGAATTACGAAGGGGCGGGGATTGTGCTCGCTGCCCATTGGTCGCCTCCCGATTTGTGAATCTGGGATTAAAAAAGTAGGGAAAGTAACTTTTTTTGAACTACAGTAACTGAAATTTGATCTACTCTATCGATTTGCCTTGCTTACACATTTTCAACTGCGTTTGCCGCAGTGTGTAATCGTGCCTATTATTTTTGGACAGTTTTTTCAGTCGATAAATTCAAATTTGGTTACTCACCTTCACCCCATCCCGCATCATCCCATCCTCCTTTTCCACTGTCTGCCTGTTTCGGTTCATCAAATCCCCATCCACTCGAAGCAAAGTCGTTGGTTTCTGTCTTTTTGGCCGCCAGGGTGTTCAATGGTGCGGACTTCGGTGGTGGGATGCCGAACAACGCGTCAATGTTACTGTCGATCGCTGTAAGGGTTACATTAATTCTTGGACGATAAACAGTAAACATATATCGCTAGAAGCATGGCCGTTTTCAAACGCGCTCTAATCTCAATTTTGCAGAATGAGTACGGTAGGGTCGGGACTCTCACAACGAACAGTTAGATCTTTGTGGATTTAAATTATTATTCTTACTTTCAGTCCATTCTGAAATCAAAGGCTCATTACGTAAATCGTTCTTGTGTTTAAAGGCGAAACTGCTACGGTACTAAGTACCCAATTTACGGAGGCCAGACTTACAGGTAGAGGAAGCTATGTGCAAAGTTTCAGATTGATACTAAACCTCGACGTTGAAAAATTTCCGAGAACAATATTAGCGGTCATATCTTTTTGTCCGGTAAAAACTCACATTTCTGAACCGCATTCGATGCATTGTTGGCGGAAAGTGATGTGCCTGATGCCTTGTTTCCCAGTTTCAGCCTTCCGATTGCTGGCTTTTTGTCGGTCGAGGGTTTTCTTGATGGAACGGACACTTTCGTTTCGACCTGGAAGAGATTTGAGGTGGCCGAGTACTTTGGGTAAAAAAAGGGCAAACGTGTCAATTTCTAAAACTTCCCTTTTAACTTTTCAAAAAGTGAAAAAAAATACAAATTTGACAAAAAATATCTATTAGTTCAGAATGAGTGGCTTTTCAATATTTCCGGGTTTATTTTTTCCGCGTTTAAAATTCTCTTTTTTTTCTCTAAATTAGTGCCGTCCTGGGATTCTATATCTTCACACCACTTACAGAATTTTGCCCACTACAGCACTTTTTTAAATTCTAAAAACCAACCGGTGAGTCCCATCCAATTCCCCAGTCGTCAGCGTCATCTTTTCCGGTTTTTGTCGTCGTCGAAAAGTCATCCCATCCGTCGTCAACGTCTGCTTTCGAACTTTTGACTGGAAAATGTTGATTTTTAGATTTCAATATTCAGAACAAGCTCGCTTGGACTCTCTACGAACGGGCCCTTTTTCCCTAACCAAATCAGAATCACATACTCAGACTTCTTTACTGAAAACAGAAGTGGTTGTTTGAGTCAAAAATCTCGCTGAATCTCTCTCTCTCTCTCTTTCTCCCCAATCCTAAACCAACCATGAATAATGCAAATGTTGCTAGAACTAACGCATTGTTTGAATCCCGTCAACTCCCAGCCGTTTTACACAACCTCCCTCCTCCAACCGAAACCAAAAAGGACCACCTCAAAAATTTGCCTCACGAAAAAATGGGCGGAGCAAAGGGGGCGGTCCCCTTGTTCTATTATTAATATGATGATTTACCTGTAAAAGCGTCACCACCACTACTAAAGTCACCCCAGCCATCATTCGTGATCGTTTTCGCGACGGGCTTTTGAACCGTCGGTTGGAGTGCTGGAGACGATCTTCCGGAGACTGCCGGTGACACTGAAAAAAATACATTTTTTAGCTTTTTCATGATTTCAATTTTTCTAATATCGTTTTTTTTTAAATTTTAACAAGTAATCAAGAACTTCATTTTCCTCAAAAAAATAACTCGTTGACTATAGCTGTGCACAACTCTTCAACCATTTTCACCTTAACTTTCATCTTTATAACTTTTCAACACAATTCTTTTCACCATTTCCTTACACATATCTAGCAAAAAGTCTGACCGATTTCAAACTCGCGGCAGTCGCATTTTTGTAAAATTAGTACGGTAGGGTCGGGACTCTCACAACGAACAGTTAGATCTTTGTGGATTTAAGTTATTATTCTTACTTTCAGTCCATTGAAATTGAAGGCGCATTACTTAATCGTTCATGTATTTCAAAGCGAAACTGCTACGGTAACTAAGTAACCGATTTACGGAGGTCAGACTTTTTTACAGGTAGAGAAAGATTTGTGCCTTATTTAACGAGTTTCACTAAGAATCTTAAAACTTTAAATTTCTCCTCGAATTTTTCGTTACTATGAGCTTTTTTCAACTTATTCACCATTTTAACATCATAATTCTTTCCGCGACTTTTCCCGAAATTTCAATTTCCAATTGAAAAACTTGTTACTTCTCCATTTTTCATCATTTTAGTTAGTTGAACATCAATCGATAACTTCAATTTTCATAAACAACAAAAAAAACCTCCAGAAGACGTCGAAGTCGCTGTTTGTGCATTCGTATTCGCTGCTGCTCCTTCTGGTGGCGGTGTTCCTTTGTAGAACTTTCCGGATAACGACTTCAATGCCCAGCTCGCCCACTGTGGTACCTACAATGCTTTAGTCAGTCTTTTTTCTACTAACATAGGACTAGAATTACTCTCAAAATTTTCAGAGCTGTGGTCAATGTTCTAGGATCTCACGGGATACTAAAATTTTTATTTCTCGGTTACCGATAAATGCAATGCAGTTTTCGTATGGAATATATTTTCCTTTTTCTGCTTGCGCTGGAACTATGCTGACTTTCTATACTAGTGTGAAATGCTATTTTCTGAAGCTCGATTCAACGAAATTTAGAAGAGCTTCCCGGAAAGCTTTTCACCCTTTCAAGTAAGATTATTTTATCATATAAAACAAACACACTTGGCCTCGCTACGCTCGGGCCCTTTTTCCCACACACTCTCTCTCCAATCCGAATGCGACCATAACTAATGTTAGTATTGCTGAAATCAACGTACAACTAGGCATGGGCATATTGGCGATCATTGGCAGGCAGCAGTGGCAGTTTTGCACAACCCCTCCCTCCCACCTCTAATCAAATCAAAAATAGGACCACTCAAAAAAACGGCTTCTACGAAAAAGTGGGCGGAGGATTTGTCGATTAATAATATGACAAGCAGGTGGTCCTCGCTACGCTCAGAGCCGTTTTTCATTACAAAAACACATATTCAGACGTTTTTATTGAAAAAATAAGTAGTTTTCACTCCCTGTTCGCTTTCACACTCCCTGTACAATTCAAGTACGGCGAAAACTAATGCAAGTCGGGCTAGAACCAATGCAACAACTTGTGGGCCCCCAGGGGTCACGTGTGCAGCGCTCGCAAAAAATGTGCAGCGGTGACCGAGTGGTTAAAGCGTTGGATTTCTACTCGTTTAATGCGCGTTCGAATCCCGTCAACTACCGGCCACTTTTGCACAACCCCTTCCCACACAACCAAAACCAAAAAGCTTCACCCAAAAATTTGCCTCACGAAAAAGGGGGCGGGGCAAAGTGGGCGGAGGATTTGTCGATTAATAATATGATGATTCATTACCTTATCCGAGTTAAGAAGAGAGCTCGATCCTGCTTTGACATCTGCTTCCAGTTCTGGGATGCATGCTGGGTTCTCACTTGCCTTCTCCAACTTTTCCAGAAAGCCTTGTATCGCCTGCAAATGACAAGAATGAAAAACTCGAAGTTTCAGAAAACTAGTTTTATTATTTTTTTTTTAATAATCTGTTGTTCTTACCAGGACTGGTTGCGAAATTAACCAATATAATGAAAAAAAATGAAAAATCCGTCAATTTAAAGTTCAACGGTTTCGTAAACGGAAATTCCATAAACAACCTTGGTTACTACTTTTTACGCCAATTTTGAACTATGCAAGCTATAGGAGTGAAAATTAGTAAGAAGATTCCGCTCAAAATCTTGCTATTCTCATACAACATAAATGATATGAACCTCAAAGATTGCTAAGTTCGAAAAAAACAAACCTTGAATACTTGGTCTCTAACTTGCTTCTCTGGGTCACAGGTAAGAGGCACCAGTGCTGGAACGACACGGTTCGCAATGTCAATGATCGGGTAGAACTGTTGGGTGGCGGATAGAGCGAGTACAGCGGCAAGTCGTGATGGTGGGAATGGGTCCTGTAAGAAAGTTTTCAGGGAAAAAAATCAAATTCGACCTGCTAAGCTTGAACAAAACTATGGCAAACAAGATTAACCAGGTCTTTTATTAACATTACCAGGGTTCATATGAATATTACCAGGTCTTATATGAATATTACCATGACTTATATAAATTTTACCATGGTAATGTACAAAACTTGAAAAAATTCATTGAAGACCTGGTAATATTCATAAAAGACCTTGTAAAATTAAAACAGGTCTTACAACAAAGTTGCCCGGTCTAATAAGATTTTTCCTGAGGAGTCACGAATAATGGAATCTTACAAAAAATGTGCGAGTCAGTATGACAACAGAAAATTATTAACAGTAAAACCAAAAAAACCTTTAGAGCTCGCAAGAATGCACTGATCAGGATGGCTTGTCTCTTCGCTGGCGCCAGAAGATAACCAATTTTACCCAAGCAGATAGTTGTGTTCGTTCGGATGCCTCCATGTTCGTCTCCTCCTGAACATTTCAATCAAATTTATCCAAAATTTCAAATCAGTAGTTTTTCAGTTTTCCATCATTGAAAAAACACTTGGTGTGTTTTCGAATGAATTTATCAAAAAAGATGTAACAAATCATCAGCTCATGACCAAAAATTGTCAGAATATCGAAAAATTTAATAAAAATGTGCCGATTTTTTCGAAGTTTCAGAAATTTGAGTTTCGAGGTTTTCAGGTACTTTCCATCATGAGGATGAAGTGTTTATCCTATTTAAGAGGAAAATTACAATTGTAGTTAGGAATCATCTGGACATAACTAAAAATTGTCAGGAAATGAAAAATGGAGTTTTTTTTTCGAAAGTGACAATAACTATGCGAAAAATAAATGTTTTCGTAGGGAAACTGTCAAAAGATACCTTGCAAACGTGCCAAATACTTCATCAACTCCACGTTCAGGTTGTTGTAGTTGAGCTTGTCGGCTAGAGACACCATCGCCTTCACAGTGCTTTCACGAACGGCTGGAGATGTGTCGAGAAAGCCAGATGTGAGATTTCTGAAGCACAATCGATCACTACCAAATATTACTGTAAATGGTCAAAAGTATACGAGAGACGTCATTTTCTGGTTTTATTAGACTTTGAATCACCTTGTTGTTTGTCGAAACAGTTAGAATCAGCTTTCTAACAACATCTTCTTATTTCTACAACATCCTAAGCATTCACAAATCGAATCAGTAGATTGAAATACGCCAAAAATAGATTGTTCACGAAGCGAAGGATAAAAAAAACGAACCCAAAAATCTTGTCATTCAGAATTTGCGGTGTCAGATGAGGTGCAAACTCTTCTATTCGCTCCAGAAGTTTCACTCGTGTAGTTCTATCAGGGCTACCGAACAGCTGAAAGCAATGGTAAAAGCCGTTTCCTTTGTCAAAAGATTTTTTGTCGATTTAATTGGAAAAGTCACGGAATCAGCCTGGTTTACGCCTCTAAAGTGCTCAATCCATTCGGGAGCAGTGCGGTCGATTTCAATTTCGTCTTTCTTTATAATTAAACGATGAAAAAAAACAAAAATTACATCTTGAAGTTCTACATTTGTTGAAAAAATACCTTGCATAAGCATGGAACAATCGTATTCTGATATTCGTCCTCTGCTAGAAGCCGTCCCAACTTGAATAACGGTATCAGAATGTTAGGCCCAGCGTCTCCATATTCATAAGTCTGAAGGTTCACGAAACTTTTCGTTAAATTCGATTCAACAATTAACGGTTTTGTTAAAAGGGGAAAAACTCGTTAATTTAACGTTTGACGGTTTCGTAAAAAACGGAAAACCCGTTAATTAACGTTTAACGGTTGCATTAAAACTGAAAAATTCGTTAATTTGACGTTTAAGGGTTTTGTTAAAAAGAGAAAAACCGTTAGTTTAACATTTTACCGGTTTTTTAAAAGTAGAAAAGCCGGTAATTGAACGTATAACGGCTCCGTTAAAAATGGAAAAACCGTTAATTAACGTTTAACAGCTCCGTTGAAATTGAAAAATTCGTTAATTTAACGTTTGACAGTTTCGTTAAATGGGAAATTTCGAAAAGAGCCCTGCACTGAATACGACTACAGTATACTCAATACTTACCAGGATCAATTTCGGCAGAATTTTGTACTTTGCAACATCGTCTGGGAAGATATCAAGATGTTCTCTGAAATTGTAGATTTCGCTTTCAAAAAGGAGCTGCAACATACCTGAGATGCGTGAAGAACTGTTGCTTGTCCAATGATTCTTTGAGTTCAAACTCTTCCAGAAAGAGCAAAGTATCGACAAATTTGTTCTTGAGATATC
>OZ022250.1:16142531-16150031 GCA_963978915.1 Caenorhabditis parvicauda | reverse complement strand
ACTAACCGCGCAGAGAATTGGAGCAGCGGAGGCGAGGCAGGTCTTCTTGTTGATCTTGATGGCGTCGACGGCTCTGATGGTGAGGTACTCCTGGAAGGTTCCATCGCGGTCGAATCCGTATGATTCCTTGTGTGGGCAGCAGGGCTCATGTCCCTTCTTACAGAATTCACAGTTGAGGCAGTTGACGTTGAAAAGCTGTAATGGGGAAGATATGATTCATGCCAACTATCTTGTAGTTCACCTTGACTCCAGCCTTGTCTCCCAATTGCCACCCTTTGCAGTTCTTTCCGATGACGACGACTTCACCGGCTCCTTCGTGTCCTCCTACCAAGTTTTCCTTGGTCATGGATGCAAGGTCTCCAAGCCATGCGTGAAGGTCAGAGTGGCAGATGCCAGAGTACTCGATTCTGACGAGAAGTTCATCATCCTCGGGTACTGGGACAGGTCTTTCGATAATCTTCAACTCGGAGTTGTACTTCTCGAAGATGAGAGCTCTTTGGGTCTTTGGGAGAGTTGCCATGGTTGATTTCAAGATTGTTGGATCTTTCGGTACACTTTCTTGTCTTCTGTCCGCTTTTATACGATCTCGTCACGTGGTGGCAACGTGGTGGGCGGGGCTTCCATGGGTGAAGAGAGCATGGGGAAGGAGGAGGGCACCAGACATGGGCGGTACATCTAATGTGCTTTCAACGTTGGTGCTACGCAGTGAACGAACACAGTTCCCCTACAAACGCGTGGTTTGAGGGGCAAAAAGGAGATCTCTGTGCAGTGGCTCGTGACTTTTTACACTGCTGGCGAACTTTTTGATCGGAAGATTTTTAGAAAGATAGAGAGACATGGAGAGAGAGAGAGAGAGAAAGAAAGAGAGAGAGAGGGAGAGGGAGAGGGAGAGGGATAGAGAGAGGGGAGAGAGAGGGAGAGAGAGACGGAGAGAGAGAGAGGGAGAGAGAGAGAGAGAGAGAGAGAGAGAGAGAGAGAGAGAGAGAGAGAGAGAGAGAGAGAGAGAGAGAGAGAGAGAGAGAGAGAGAGAGAGAGAGAGGGAAGAGAGAGAGAGAGAGAGAGAGAGAGAGAGAGAGAGAGAGGGGGTGATTTTTGACCGAAAACAATGTCAACAACAAAGTGAACTGGTTCGGTTTTGTGGCTACATTTGATCGAAGAATGAAGGGCAAAAAAAAGAAAAGAGAAGTGTAGAAATTTCGGTGTGATTCTTTCTTTCAAACGTCTTCTCCACATGAAGAAGTCATTGGATTCAGTGTCTAGAATTATCTACAGCTTCCTGAAACATAGTCTTGTTTCAGTTCTGAATAGCCATTCATTGCTGTTTCAATGTTGTTATCGTGGAACTTCTTCAATTCACCAAAAATTTCAATTCGTTGATTTTACTCCAGAAGGGTGTGTTTTGGTGCAATGGTTCCCGAATTGGAATTCCGAACTTCCGCGAAAAAATAGACTTCAAACTTCCGACTTCCGTTTAGAAACATTTTACTTTTTTTTAACGCATTTTTGTAAAATGAGTACGGTAGAGTCGGGACTCTCACAACGAACAGTTAGATCTTTGTGGATTTGAATTATTATTCTTACTTTCAGTCCATTGAAATTAAAAGCGCATTACTTGAATCGTTCTTGTATTTCGAGGCGAAACTGCTACGGTACTAAGTAACCGATTTACGGAGGTCAGACTTTTTTACTGGTAGAGGAAGCTATGTGCGCTACACATGGCAGCTCCTTGCTCCTATAGTAGTCCTGCATCACCTTATTACTACTCGTAAGTTCTTAGCTTCTACTCCCTTTCTCCACTTCGCTATTTCTTGTTTACTGTTTGAAGAAACGTCTTGTGAAACTGTTGTTTGTGCATAGAGAACGATAATGACTGTTACCAAAATTTTGATACATGTTTCGTCCCATATGAAGGTCGACGGCCATGTGACTGATCTCGATGATACCAAAGAACTGACCCTGTTCTAGTGGAAAACATTCAACAAGCAACTGACATAGACAACTCGTGGGCTGTTCTGTAAAAAAGCAACGAATCGCTTGCAAAATCTCTCTCTCTCATCTCTCTCTCTCTCTCTCTCTCTCTCTCTCTCTCTCTCTCTCTCTCTCTCTCTCTTTCTCTCTATCTCTCTTGCTCTCTCTCTTGCTCTCTCTTTCTCTTGCTCTCTCTCTCTCTTGCTCTCTCTCTCTCTCTCTCTCTCTCTCTCTCTCTCTCTCTCTCTCTCTCTCTCTCTCTCTCTCTCTCTCTCTCTCTCTCTCTCTCTCTCTCTCTCTCTCTCTCTCTCTCTCTCTCTCTCTCTCTCTCTCTCTCTCTCTCTCTCTCTCTCTCTCTCTCTCTCTCTCTCTCTCTCTCTCTCTCTCTCTCTCTCTCTCTCTCTCTCTCTCTCTCTCTCTCTCTCTCTCTCTCTCTCTCTCTCTCTCTCTCTCTCTCTCTCTCTCTCTCTCTCTCTCTAACTCTCTATCTATCTATCTCTTCTTCTCTCTTTTTCTCTCTTTCTCTCTCTCTTTTCTTCCAATTTCTCAAAAATGAACTTTTGTATGATAAAAAAGTACTGTTTGCTCACTTGTCTGCTTCTCGGGTGGTTCCCCTACAGACTAGAACAAAAAATATCAATTTCAGACCAAGAAAAACCCCACAGAAAAAACCTTTCTAGAAAACATTGATAAGAAAACCAAGACCAAACTCTCATCACACGAAGAATGATCAAAGAAACAAGGCAATTTGTGTTCAGACGAGTTTTGAAGAAATAGAATCGGGAAATTTCCTACATTTATCGAAGAGTTTGCTCAGAATTCGACTCTTAAGGGTTTTACTCCATCAATGGAGACAAATTAATGCCATTATTGAGAAGAAAAATGGAAAATTTTTACTATTTGGAACAACCTTTGGAATTCGTTAGAAAAAATGAACTATTTCGCTTCGAAAAATACGCAAAATTTTTCTATACAGAAGATCGTAGTTTTATCTAGTAAAAACTTTTGGCTAGGTCCATCTCTAGATCTGAATGAACAAAATTTCATTTCAAGACAAGAATGGCGGGGAAAGATACCTTCTTGAGAACAGAACTCAATCATACAGTACTATTTGAAGGTCTCTGACCATCACCGTTTCTAAACAAGGTGTTAAGGTGGGATATTGATAATGGGACCCCTACCGTACTTTTTGACCGACCATTGGTCAATTCCTGTCTCAATAGAGTTTGCCTCTAGTTACCGTAACCAACACGTGCAGTTCGGAAAAACTTTGATTGATAAAATTCTTGCCCGCTATCAGTTGAATCTTCATCTCATCAGCTATCAACCAAATGTTCGAGAAAATTCTCGGTATACAGGTGATACGCGGCTACACTCAGTCGCGTGGTTCACAATGTGATAACCGTGTTTACTTATCGAGTAGAAAATCGAAATAGGAAACAACAAAATTGTCGTGTGCAGTTATCGCTTCTTCCGGTTTGATTACCCAAGTTTTGAGTGTAGACTTGAATTTTTACCCGGAAACAATATGAAAAATAAAGTTGAAGATGCCGTTCAAAAGTATTCAACTCCAAAACTTTTCGTGGACCGGCATTGGACCGTAGATGGGCGACAGTCGTCCCGGACATGTGTCGCCCAATTACAAAGTTTTGGAGCAAACAATGTGTCACTTCCCTTCTTTGAGCAGCGATCATTTCTTGCGGTATGATTTCCCAAGTCGCTCAGTTGAAAAATGTTCGAACTCGCGACAGTCTTCCCTCTTCGATTAACACAGTGTTAAGTCTCGTTCAGATGTAAACGAACGATTTGCCGTTTCTCGGGGATTAAAGCTCTAAAAATGAGAGCAATTTCATCTCTTTTGAACCGGCACACTTTCACTGAAACGCAGTTTTTGTCAGAACTTCATTCAAACTTGAGTACGTAAACGTACTCTGTTGACTAAAACTCCGTGGTCCACGTTGGCGAAGGACACTTTCAACCTTGAAGTTCCTGATCCACGCCGCCACATGACGCCAACAATGGAGCATCAGAGTCTTCCGCCCCACTACATGTCCTCAACGGCATTTAGGAAAACACGGACACCGCGGCAGACCACGGACGGCAGACCACCCCTTTTTTCTAGGCTTTGGTAAGGTTGGGACCGCCCGTTTTAACATAATCTAAGCCTAAAAATAGTGCTGATTAAGATCCACAAAAAAAATGGGGTCCCAACCTTACCTAAGCCTAGAAAAAAGGGTGGTCTGCCGCGGTGTCCGTGTTTTCCTAAATGCCGTCCTCAATCATAGGTTAAATTGTTTGTTGGCAAATGCGATCACAAACAAAACCATCACACCACGTGCTAGCGATCTGGGCATCCCGCGGTCACTTTGCTCTCTTCTCAAGTCACGTTGTCAGTGTAAACAGTTGGCTTTTGATCGACCCTGCGTCTTGTGGTTTCTCCGTGTTGCACGAGGGTCTATCAGTCTACACAAACTACGATGATATCGGAGGTTACACAACGCGTACATAGAACATACGAGATCTGAGAGCAACGTGACTTGAGAACAACTGCCGATAATCTACAGGGTGAGCCATAAATATATTAACACGGTAAAACCGTCATAACTCAAGAAGATCACAGCAGAATTTCGAAATTTTTTCACAACATTTATTCAGATATTTAACAAATAGAATCATATTACCAATTACCAAATATTCCTTCTTTCTCTTCGATAACAGCTCGAAGTCGTCTGGGGAACGCATCGACCACGGCACGCAGGTAGTCGACGTCTAGATCTTCTCATGCCTTCAGAATAGCATTCTTTAGGGCTTCCAAACTTGAGTAACTTTTTGTTGAGACCTTCTCGGTGAGGTACCCCCAAGCGGCATAGTCCATAGGGTTGAGATCAGGCGAGGAAGCGGGTCATTCTGAAGCTGCCAAAACTCGGGGAAATGCAGTTGGCACCACTGTTATGTCAACTTTGCACGATATGCCGGTGCTCCGTCTTGCTGGAAGACCCATGGGCAATTCTGATAATGCGTTTTGGACCAGAAAAGTTCGAGGGCTTCTAAAAATTTCTCCCTGTAGTAGACTTGGTCGACTTTCGCTCCAGGATCAACGAAAACCAACGGACATTTTCCATTAGCGCATATCCCGGCAAAAACCATCACTGATGATGGATGTGATGTTTTGTTGACAATATTTCCTTTCTCACAGGCAGATTGGAAGTCGTTTGCAATGATCCTGTGGTTTTGACCGCTTTTGTTTGCTTCCACAGTGAATATTTTTTCGTCTGTGAACAGCATACTCAGGTGCGAACCAGCCGTCGTGCCACGAAGCAGTGCCTTCGCTTTCTCCACTCGTAACTTCTTGTTTCGCTCAGTGAGAAAAGCGCCAGTCTGCATACGGTAAGAAGTCAGTTTCAACTTGCTTTTGACAATTCTGTTGATCGATTGCGGATTGACTCTGAGTTCTGAAGCCAACTTTCGCATGCTTCTCTCGGGGTTGCGACGAATCCGCTCTCGGACGACTCTCACCACTGAAGGAGTGGTTAAGGTGACCTTACCACCGCTTCGTTGACGATCAGAAACCGTACCAGTATTTTGAAACCGTTTGACAGTAAGATAAACCACTTCTCGAGAAACACAGAGCTCTTTTGCAATATCCCCATTGGTCCATCCGTTCTTCCAATCGCAGCTCGATGTGGAGAAGTAGCCACCATTACCTGGAAACTAGAGATGAGACAATGAAATTTTGCATAAATATTAAGAAAGACTTAATGAATAAAAATAAATAAAAAAAATCGGTGTTTTCTACCGTACAGTAGCTGCACCGAAGACTCAAAGTTTGGTTAATATATTTATGGCTCACCCTGTAATGACCTTCATGGATCTGGGTTTTTTGATTCTGACAGGACTTTTTGTTTCTGACATCACATCGCCTGCCAGCGTCACCTGTGAAGTTCAAGAGGATTTGCAACGGGGTGATCTGAAATTTACCCATAAAACAAAATGCTGTACTTGTGTACAACCTGTACTCTGGATATCTACAGCGCATGTACAGTATACGCTGTATATAACTTACGTCACATGTTGTACATAGAAAGATTCCTTACGGCACATGCTGTACATAGAGATATTTCTTACGGCACATGTTGTACATAGAGAGATTTCTTACGTCACATGCTGTACATAGAGATATTTCTTACGGCACATGTTGTACATAGAGATATTTCTTACGGCACATGCTGTACATAGAGAGATTTCTTACGGCACATGCTGTACATAGAGAGATTTCTTACGGCACATGCTGTACATAGAGAGATTTCTTACGGCACATGCTGTACATAGAGAGATTTCTTACGGCACATGCTGTACATAAAGAGATTTCTTACGGCACATGCTGTACATAGAGACATTTCTTACGGCACATGGTGTACATAGAGACATTTCTTACGGCACATCTGCCGTGAGTTATCTACAGAGTATGCTGTACATACACTGTGGATATCTAAAGCACATGTTGTACACAAGTGCATCATTTTGTTTTCAGAGTGCTCTAAAGAGAAAGGGCGCTCTGTCTTTCCGCAGCCGGTACTCAGCTCATAGACAAAGGAAGGAAAAAGACTAAATGATATCTAAAACGTTCGAACGTGTTCTCTTGTTCTCGATGTGTCATTTTCAACACGGTTATAACTATAGTTCCACCTAGAAATCACGAAATAAGGATGTCTGGATGATGAACGTACTGAACTACTGTATCTCATGTGAGTGACTGGATCCCAAATTTCATAACTTGACTATCACTTTTCAAAGTTCGAAAATCAACTAACTGCACTTTTCCTGATCGACACTTGATCAAGTGAGAAAATAAATCCAGTTGTAAACTTGACAAATTTGACACATCAGTTAACGGAATCTGGTTGTAAATGATAACAAGGACATGTGTACTGCGAAAGTGAACAATATGTTTTCTGAAATTCCGTGATATTTTTACTCGGGAATCGTACGAAATATAGCTGGGCCATAGGCATAGGTGCCTAGGAAGACGTGACGTCATGACGTCTGCAAGTATGCGTATTCAGTAACTGCAAATCCCGCATAAAATTATTTTATTTTATTTTTCATGAACTTTTAAAATTATTTTTTTCCCACTTCAGGCGATGTACATAGACGATGACACGTTCTCGGGTACTATCAAGGATGTCAGTTTCATTAGCGAATTCACATCGAAATATCAGAAGGGTATGACTATGGGTGTGAAAACGGTTGGTTTGAATATTTTCAAGCAAAAAATAATTTCAGCACAAAACGGATTTATCTATGGAGTTCAATTTGAAAATGTCTAGTGTTTCAATTCTATTGTACCATACTGAGTTCAAAAAGTTTCTGATGGTTCGGCAATTCAGGCCAGGTATTTTTCCAAGTTAAAAAAAAAACAAAATTCTGTTTTAGCTGTGTTTGTGGGTAGGATTCGTAACTTACCGGAGAATGTGAACAAAGATCTGAACGATATCGATTGGAGTTCATACGATACAAAAATCGGATATTCCA